>CM076074.1:1135000-1350000 GCA_038088235.1 Zacco platypus
GAATCACGTCTTGAAACAACATTCCTTCTGATGTTCATTCATGTTTATTTGATGCTATAAATGAACTAGTATGAAGAGATGATCGCTTCACGAGGAGCTACAGCGATCTGCCACCACACATTAAACACACACTAGATGCTATTTATTGATTAAACTGCTTGAAAAATTACAAATATTTTAAATATGAAACCGTTTCATATCAAAAGTACCCTGCTCTGTCTTGTCTGTCAACACGTTGTCAGTGTCGTTTTTGCTCCAGGATGTAGTTTTCACTGCTTGAGAAGAACATGATGTGTGGCCTGAGAGCGCATGGCTTGTCGGACATAGCAACAGTAACTGAAGGGGGCGGGGCTTTGCAAACGGTCAAAAAAAAAAAAAGTCAGAAATGATGGATAAAAGTTCAATTATCTTTGAGTTTCTCACAATTCAGACATTTTCCTCCTTGCAATTTTTATAAAGTTATAAATGAGTTATAAACTTGGAATTACGAGACAAAGTCTATGGAGACTTTATTCCATGGTGGAAAGTTTTCAAATATCAAATCCTAAATTTGATTAAAAACACGTCAGCTCAGATGTTCAGAAATGATTCATGACAGTGAAACACGTTATAAACGTTATTTAGCACATGTAGACAAACTCAAGAGCTGATTGCACGCATCATGCAGTTTGATAAGATGCAAAAAACATTGCACTTATTCACATCTGCATGTACAATTATATATATATATCCTTCGCGCATGACCGCTCTCGCGTGAAACGGTAAGAGAACCAGACTTTACCGAGCGCTCGTGCGACCGATCCAGATTCATTCAGACGACACATCAAATATAAATCATTACAGTGCACACCATCGGTCAGCGCTCACTGAAAACGAACCGACTTTCAGATAAAGATTGTGTCTGCGCTGCTGAGCGTCGAGTACCCAGGATGCACCTGGAGCAGCAGAGGGAGGATGTCAGCGACAGCTGTTTCCTGTCCACACTTCCTGTTGGAGCGCTCGGGGCGGGAGGCTTGATGTTGAGGGTTTGGCGAGACCGTCGGCCATTTTCCAAACAGGATATATCTGCCGCGGTCACAGGTGTGAGCGCACGAACGCTCATTATTCATAACTCATTTCTTAATGCGCTGTGAAGGGGCCGCCTGGTTTCCGATTAACAAGGCGGAGCCGATGGGACGGGGCCAAATTCACTTTAACATCGTTCAAAAGGACAAGAGTTCAAGTTTACAACTTGAATGATAACGTATAGATATAGACAGAATTAATAAAAGTTCCCATATTAAGCTATTTTTAAAAGTTCCTAATTGTGTTTTAGCATCTTCTACGATAGCTTTACATGCATCAAAGGTCAAAAACACAAATTTTCTCATAATATCCACTCTTCTCTCGCAGTGTCTGAAAAGGTTCATAAAAGATTCGGTCTCCTTCCTGAGAGCTGCTCTGCTCTGATTGGTCAGACGGCCCAGTCTGTTTTGATTGGTCAGAAACCGAATGCCATTATATCTAAATATCAGCACTTTTCATACAATGATACGAACAGTAACGATTGCATCAGTTTTACCGTATCAATCTCAAAGTGGATTTGCTTTGGCAGCAGAAAACAGCGAGAACAACATGAACCAAACACTTCCAGTCCCAGATTCAACGACAGAGTTTGAGGGCGGGGCAAAGAGACGCCGTTCAGCCAATGAAGACCACAGGCTGGCATTATGCAAATTAGGCACAAACCTACATAGGTTGAGCAGGAAGGGAGACTAGATTACTCATTTCAGGCAGCTCTGAATCACTTCTTTCCTTTGGGCGACAAAAACTGCCTTTCGAACTTTTACATTCACTAACAGCTGTACTAAACACTACACACTGAAAGAAAACATCCCATAAAATATAATAGGGGTACTTTAAAAGGGCCGATTTCATGAAGAATCAGATTGGTTGAAAACAAGGGGTAAAAATCACAAATCTGATGTCATCCACGCAAACAAACATTTGTTTCCGACAACAGAAGTGAGTATAAATCAAAGATCGATGAAATCTGAGTAAATATTAGACATCTTATGATTCTCTTCCATATTTGAATGATCTCAACGTTTCCTTGAGTAATATTAATACTGATAACAATATTTTTATATTTTATATTTATATTAATACTAATAACAGTTAAGAGTTTCAGGTACTCTGACTGTAAAGGCCTGATTACACCAAGGACGATAACAATAAATAGTTATAAACACCCACAACTGTAACGATAATGACACGGAGGAACGATATCGTTGGAATCGCTTTCAGAATGAGATTTTCCAGCTGATGAATAATACAAATATTGACAGCCAATCAGAATCCATCCTGCTTTAATGAGCCCGAGCATTTAAAGCGACAGCGCGCTTAGAATAAACACCGATATCGTACGCTGGTGTGGACAATGATATTATATAGTTATCGTTTTTGGCTTGAATGGGTCTTAACTCTCCCAAATTATGCAGAAAAACCTCAATTCTCATCGTTACTGTAATGTTTTAATCTCCTGATGATGATTCTGGATTACATTCATCAGTTTAACAGCATCACAGCCTGGAGTATTTATGCATAATGACAATTAGAAATTTGGGTTTTAAAATGATTAATTATGAAAAATGTCACAATGCAAAATAAGAAATAAAAATCCTAAATTCTGCATGTTTGGTCGGATGGAAACTCTTCGTCTCTCATCACATCATCATTCTCTCTACGCGGAGACAAACACACAAGCCTTTAGTCCCGACGGGAACATGGCATTGGAAAACATGAGATAGGAGGGAAATCATATTTCAGTGTTTTTGCTACCAAAATATTTGTCCTCTCAGTATTGAGTTCTGAGTCCAGTTTAATTTCTCGCCGCACGCCTGGCAACAGTTCTGGGAGCGATCCCAAACTAAAAGCATTGAAATATAATTTTCCCTTCCATCATGATGTCCTCATTTCAAACTGCAATATAAACAAACAGAAAAGCCACAGATCGTGATGACACACAACATCACAACCACTGCGGTTCTGATCCAAGACCTGAACATGATGAGCAAAGGAACTAACTCTCTTAAAGGGGTCATGATCAATTTTCCTTGATCTTTTGACATGCAAGCGGTCACTGTACTATAAAAACATCCTGCGAGTTTCAGAACTCAAGTTCCTTGTAAGTTCAAAAACAGCTTCTATTGAAACCAAACTCTGAACACGACTCGTTTAGAACTCAAATTATGATGTAATAGATGAGAGGCCATCTCTTCAGAATCAGATCAGCGGCCACTTCTACATCACTTTATTGGCCCCGCCCACCAGAGCATTTTTTTTTAAATGTTCCACGTAATTTATCAGAATAACTTCCTCTCTCTCTTTTCAGCATCTCATCTCTTCTCTGATGATGAGGGCGGGGCAACCTGTCACTCACATGAGATCCACCAATAGCAAACCACCACCATCCAATCAATTCCCCACAGACACAATCAAGCCCCGCCTACATTTGTTCTTGTTCGAGAAGCGTTTCACTTGTATATAAGGCACAATAGAGAATAAACGACTAGTGCATCTTAAGTTTCATGAGTCATTCATGCATGTTGATTAATTTTAATGTCTTATTAATTAGATAAACCATCCATGTAATGTTTAAGAAAACACTGACAATAGAGGACTATAATAAATACAATTTAATATGTCATTCCAGCACTGAACTCCCTCTGAACTCAAACATGTGATAATGGAAAAACAAATCAGAGAGATGACGGTGACCAAAGAAAACATTCATCAATAAATAAGTTCATTCATAAATATGATGCCACAAACAAGAAAAACAGGTCAATTAAGTGAGTGAACAATCAATAGTTATGGACAGCACCAAACTGAAGAGCTTCAGTCCGTTCACAACAACAACAGACGCCGAGAACGATTCCAACTCATGAATCACGACAGCGACACACAACCGACTCTCCATCCGTTCAGCTCGACACAGAAAAGCTCAGATCTCAGAGCTTCAGCAGATGTGAGGAGGTAAAGTCCTACCAGCCGCTGCACTTCAGCTTCAGGACGTCGCCGCATTTCTGACACTTCGAGTTGGTGTTCGCTTCCTTCTTCGGGATGTTCCAGCACTGCTGACACCGCACGCGATATTTCTTGTACCTGCAAAAACCAAAAGTGTGCGATAACTAAATGAGGACTTATTTATAAGAATGTTTACCCAAAAACGGTGCTTTACATAAACCTTAAACTAATAAATATGAACAGTGTGGGATAGGTCAATCGCATCAGACTTTTGAGTAACATTTACGGTCGTCATAGCTATAAATTATGCATAACTGACCCGTCGCAAAGACCCGCCCCCTTTAGTTCCTGTTGCTATTCATGTTCACATGCAGTGAAAAATACATTGTGGAGCAAAGACGACACGGGTAACGTGTCGACAGACAAGACAGAGCAGGTTATTTCAAATATTGTAATTTTTTTAAAGAAGTTTAATCATTAAATAGCGTCTAGTGTGTGTTTAATGTGTGGTGACAGATCGCTGTAGCTCCTCGTGAAGCGATCATCTCTTCATACTAGTTCATTTATAGCATCAAATAAACATGAATGAACATCAGAAGGAATGTTGTTTCAAGACGTGATTCAAGTTCACCAACGCTAATCTACTAACTCCCCTGACCGCTTTGACGGATAAAATGGCGGATTCAGGGTTATGATTGGTCAGATCGCCTGTCAATCAAACTGCCAGCGAAGGGTCAATTATACATAATCCAAACCCTATAGTAAGTACATATACTTTTTACTCCGTAATTATAGATTCTATAATTCTATACAAGTTCTCTGTAACAAGGACACTTTAAATAGTGTAACAGACTTTTGACATGCAAAATAAGCATCAACATGAATTGGCTTTTTGATTACACTTTATTTTAAGTGTCTTTGTTACACTGTAATTATACATTTAAGTTCTGAGTAATATAGGGTAAGGATTAGGGTTTGGTTTAAGGTTAGTTGCATGTAATTAGGCATAATTTATAGTTACTACATGTAACAATGACACTGTAAAATAAAGTGTTACCGTCACTTACATCTCAACGCTCTTAAATTATTCCAAAGAGGGTTCTGGCCATAGAAGAACCATTTTTGGTTCCCCAGAGAACTTTTCAGTGATGATTCATTTAAAATAAATATTGTTTTTCTCAGTGTGAAGAACATTTTAATAGTCTAAAAAGAACTTTTTCCACTATAAAAGATATACAAGATTCCGTAGATGTTAAAGTTTCTTCTTGGAACCATCAAAGCCAATGAAGAAGCTTTAAGAGTGTGATGAGGAACAGAATAATAATTTTTTAAAAAACATACGACTTTATTTTCTCCATAATGAACTGATGGGATGGAGAAAGAGTCTGAAGGAGGTCAATGAATAACAAAGTGGTTTCAGATGTGGCGTGAGTTACTGCATTCGGATCAAAGTTTGTGATAAAGATATCGCTCCAAATCGAACTACAAAAGAATATTACACAATTATAACAATAACGGCACAGTTGGAATCACTTTTTAAGAACGATTTTTTTCCCAGTGGATGAATGATGAAAACTCTGACAGCCAATCAGAATCCATACTGCTTTAAGAGCACGAGCATTTAAAGAGACAGGGGATTTAAAGAAACAGAACAATATCGTGTGTTGGTGTGGACGCACCTGATCCCACAGGCATTACAGAGGGGCGTCCCGTCTTCAGCGTCTCTCCAGAGAGGAGTCTTCCTCGTACAGCAGGACGCACACATCTTACTCCCTGAGGAACAAACGTACGAGAACCATAACCACAAAACTAATGCTCAGTGTGACTCTACAAACTCTGAGACCCTAAACAACCAACTGAGTAAAGATCTCACAGTGAGGAAGAGTCGTGGGCCTCTTCTTCAGTGTTTTTTTTGGGAACACAGTGCACTTTATTTATTTACATTTACATAATTTTTAATATTTCTGTGAGTGGACATTCACAGAATTTCACCAGCATTCTGCCAAATTAAACACTTTCAGATTTGAAGTGGTAAAAACTCAAGGTTTTGAATGCCTGAAGGTTAAGAATTACAAAATTGCAACATTAAAACAAGAATTTTCTGGAAAGATGCTTTGAAACGGGATATATTGTTAAAAGCACTATACAAATAAACAAACTGAAGTCATAAATATATACATAATATTTGGTAACATTTTACAATCAAGATCCATTTGTTTACATGAACTAACAACGAAAAATACTTCTAAGGCATCAATTAATCTTAGTTAAAGTTAATTTCAACATTCGCTAATTTTATTATTAAAATCAGTTAATATTAAATGGACATTGTGTTTTTATTAACCAACCTTCATAAAGACTGGAATGACGTTAATGTTAGTTAATGTTAGTTAATCAATGTTAACTAATGAGACATTATTGTAAAGTGTTACCAATTATTTTATAATTATCAAATATTAATTTATTTCATCACACTTTTAGTTGTAGTTAGTACAATTATCTTTACAATAATTGTAAAGCTTAGTTAACATGAACTAACAACTTCTACAGCATTTAGTACTTATTTAAGGTCAGGAGTCGTACCTGTAAACATTAATGAACTGTGAATTAACAAATATTTTTTTTTATTAATTACACTTTATTTTAAGGTGTCATTATTACAGTGTAATTATATATTTAAGTACTGAGTAATAATAATTAACTATATGTACTTACTATAGGGTGAGGGTTTGGTTTAGGGTTAATTGCATGTAATTGCGCATAATTTATAGTTATTACCATAGTAACTATATGTAACGTGTAACAACGACAGTGTAAAATGTGGGTTACACTTTATTTTAAGGTGTCTTTGTTACACTGTAATTATATATTTAAGTACTGAGTATTATTAAGTAACTACATGCATTTACTATAGGGTTAGGGTTTGATTTAGGGTTAGTTGCATGTAATTATGCATAATTTATAGTTATTACTATAGTAACTACATGTAACATATGTAACAATGACACTGTAAAATAAAGTGTTACCAAAATGTGTATATTCGGTGTTACCGGCTCATTGATAATTCATATTAATTAATGCATTAACAAATGAGACCTTATTGTAAAGCGAAAGCGTTACCAAACTAATAATAATAATAATAATAATAATAATAATAATAAGTCGTCTAAGCTGATTTCAACATGAAGTCGCCATATATGACAAATAATTGCAATTTAATTTCTTGTGCAGCCCATATATTAATATTTTGAAATAAAAAAAGGTACCTGCTTGTCATGTGACCATGAATGAACCATGAATGTGTTGATGAATAATTGAAATATTAAATTAAAAGTCACATGGGGTGTTCAGCTGACAAAAAAACAACAACAAAAAAAAAACTTCCCTGATCCAGTAGGTGAAAATGGTGCATCTGATCACTTAAATTTGCAGCACACTTTAGTCATCAACACTCGTGAGTTGAGGAATCATTCATGTCTCGAGCTCAAAAACACTCAACTTTCACACTTCCTGCTACGGGTTTGATTACTACGTGTCCTCGAGCTACTGATGAGCGACTGAACTAGTGTGTGAGCTCCCCCTGGTGGAGGTGTGTGATACTGACTGGACAGACCGCAGGCGTCGCTCTCCTCCTCAGAGCAGCTGCTCCTCTGGCAGGTGTGGAGAGATCTGCAGCGGCTGCTCCTGCTTCTTCTCAAGCGTCTGATCTCACTGAGGACAACACAACAACAGTCTCATCGTACTGAAGTATTATCTTAAAGCAGTGGGAGAAGAGCAGCTTCACCTGTAATTGGAGGTGATGATCAGTCTGCTCTGATCCGTGTCGCCGTCCACGTGCGGATGCATGCTGAAGGTGACGCCCCGCACATCAGGGTCCTGCGGGTCGGGGCTCCGGGCGGGACGAGGCTGTTTCCTCTGCGGGCGTCCTGGTTCTCGGCGTGCGTCCTGGATCTCTGTATTCGGATTCTCTATGAGATTATTGTTGAGGTCAGCGGACTGTGATGCGTTTTCAGAGGCGTTCAGAGCATCTTGCTCAGACACTAAACAGGAAGTGAGGTCAAGAGGACAGTCACTTCCAGATTTGTGCTCGTCAGAACAGCCCTCATCTTTGGACTCGACAGGTGTGTTTTCTGTCAAACACTTTTCACTCATGCTGGTCTTTATAAGCTCTTCTTTAACTTCCTCCACATCTGTCACAGGCTCGGAGCTGTAGACGACCGCAACTGAGAAACACGCGTCGCTGGAGGAAACGGCGGGCAACATAACGGTCTCGGCGCGGTCTGAGGAGTCGAGATCAGTCGGACCTCCGGACCGAAGCAGCCGCTCGCACTGCTGGTTGATCAGATGCATCACTTCCCACGCGCTGCTGCGGTCAGACTCGCGCATTATAGAGAAAGAGCCGGTGAGCTCGGAGTCTTGAGGGCCGGAGAGGATGAGCGCGCCGCGGTCTGGATTCTCTCCACGCGAGCTCTCGTCATCCGCGGGCGGGGCGAGATTCGTGGCCTCCTGGAGCAGGAGGAGGATTGTGGACTGGGTGACCTGCTGGTGCTGCACATCTTCTGCAGGGTCACGCACATGAGAACTCATGTTCCCTCATCTGTTTGCTGAAAAAGAGAAGGACAAAAACTGAGACAAGACTATATAGTAGTGATATAATAGTATTAAAGGTGACCTATAATGCCCCTTTTAACAGATGTAATAGAAACCCTCAGAATGTGTCTGTGAAGTTTCAGCTCAAAATCCCCCACAGATCATTTATTATCGCTTGTCAAATTTGACTCTATTTGGGTGCGAGCAAAAACAGTGAGGTGGGGAGAGGTCAGTATAGTGTCCCTCATGGTCTGTAGTTTACAGTAGGTATAAGCTAATCTGTGTCGTTGTAGTCATGAAGACAGATATTACATGCACATATTAAATGGGACCTATAATGCCCCTTTTACAAGATCTCCAGAATGTGCCTGTGAAGTTTCAGCTCACAGATCATTAATTGCCTTTATTTGTGTGTGAGCAAAAACACGCCGTTTTTGTGTGTGTCCCTTTAAATGCAAATGAGCTGCTGCTTTCCAGAAGAGGGTGGAGCTTTAACAGCTCAACAACAACAAAGCTGGAGAATCTCACGCAGACAAAATGAGGAAAGTGTTCAAACTGATGGAGAGACTCAGGAAGAAGTTCAACTTTTAGACGTTTCTGAACGGTTAGTGGATAAATTGATGTAGTTGCTGTGGAGTTGATCAACTCATCACTAGCATGTGTCGTCACGTTCATCTTTTTTCCTTGAATCGACCCTCGTTTGTGAAGCAGTCCGGCGTAAAATGAACAACACTCGACTACAACAACTCTTCCTCTTCTCTAAAGCGGCCCAACATGGCCCCGCCCCCTTTGATGAGTGTTAAATTTTAGGGTTTGTGATGTCACTAACCCCAGAAGAAGCTTGTTGTAGTCCCTACCAGCCGTTTAAAAAACGATTTCTGTTAAGGAAAATATCTCCCTTTGCATTGAACTTTTGAGTGTCGTAACTTTGCAGATGTTGTTTATGATCAAACATCAACATTACACACCAACTAAAGTTAGTCAAATCATAATCAACTACCACTTTAAAGGATTAGTTCACTCAAATTAAAATTCGGTCATCATTTTCTGACCCTCATGTTGTTCCAAATCTGAATGAATTTCTTTCTTCTGCTGAACACTATAATATTTTATAGACTAGAACATGATAATATTTTAAGAACCAAACAGTTGATGGACCCCATTGACTTCCATAGTATTTTTTTTTTTTTCCCCAAACTATGTAAGTCAATGGAGCCCATGGTTACCCATATTCATCAAAATATCTTTTGTGTTGAGCAGAAGAAAGAAATTCATACAGGTTTGGAACAACTTGAGGGCGAGTAGAAAAAAAAATATTTTTGGGTTGAACTATCCCTTTAAACACAATCACAAGAAATCTCTTCTGCGCACCAAAGCTGCACTTATTTAGATATAAATACAGTTAAAACGGACATTTTAAAAAATATTATTACTATTTAAAATAGCCGTTTTCTATGTGAACATATCAATACAGTACAATTCAATTTATTCCAGTGATCAAAGCAAATTAATTCAGTGTCACGTGATCCTTCAGAACTCATTCTGATATGATGCTCATGAAACATTTATGATTATTATCAATGTTGAAAATAGTTAATATTTTTGTGGAAACCACCATACATTTTATTCTTCCGTATTCTTCGATGAATGGAACGTTCAAAAGAACAACATTTATCTGAAATAGAATCTTTTGTAACATTATAAATGTCTTTACTGTCACTTTTGATCAATTTAATGCGTCCTTACTGAACAAAACTATGAATTTATTTTTTTTCTTCCTTTTTTAAATTGTGTTTGTGTATCTGTCATCTCAACGGCAAAAACTGTCCCAATCAACCTGAATTCACCTGTATATCCCAGTTCTTTTTTTACCTCAGATTTATGCATTTTGAGAGTTTTCACCATCGTTCAGACCAAACACACAAAAGACTGTCGTCATACATACATACATATATATATATATATATATATATATATATATATATATAGTATCCATAAAGTGGTTTATATTATAGAAACGACATCAAAATATCTGTTAAAGACTCGCTGTAATGGAACTCTTAAATCGCGGGGTTTAAAAACGGACGCAAATCTGTCAAAAACCGAAATAAACTTTAAACTGATGATAAATTTGCGTGGCAGCAACTCACAGTTCAGTTCTGCACTGGAATACTTCAGACACAGCATATAATTGATCATAAACGTCATAACTTACAATGTAACAGATCGACGAAGTTTCTCTCAGGAGTCGCTACAAAGTAACAGTAATTCTCCCGCGCGCATCGCGAGCTCACGTTCCTCAGCAGTTTGAACTGACTCGAAGTGAAGTGTTCGAGTGTGCTTACGATCAGATGTGAATAAACTCACCGCTGCGACTCTGAAGCAGGACTGTGATGAACGGAGACATTTCACAGGTAATTCCGACTGTCACGTGACGTGATGATGAGCAGGTGTTCCGGATCTCACCTGGTCTCAGAAGCTCCAGATTCACTCAGAAAGTGCTGGTGACACTTTTTCATTTGCTAACTGACTAAGACTGATGTGGAAGTGTTAATTTTCAATGTTTATTTCACATGAAAATGCAAAGTTGTATTTGTTAACTTATATTAAAATAAAACTATATTAAAACTATATTAAAATATACCATTATATTTTTTAATGCCACAAAAATATTGTCATTTAATGCTTTAACTAATGTGAACAAGTGAGACTTTGTTACAGCTAATAGTGGTTCTAGGATTCATTCATTCATATCAGACTCCAAACGCATGTAATATGACACGTTACTGTTTATTTCATTCATCAAAAAGGTAAGCATGATATATTTATGATTGTCTGAACCTTCTAAAGTCTGATGAATGAATTCATCTGTGCGAATGACCTGAGCGGAGAAACGTGTGACGTTTGACAGGTTTGTGTGTTCAGGGTTTATCAGTGATGAAGTGAACTTGATCTTCTGTTTCATGAACTGATCCAGAGAAAACTCTTCCGGCAGCGTCATTTCCTCTCACGTCTTTTCTCTGCAGTTGCGCACAGAAAGAGTCAGAACATGTCAATATTTATGAAAACCAGACATCATTCGTAATGTGGAATGCTTCTGTATTCTTGGGTGAATCTCATGAAACGTGTCATATTTCACCCCGAAATAAAAAAACAAGAAGTTATATTTTGCATGAACAAAACTAAGCCTGTTTTAAAAATGTATTTATGCATCACTTCAACTTATGCTACAGTCAAAAGTTTGGGGTCTGCCAGAGATTTACATGTTTCTGAATGCTCACCAAGGCTGTGATTATTTGATTAAAATACAGTAAAAATGCAGTGAAATATTATTACAATGTAAAATACTTTTTCCACGTGAATTTATTGTAAACCATAATGTATTCCTGTGATCAAAGTCTTTAGAATCACATGATCCTTCAGAAATCATTCTGAAAAAACTACTTATTCATTTTGTGTAAACCATTTAACAAATGTAAACATCTTTTTTGTTCAGGATTCGTTGTTAAATAGACCCCAAATCTTTAAACAGTGGAGTACATTTATTCAGGACGGACACATTAAACCTTTCAAAAGTGACAGTAAAGACATTTATAATCTTACAAAACTTTAAATAAATGCTGTTCTTTTGAACTTTCTATTCAGGAAAAATAAAATGCATCCATTTCTACAGAACTCTGAAACAGCACAACTGTTTTCAACATTTATAATCATAATAATAAATATTTCTTGAGCATCAAATCATCATATCAGAATGATTTCTGAAGGATCA
Organism: Zacco platypus; assembly: GCA_038088235.1. NCBI lineage: Eukaryota > Metazoa > Chordata > Actinopteri > Cypriniformes > Xenocyprididae > Zacco > Zacco platypus. The sequence continues at coordinate 1,147,371 of CM076074.1, forward strand.
TGTGACTCTGAAGACTGGAGTAATGATGCTGAAAATTCAGGAATAAATTACACTGTACTATATATTCACATAGAAAACACATGATTTACATTTTAATAATATTTCACAATTTTTAGCCTTGGTGAGCAGGAACAGAGACCCCAAACTTATGAACAATAGTGTATTTTGCACAACAGTAATTATTTTCCTGCAGTACAGTGCGCCATCAAGAAAAATATGAATTGCAGAACTCAGAAGTTTTGGGAAACATTATGTGCCCAATTGTCATAATGTCACAATGCCGAAAATCTTAATGATCTTAAAATAGGCTCATTTTATTCATACAAAAGAAAAGAAACCGAGAGAAACAGTTTTTGGATCTGGAAGTGTTCAGTACATTTAAGCCAAAAATATACATATATAATGTTCTGTAAATCAGACTGGTTATATGAAGGATAATGAACCATCACACCGCAGTGGTGGACCAAATTCAGCTGGAGCTCAAGAGTTCTGCGCTCTTCAGCTCACCGGATGAGAGCGAGAGATTCCCCACACGGGCCGTTCACATCACCATCTATAACCTGCTCACTGAAGAAGCTTCATTTAGTGTCTGTATCCCACAGTGCTTTGCGAAATCTACCCCTAGCCTCCGGTTCGCTCGCTTGAACTCCGCTCAGTGAGCTCAGTGAGGTTTGGGCACGTGACCGTCCACGTAGAAGTTCCGCGTGACCTTGGGCATCGTCACCTCGATGCCGTCCATCTCCGGCGTCAGGATGATCTGGCAGCCCAGACGGGAATTCTCCTGCAGCATCGGTGCCATGTCCAACATATCGTCCTCCCTGCAGGAACAACACGGGTGTGACGCTCATTAAAGACTGGTCACGAAAACCATTATGCATGATTCTGGATTAATTGAGAATCATAATTTTTGTGTTTAAAATAGTTGAATCTCCCATGATTATGAATAGACAACTAAAGAAAATAAAGCAATTTACTAGAGTTTCTGAAAAAATGTTAATTGCTGCAGTCAATTTAAAATATCTGAATAATTGTAATTAAAAAAAACAGGTTGAATGAATGATTCAATGACTCACTCATAAAGACTTCACTCGTTTCATTGCTGCACGAATCAGTGTTTTTGAACAAATCTCTTGAATGAATGATTCAATGACTCACTCATAAAGACAATTCGTTTCATTACTGCATGAATCATCGTTTTTGAACAAATCTCTTGAATGAATGATTCAATGACTCACCCATAAAGACTTCACTCGTTTCATTACTGCATGAATCAGCGTTTTTGAACAAATCTCTTGAATGAATGATTCAATGACTCAACCATAAAGACTTCACTCGTTTCATTACTGCATGAATCAGCGTTTTTGAACAAATCTCTTGAATGAATGATTCAATGACTCACTCATAAAGACTTCACTCGTTTCATTACTGCATGAATCAGTGTTTTTGAACAAATCTCTTGAATGAATGATTCAATGACTCAACCATAAAGACTTCACTCGTTTCATTACTGCATGAATCAGCGTTTTTGAACAAATCTCTTGAATGAATGATTCAATGACTCAACCATAAAGACTTCACTCGTTTCATTACTGCATGAATCAGCGTTTTTGAACAAATCTCTTGAATGAATGATTCAATAACTCACTCATAAAGACTTCACTCGTTTCATTACTGCATGAATCAGCGTTTTTGAACAAATCTCTTGAATGAATGATTCAATAACTCACTCATAAAGACTTCACTCGTTTCATTACTGCATGAATCAGCGTTTTTGAACAAATCTCTTGAATGAATGATTCAATGACTCAACCATAAAGACTTCACTCGTTTCATTACTGCATGAATCAACGTTTTTGAACAAATCTCTTGAATGAATGATTCAATGACTCACTCATAAAGACTTCACTCGTTTCATTACTGCATGAATCAGTGTTTAAATTCCCCCTGTAGTCAAAACTTTTATCACTTAAAACTCATCTTTGATCAACAAAATGACAAACTTTTTTCCCTGTGTACTTCGCAGCGCCGCTTCAAGTCGAACACAGCTATTACTGGATGAATCAGCATTTTTTTAAACAACTCTATTGAATGAATGATTCAATGACTCAACCATAAAGACTTCACTCGTTTCATTACAGCATGAATCAGCGTTTTTGAACAAATCTCTTGAATGAATGATTTAATGACTCACTCAAAGACTTCACTCGTTTCATTACTGCATGAATCAGCGTTTTTGAACAAATCTCTTGAATGAATGATTCAATGACTCAACCATAAAGACTTCACTCGTTTCATTACTGCATGAAACAGTGTTTTTGAACAAATCTCTTGAATGAATGATTCAGTGACTCAACCATAAAGACTTCACTCGTTTCATTACAGCATGAATCAGCGTTTTTGAACAAATCTCTTGAATGAATGATTCAATGACTCAACCATAAAGACTTCACTCGTTTCATTACTGCATGAATCAGCGTTTTTGAACAAATCTCTTGAATGAATGATTCAATGACTCAACCATAAAGACTTCACTCGTTTCATTACTGCATGAATCAGCGTTTTTGAACAAATCTCTTGAATGAATGATTCAATGACTCAACCATAAAGACCACTCGTTTCATTACTGCATGAATCAGTGTTTTTGAACAAATCTCTTGAATGAATGATTTAATGACTCACTCATAAAGACTTCACTCGTTTCATTACTGCATGAATCAGCGTTTTTGAACAAATCTCTTGAATGAATGATTTAATGACTCACTCAAAGACTTCACTCGTTTCATTACTGCATGAATCAAATTCCCCCTGTAGTCAAAACTTTTATCCCTTCACAACTTTAACCCTTAATAAATCTCTTGAATGAATGATTCAATACACACATTTATTAACAGTCCCTTGTCGCCCCCCACTGGTGTAACAATGTAATTGACAGTCTTTTTTTGAAGCGTGAAGTTGCATTCAAAAGGTGATTTACTCTATTTTGATCACTACTGTAGACGTCAGTGTTTATATCTGACTTATAAACTTCTTCATACCTATACATGACAACTGCTCTCTCTGTCTCCGCCAGCGATTGAACTCGTTAAAGGTTTAAAAGACATTTCTGAATCGTTTCATTTAAGAATAAGACTATATGAATATTTGAATCGAAAATCACAATTTTTCGTGCAGCTCAAACATTATGTCTTGTATTCTACTTGCCTTTCTTCGGGTTCTGGAAGTTTATCGTAGTATTCGGTGTTCACGTACACGTGACACGTCGAGCAGGCTAGAGACGCTTCACAGGCCCCTGAGAACAGAGCGACATTCAGCTTATTCAACTAAAACAAGCATGAGCTCAGATCAGTGAGACCTACGATCATTCAGTTCCAAAAACAAATATAAAACCTGTGCTAACTGAAAGTTCAGGGTTCGTACAGATACTGTGAAATTAAATATCAGGACTTTCAAGGACTTTTCAAGCGCTACAATCAGAGATCTCACTTCTCAAACGATATCTTTATTATCTTAAAAATTCTAAAAAGGTAAATAATAATAAATATACTAATAAAACAAAATGTTACAAGGGTCATTGACGAATAAGGTCTTTAAAAAGTATTAAAAAAAAGGGAGATATTTAATTTTGTAGTTTAATTATGTGGTTTTTATAATCAATTAACACGGCTTTTGTCATTTTTTACAAGATCTGTCACCAAAAAAAGTCATTTGGTTTAACCAAAATCTCGGTTTTATCGAATGACACTTTTGGTTACACCGAATGACGATATTTTCAAACAGGCTGATATCTAGCTAGCTAGCAAAAGGATAATCAAACATTTTATATTTAATACATTAATATTTAAACATTTTCCATGTTTTATAGCGGTTGCACCGAATGACCTGATGTTTCGGGACATGTGTGAGCAAGTGAAAATGTGAATTTTTCAATTACTTAAAGTACTTCACGACCACGTCATCCTTTGCAGGTGTCTGAATGATGTCACATCCTGTCACATGATACTGACCGCATGACTCGATACAAAACGGTCCCTTTATATTGGTTACTCCGACTGACATTCACTTTTCCGGACATTATAATCATAAAATATAATTAAAACCTTTTGGATTCAATAAAAGAGACGTAGTTGTACCACTTTACATACTTTAGATGTCGTATTTTTGTTTATTATTATTATTATTTTAATAAAAAAAATAACCCGTCACGTCACTGACCCACGAATAAAGTGCAGTAAAATGAAATTGTGACAGTAACTTTAATCAATGAAAGGACACTGACAAATACATCAAGCACTTTTCAATTACCTTTACATAAATATCGCACTTTCATGGTTTATCCAAGATTAAATTTTAATAAGTCAAATTTAAGCACTTTGTACGAACCGTGCAAGTTAACAAAAAGAGTATTTAGTGTTAATATAGCATATAAATAAGCGATTTAAAAGGTCGGTCAAGGACAGGATGGGAACACCAAATGACATAAAGGACTTTCAGTGCAGCACAACCATAATTAAAAGCTTTTTAGATGGCATGTTGTCAAAAGTCGATCATAAATGCTAAAATGCTTCACTAATGTCAAAATCGAACCTACAGCCGTGGAGATTATGAAGATGTTTGATCTCACCTTCAAGATCAATGCCATGTTTGTGCGCCAGGTAAAGAATATTATCGCCAACTTTCGCCTTGACTGGAATCCTCTGTCCAGACCGGTCAATATACACAACATTAACTCTGGAGTGAGGGATAAAACACAGCGGTCAGTCAAGTCACCTTTACTTATACAGCGCTTTTTACAATGCAAATTGTGGCATTAATAATTGGCAAATAATTGTTGGCTGCACAGCAGCTCCCAAAGAAAATGGTGTCATTGTCCAGATTATTCTATATATTATTGATCGATTCCGATGCACTGATCAATAGTTATTAATCTAGTTAATGTTTGTCAGTCCAGCAACAGTTTGAGAGTCACGACACAGCAGGGTTTGTCAACTCACACATGCTCGTGTCTGTCCTCCTCAGCTGAGCTGCTGTCTTCACTCTGACACACACCTGACGGACACAAACACAGTTACGCAAACTACTAATACGGCAGAGGTTAAAGTGTGTGTGTGTGTGTGATGGACGCACCGATGCTGGTCTGCAGGCGCCTGTTGGGAGCTGAAAACCCGTCGACCGCTCGTCCAACCGCGGCTCCTGTACAGATCTTTAGCCGGTGAAGCGGACAGATGCTGCAGTCCGGAGAAACTCGGACGAACCGCTGTGTAAAACTCACGCCCGCCCGGACCGCTGCGGACGCCGCCATGACACTGTTTTGATCACGTGACCTGTGCTGGCCAATGGCAAACGAAGCGTGATGACGCGGGGTGATGAAGTAACGAGGTTATTTGGACGTTAGGGTTAGGGGTTATGAAATACAGTAATAAATATATTAAATAATTATTGTTTTTCAGTAAATGGACAATTAAATCATTAAGAACTGCTTGTAAAATATATATACACTTGTAGATTATCTTGTTATTTCTCTTTTGGATTTTCTAAAGATTTATTTAGTATTTGATTGTTCTCTGTTACTCGTGATGTTTATAGCATGAATTAATGAATGATCATTTATTATTATCGTTTATTATTTCATATACATAGAATAAGATTTGAAAAATATTATTTGAAAGAGTTAGTGAATTATGAAGTTTCTTTGGTTTAGCGAGTCTCTTAAGTTATATCCATATAATGCCTTTTTTTTTAAGATAATAGTTTTCTCATTCTTTTCTTCGTCTCTGTGTCTAGTTTTTACTATAAATGTTGAGTTTTATGACAAACTGCTTACAATTTTCCTCATTTAGGCCTATAGATAAAAGTGTCTGCTAAATGAATAAATCTAAATTTAATATATAATATTAAATCAACATTGAATACATTTGAACATTTTCGCAAATGTAACAAATTCATTTTTTTTTTGATTGATTTATTAAATTTTTACTATGAAATTCTATGATTCAAAATAGTTAGGCCTAAAAAACTAACTTGCACTAGTCTTTTCTTCCCTATTGTGAATTTTGTGATTTTTTTTAAATTAATGATCAAATAGATAAAGTAGATTTATTTTTTAAAAAATGATATTTTATATCAAAGCCCCTTAGCTCATATTAAACAAGGGTATCAATATTTCTGAGTTGACTATATGTAAGAAATATAAGAAAAGACTCTGTATTTGTAATGTGAAACAGTATAGTAGTATAGTGAACAATATTTACCCCGGTAATACTCTCTTAAATACACATTTTAGACAAATATTAACAATACAATATATATATATATATATATATATATATATATATATATATATATATATATATATATATATATATATATATATATATAACCATTTAAAAAACATAAATGAGACTAATCATTTATTTATTTATTTATTGTAGTTTAGTTACATTTTACATTTAATCATTTTTTTAAGGAAAGTAAACAAAATAGAGTATGTGTAAAAGTTGAATTTACCATTTTGTGAGGATAGAAGTTATAAATTACAGTCAAATTACATTAATGAGAAAACATTAAACATGTTTATTTATACTACACACGTCAAGTTCGACAACTCTAATTTAAGTATATTAATCATGTTTAATCAAGAACTTGTTGGCAGAAATAGAGTATTTATTAGTAGTAAAATATAAAATTGTATGCACAGTTTAACTGTATATGTTACTGTTTACACAGAAGTAAATAATCCACAAATATGCTTTTAGAAACAATAGCAAGATATAAATCTACATGTAGTGCACTCTTTTCAGTTTATCCAGGATGTGAAACAGGCCACCATCATTTAATGTTGTAACTGCTTGATGACACATGTAGGCATTACCAGTTGTGCCTCAGTTTTCTCATCCTCATCAATGAGATGCTGAATATAACATGAAGTACCCACTAAAACATGGCCAGTGGTCTGCATCGTGAACAGAGTCCATTTTAGGGCTTCCCTTTTGACACAGAGAAAACAAGAACAGTGAAACATGAGCCGTTTACTCTCTTAGCTCTTTATACATTAATCTAAATGACCTTTTTAAAAGATATTTATCTATTGTTTAATCATTTATTATTGACTGCACTTCAATTATTTTTTGTCATATAGACACTCTCAGAGGCCATTAATTATTTGTCTTGTTTTCTCTGCATTTTGAAATGACAAGTGAAAGAGTCACATTTAAAATATATATAATAATATACAGCTCTGGAAAAAATTAAGAGACCACTGCATATTTTTTGTTATTTTGACCAGTTGTTGCTTTTGGCAAATAAATGTTCTAAATTACAATATTTTTATTTGGAATTTGGGAAAAATGTCAGTAGTTTATAGAATAAAACAAAAATGTTAATTTTACCCAAACACATACCTATAAATAGTAAACCCAGAGAAACTGATAATTTTGCAGTGGTCTCTTAATTTTTTCCAGAGCTGTATATCTGGTATTGTGAGTAGGTACTGTATAAATCTCTAAAATGGCACACAAAGTCAGGTTACTGACAAATCATCTCAGGTAGCATAAGCAACTCGGTTCCCTGAGAAGGGGAATGAGATGCTGCGTCTTGGTGTTGACGCTATGGGGAATGCCATCAGCATGACCGGTGTCCGAAGCACGTGTAAACAAAAGCCAATAATGCTGACTTGGTGACTTATTTTTCCTGTGATTTCGAGAAAACAAGACAAAAAGTAATAAAAATAGCCTGTGCTGACTTACATACTTTAATTGTTATATTGTTACATTATTTCTTCTTATCTCAAACTACAGAGCTTCTAATGACACGCATGGAAACGCATGCACACACAAACTTACCTTAGCATCCTTTTTGCCTTATAGCACTGCAAATCATATGAAACAGAGTACAGTCCATACAAGGTTGCCTGTACATTTAAGCAGCCAATAAAATCCTGTGGATGGTTTTTGTAAAGATCAAAGGTCAATTTGGCTACATCCTTCCTCGGCTGTTTCCAGCCGCATCCAGGATCACTCTTGGTTGTATGTCTCTGTCCAGTTATGATAAGGAGACAAAAACAAGATTTCACTTAAATGTGGTATCAGGTATTTCAGTCAGAAATATTAGTTCTCAGGGAACTACTACTATTGGCTACTTCCTATAACTGAGTTCCTAGTACTATTCGGCGCAAAAATCCCTAATCTGATCATGATGAGCATGCGCTGGTTTCTTAGACACATAGAAGAATCCCATGACTGAGATGCTACCCATTCCATATTGATCACTTGTGAGGTACTGACAGGCCGTGACCTTTAAAGAGGTTTCTTAGAAGGCAGGAAAGGACAAGTCATCTAACTATTGGTTTGGAGCAGAGCCTATGAGTTAAATGCTTCTTCGCTGTACTTCCTCGCAATGCAGGAGAGAATGACAATAAAAACTGCTTGACATGACTTAAGATGTGCTTTGAGGAGCTGTCCCTTCCACTCCAGTCTTCACACTTACCCTTTCTACTTTCTTCTGACCCGGAAGGAATCTCTGAAAAACAAAACAAGAAGTTTTTTGGAGTGTGTTGCAGGAATCAAAATTACAAAATGTCCCAACTTTTTGTGATTTGGGGTTGTATGTAGTGTTTTTCACAATAAATATTGTTTCAAAGCAACTCTACAGAGAACATTGCAAACAAGCCCTAAACACGTGACAAGAATAAAATACAAAAGCTTAAACTATCTAAGTCGAAATCACTAACAGACCCTTTCTCAGTACCAAATACAGCATGTTATTTACACAAAATAAACTTTATTGTACAATAATACTAAAAACGAAAAATAATAATCAATTAAAAAAGTATAAAAGTGTGTACAATAGGAAATAAACAAGCAAACAATTCAGTCAAAAGTACAAAAGCTGTGCTCTAGCTAGTACAGGATTTAAGTTAAATAAAAATATAAACTTCACTTTGCCTTTAGCCAAATCGATTTGCTCTAAAACAATCATAGATTAATAAGGCCAAATGTTGTCCATTTGATATACCCCAAATGAATTATAGCTCATGTTTGACCACTATATACATAAGCAGCAAATTCCAGAAGGACTGACCGAGATAAAGCTGTTCTCGGCGGGTACACGAGTCTGAGCGGCCGCTGACGGCCTGGAGCTCACATCTCTGAAAGTGTCTAAACAAATTTTCAAACAGGAGATATATTTATGTGTAAATAGCATATTTGAGGTATAAACGCCTAAAACCTAAAAAAACGCTTAAAAAAACTACATACTACATTCCGTGACACAATAAAGTAGTATTTGTAAAATTATAGTGGGATTGTTCCTCCGCCATTGAAGCAGTATAGCTGGCAGAAAAAAGCTGATGAGATACAAAGTTCAACCTTCAAATACTTGGATAGCATTTCCCTTCAGCCGGGTGCAAACTGTACGAATATAATAGTCCGTTACGGTTGTTGATTGTCAGACTGTACGAATATGATCCTCATGTCACATTGTGGGATCCCAGCTGTCATTAATGTCAGACTGTACGACAGTCAAGACGTGTTAAAAACGGATGCAACCATGAAAACTTCGGTGACTGTGAGATGCATCACATGCAGGACTGAAATGGTGACTAACAATAAAATCTCTAGAATTAATTTTGATCATGGCTTTTAACGAATTTAACATTCATCATAGGAGAAGTTACACTGCAAGACTTTGTGCCAAATCTTCTGGCACTGCCAGAGTTTCCGTAAAATTTGATCACATTGATCCTTCGCAGGGAGTTTGATTGACAGGCGATCTGACCAATCATAACCCTGAATCCTCCATTTTGTCATCAAAGCGGTCAGGGGAGTTAGTAGATTAACGTTGGTGAACTTGAATCACGTCTTGAAACAACATTCCTTCTGATGTTCATTCATGTTTATTTGATGCTATAAATGAACTAGTATGAAGAGATGATCGCTTCACGAGGAGCTACAGCGATCTGTCACCACACATTAAACACACACTAGACGCTGTTTATTGACTAAACTTCTTTAAAAAATTACGATATTTGAAATATGAAACTGTTTCATACGTTGTCAGTGTCCTCTTTGCTCCACGATGTATTTTTCACTGTGTGAGAACATGATGTGTGGCGTGAGAGCGCATGGCAACAGTAACTAAAGGGGGCGGGGCTTTGTGAACGATCAGTTGGCTGTCGATGAACATGTCAAACTAACAACCAAAGACTACAGATTTTAGCCTAGGATCAAAGGAAATTTGGATGAATCTATGGCTGGATCATTATTGCAGTGGTTATTATGTTTCTCGCATCTTATATGTTTGGCAACAGTTCTTCTAACACTAACTGTAGCTTTTCATTTCTTAAACAACCGTGCAGGAAGACACATCATGACCATATTCTAGGATGACAATGTCAAGATTCAGCAAATTGTGAAAGATTGGCTGGGAGGAAGCATAAAGAAACATTTTCACACATAAATTCGCACCTCTGATTCCTTAAATTCATTGAAAGTCTTTGGGATATGCTGGAGGAGACTTTACAGAGTGCTTGACTCTTGCATTGTCAATACAAGATCTTGACCAAAAATCGATGCATGGATGGAAATAACATCACAACATTTATTTCCATCACGATGTGCATCAATTTTTGGTCAAGATCTTGTATTGACAATGCAAGAGTCAAGCACTCTTTAAAGTCTCCTCCAGCACATCCCAAAGACTTTCAATGAATTTAAGGAATCAGAGGTGCGAATTCATGTGTGAAAATGTTTCTTTATGCTTCCTCCCAGCCAATCTTTCACAATTTGCTGAATCTTGACATTGTCATCCTAGAATATGGTCATGATGTGTCTTCCTATTTTAGAAATGAAAAGCTACACACTCCATCAGTTACTGTTGCCAAAAATATAACATGCTAGAAATATATTAATCACTGCAAAAATGATCCAAACAGAGACTTTTATTTAAATCCAAAAGCGTACCACCTACACAGAGCTCATTTAAAATATTACAGTCGATATCAACACATGTGTCTCTGTGGTGTTAAATCTCAGTTTAAAACACTGACCTGCTGTGGGACCCACTTCTGTCCTTTCCCTAAAACCATGAGGACGGTGTTGTCCTTCAAGGTCTGAAAAAACTCCTCTGTATCCACTCCAGTTCCATCCTCATCCAACACCAAAGCGCTGACACAACTCATGTGAAATACGTCCATCACCTAGAAATGGAAAAATCAAGCCTGCCTTGAAAGCCACTGCGATATAATTTCAAGCAAACATTTGAATGAACACGTATATTCGTTCACAAAGACTGAAGCAGCTAACAATGCTGTAAAATGATTAACCCTTCTGCGCTGTTGGATTTCTGTGTCCACTCGTTATGGAACGGGTCAAATTGACCCTAATTGGATTCAATACAATTCCTCAAAAATCACACACAAATGAAAAACAACAAAGATTCAGGTACAAACTGTAAACTTTTAATATCAACATTTGTCAAATATTCCAAAAAATACATATCTGAAGATATGATTCAATGAAAATGTTTTTTAACCATTTTTTAAAACTGATTTGTTTTGACAAAATTTGAAAATAAACAGTACATTTTTAAGTACAATAAATACATTTTTTTTTCTTAGAACATCATAACTGAACAATTAAATGCAGCTGTATAATGAAAATATGCACTTTTCCTAAGTTGTCTGTTTTGTAAACTCATTTCATAAAGTCAAGAGCTTTCTGGATCTGAACTTCACACACATGGTGCTGGTTAAAACATTTTTCTGTATTGAAATAAGTGTGGAAAACCTCATTTTTTAGCTTCATAAGGTAGTAAAAAAATAAAATAACAAAATATAACCAAGCAATGTTATTATTTTGGGTCAGTATAGTTGCTTTAGAGCGTTAAAATATGCAGGTCAAATTGACCCGGTGAACGTCACGAACGTAACAGTGATTTTGTTTGTATGTGTCAAAAAACACCAGCATGTTGAAACTTTGCATGATGATAAATGAGAAAAAGTCACAAAATATCAAGAAAATGAACAGTATTTCCAACAACTAGAAAATCTAAACGGGTCAAATTGACCCGGAACAGAACACAAGGGTTAAGGATAAGGCAAAAATATATATAAAAAAAGTTTTTTTTTGTGCTTGAGAGGTAGTAAAGATCTCAGAATTAAGTCATACAGCAAATCTGTTTTAACCAAGATTAATATGAATAAACTAAATAATACATAAATGTTGTGTTGCCACACTGAGAACCAGTTTCTCATAAGTCCTTAAGATCTTTCTTCAAAGATTTCATAAAGAAACAAATGAATTCTTTTTGCTTCCTGTCCTCACCTTGTTCCGCAGGTCTCTCAGGTCACCTGCCATGATGCCTTTCTTAATGGAGCGGTCAGAGTCGGTGACTCGGAAGGGTCTGGTGTTCTGAGTCCAGCGCGGTAAGAGCTGCTGCGTCATGGAGCCACAGACGGAGACGCATCTGTGACACACACACACACACACACACACACATTTGTTTACACAAACAAATATAAAGAAGATTATTCTAATAATGGATGAATAGAACAAAAACGGCATATACAGTGACAATCATAATGCAAACACTGTTACTTTGACAGGGAGGTCGACAACACGTCAAAAGATTTCTTGGCATTGTCCATTGGAATCAACTGTACAGCTCCGGCAACCTTCAAAAATACAGTAAACGAAAAACATACAGTAAATACGTGCTTGTCTAAATACACACAAGACAAGAGCACACCGATACCGTGAACAGAAACATTTAAAGTTTCAAATCTTCAGAACTTTTGTAAATCTGAACACATAATAAATCCTTATCTTCCTGATCTATCTTCCTTATTATCCTGATCTTATTAGCTTCCTGACATCTTTAGCTATTGTAAAAAGTATTACTTGTATATCTAATATTTTACAAGAAATCATAAGATCACATCATACCTTAAAGCAAGCTGGTATTGCTCCGGATTTATGTTAAATCTGCGTGTCTGGTGTCTTTGTTGCAGTGAAGTATCATTGCAAAACTCATTTCTTCACCTTTGCTCCAGTGTTTGTTCATGCCGTGTTGAGCAATAATGTCTAAGAGCCTGTCAGTTTCAGCTCACAACACAATTAATGAAAGATATTTGAGATTCATATAATGCATGTTCTGGGTTCAAAAGAACTTCATATATATAAAGCCAATTAAATGAGACAGGGTGCCAGAAAAAAAAGTGTTTATTTTACTTAACTTTACTGTTAATGTGCTTTACTGTTAAATGCACCCCATTTTAGATACAGCACATGTAAAATACAAAATTTAAAATTAAAAAATGAACGATAATGGATGGATAGGATAGGACAGGATAGGATAGGATAGGGTGTACTTTGTGGGCGATCCAAAGATTTCAATGGAAGTGTTTCTTGTTGTTTCAGGTTTCATTTCCTGTGGTTCCTGTTAGCTTCCAAAGCTTTGGCTCATTTGACCATTCACAAAGCCCCGCCCCCTTTAGTTACTGTTGCCATGCGCTCTCACGCCACACATCATGTTCTCATGCAGTGAAAAATACATCGTGGAGCAAAGAGACACTGACAACGCGTCGACAGACGAGACAGAGCAGATTACTTTTGATATGAAACAGTTTTACCACAGTGCCGCAGAAGCTACTGCTTTATTTCTAAGCTTTAATAAAGTTTATGCACAAGGTTTACGTGCATGCTCCAAGTCTTATTCTACGTATTAGTGGCAGAATTACAGCGCCACATACTGATCTGGCATGTATACTGCATCGTTTTGAGTCGGTTGTATGCAGATATTTCTTGAAACGAGGAAAAAAAAAAGAGATTGGATCGGGAAAGCTCTGGCTTCATGTGGCCTCAGTCTTCTTTGTGCACACACTCAACACACACTGAATGAACTACAGCGCCCTCTAGTGCACAGAATCATTCATTTCACAGTATGAAAGTCACTAAAAAGTCACTTAATACTTGCAGATTATCCTCTGGGCCTGGTTTTTCAAAAGGTTTAATCCGTATAAAATTGATCCGGATTTAGTAATCCTTTTTTTGCGATCCGTGATCACGTAATCCAGCTTACTTTTGGAGCCAGTTTTTTAAAGCAACATCGGATTGGATCAATCTGATCCGGATAGGAACTTTTCAGGATCACCAAATCTGGATAACCAGTGCTGGATAACCAGTGCTCAAACAGGATAGGAAATCACAATGTAGAACTATAGATATGTAAAGAGCAACAAGTAGAATAGCCAGTGTGGGGTCAATATAAGTTTATTTTTATTTGCATTCTGCCAGAACGAGCAAACAGGACGTCCAACAAGGGACGCTATAGTTAGACACTATTTCTGATCTGGATTTGTTTTGGATTTCAAAAATCAGTGATTGCCATTCTTTGCATTTTTTTTGGTTATTCTGTAATCATTGCATGCATCACTAATAAATATTCTAAAAACAAAAATATTTTCGATTGTGATGAATATGTCAATTAGTGACAGAATAAAATGTATTGTTTTTGCTCAGTTTTGACAGCTGTTTGGGGGATTATTTTATGAGGCCAAACTCTTTCTACTTTGCTGTAGGCCTGTACTGAAGGACTGAATACGTTAAAGCCAACCTAATCACTGTAGCCTGACGGATGAACAAATCAAATTAAAACCTTATGAATAAATAGGATATCTTGTAAGATACTGCATGATCCAAATATAGTATTATTTGATACGTTTTTAATGTTTTCATTACATTTTGGCCATGAAATCCACGCTGAATCCACCCTTCTGATGGGATCAGTTTAATCCAGATTTTTTGGATCAAAGTGATCCAAATCCTACAAAAAAGTTCTGAAAAACCCAAACTAAAGGTTTGATCCGGATCAAAACCAAGATTGGATTACGTGATCTAATCCGATTATGTAATCCGTTTTTTCTTTTGAAAAACACATTTTCAAGATTTGATCCAATCCGTTATCCAAAATCCTAGTGGATTACTTTTGAAAAACCGGGCCCTGGCGTTATTCATTATTTTTGCAGAACCACAACCAGAAAGTGTTTAAAACTTTTGAGCTTCGTTTTAAACATATCTATTGCTTCATATTTTAAAATTTAACCAACTTCGTTTTGTTAAATTTTCTGACTGAAAAGTGTTTCTTTAAAACAAACGCCAAAATGAGGTTTGTCTTTTCCATCTCCAGCTTTGCTAAATTACTTCAGCGAGTGGCTTTTAATTTGCGCATTAATGAATAATAATAAACCAAATCGATGTCATTCTTTGACTTTTAGAAGCCGTCGAGCCTGAAGGGAATGAGGCATTATGATTATCAGCCAAAAATGTGGCAGTGCTGGGAAAATATTTGTGTTTTGATGTCTATTGCAAATATTTTTCCTCTTCTTTTTTGACATGGGAATCATCATCTCCAAGGGAGTTAATCTTCTGGTGTATTCATAGTTTAAAAAAGACTCAGACCCTGCCAAAAGAGCCTTAGTACCAGGGGTTGAGTGATTTGGAAGTCTAAATTTAACCTTTACAGCCCACTGCCCCCTAAATGATGTGCTGTTTTTAGTCTGATGGGTGGCAGCTGTGAAAGCATTTATTGGCTCTGAGCTGTCAATGACACAGACTCCGGTACCGTGTGACACATACATTGTTCGGTCATGGTGAGGAGATGAGCTTAGTCATACTGAAAGCCACATATGAGAAGCCTGTGTGAACGCAGACACAGTCACGTCGGGACGCTCGAGCGACAAACCACACCGGAAGAGAGAATCAGTGATCAACCTGAGTGGATTAACGTCAATATCGAGAAGAGAGAAGCTCCTGCCGTGTGGAATATTTTCTGTTATTTTTCCTCTTCAAGATCATAACAAACACAGGGGTCAAAGGTCATTTCTTAAAAGAAGACAAGCTGACATCAGGGTCAATATCCTGTTAGTCTGAAGAAGACGTCCTGAGGATTAGTGTTTTGGCCGGTCCTAGACGCTAATTTAATACTCCTGTTGACACGTGAGTTTAAATGCAATTAAAAAGTGTCTTAAAAATAATGACTATCACATTTGGGACTGTTCATTTTCATCCTTCATAAAACTACTGTTAGAACGAATTACTTTTCATCCTGGAGTAATATCGACGTCATACCATATATTACATCAAATAATGTCATGAATCCCTAAATTCAAATTTAAACTTAAATTAAAGAAATGAAAAAATATTGTGCTTTTATGTTCTCTACACAAGCAAGTATTGGGACTACAAACTACAAACGAATTATAATTCATAAGCATACGATATATACTATTTGATTCATGACATACATGAACATTTAAATTCAGTCTCTTTCAGTTAATCTCTATATTGACTGTGGATTATGAATGTATGATAATCAAAAGTATGTGGTTTCATGTTAGTCAGAAACATCATATAATGCTTAACAGATATGAATATTTATTAAACTTACATGATCATCATAATCTGAATGTGTGTTAACAAGCGAGTAAGCATTGTATATTATTTATTAATGTTTAATTAACTGACATTATTATAAGATAATTTTTATTTAGGGCCTGTACTATACAAATCCTTCTATGACTGAAGTCTTTGGTCACAAATAAAGAGCGCTTTTATTAGGGTATGGTTCATATTACTTGACCGGATGCTCCTGGAAACACCAAATGACCATGCATGACCCAATTCATAAATGCATGACCCAATCAATATTTATCTTTAAGGTGCTGAATCAGCGATGGCATTTTGATGTCTAGACCCTGATATAGAAATGTGATGAATTCTGTAGTATTTGTCAAAGCAGCTCTTTGTCTTGTGTTGCACATGGCCGACTCTCCAGCGTCTTTATTTGGACGGACTATTTTTAAAGCTTCCTCCTGATATACAGCACCAGCTGTCTGGTCTGAAGTGAGGAATGAGGACTGGAGTTATCTCGAGTGCCGTAAGAGGACTTCCTTTATGCGAGGAATGTTTCACTATCCCATATAAAGTTGGCAACGTGCATAGAATTGTACCGTAACCAAAAAGAAACCGCAGTACTTTAACTGTAGGACACGTGCGGTAATAACAGCAGTAGTTTCTTATTGGGTAATCAGTAATTACTGGATGAAATTATAAATAATTGCCAAAGTTTTTTTTTAAAAAATGATATCATTATTGTCTGTGGGTCTTGCATTTCTTTAACCCTTTTTGACCAAAAAAATTTAACATTTTGTGTTTTTTTTTTTTTTTTTTTTTTTACTTCATTGTAATGGTACGGAACTTGGTAAAGGTTTTGGCACTTGGTATGTGAACACACACACACAAAATCATGGACATGATTTGAAAAGGTTAAATGGTTCTGAAAAAAATAGTCTCACTTGTGCTCCTCGCCGTCAAAGATGAGCGCTTCGGAAATTAACGGAAGACGAATTTCTTTTGGTACTTCGGCCAAACAAAATCTTACTGAAAGCTCATTTTTTTGAGATATCAAGCTCAGATTTGGTACAAAACTTGTTTAGATTCATGGCTTTGATTTTCTTGCAGTTTTATAGTGAAACATGTTTTTTTAAAATATATATTTCATATAATAATTCAAAATAATATTTTTGTGCATTTTTCACAACAATAAACGTTTTTTGAGTTAACTTTTTTCACTTCACCAGTAATTTGCCAAATGTCATCTTTAAAAAGAGACCAAAATTAAGTCTGTGCTTTAAAGTATTCAACATTTCTGACAGTTTGAACTTCAGGTCTGATTATAACCATCTGTAAATTGTGTGATTTGCTGAGCTGCAATTTCCCAGATTAAACTTACAAATACTGACCTGTCATGAACTCTGTTTTGTTTTCCCAGAGCTTGGTATGTGTCACGGATATTTGTGCCATTCTTAATTCCAATAATAACGCAGAATAAGTGATTACCAGGCAGTAAAAGATATGGATATTTTTGGAGGTGCTCCACGTGTGCTCGGTTACCCGCGGCCGGTTCTGGTGAAATGTGGAACAGATGCTGTGCTTAAATGTCAGATTGGTGGGGATCCCCAGCCAGATGTGATCTGGGAGCGGAAAAATGAGCCTATTCTTCCTGAGGGTCGTTACCGTATTACCCAAGATGGCAAGGCGTACACCCTGTACATCTCTGGGGTGACAGTGGAAGATGCTGGGCAGTATATCTGCAGAGCTAAGAACAATATTGGGGAAACGTACGCAGCGGCTACCCTTAAAGTGGAAGCAGAGCCTCAAGAGCCACCACCGCAACAACAACATGAAGTAAAAGTGATTCCACCAGAACAAGAAATCAAAATGATGATACAACAACAGGACGGGGTGGTACAGAAAACAGACCCATTTCAAGACAACAAGCCTCGTTTTCTTATCAAACCTCTTTCTCTGAGAGTAGACCGAGGAGAAGATGCTGCCTTCTCCTGTAAGCTCTCAGGTGAGCCTTTGCCTCAGGTGGTTTGGGAGAAAGATGGCAAACAGTTGAATGAGATCTATGAGAGTGCCCACTACCATGTGGGCCAGCAAGATGGTGGCTGGTTCCAGCTGAAGATTTTCAGAACAAGAGCACCAGATGGAGGTGTCTACATGTGCAAAGCGGTCAACGAACATGGAGAAGCGACGACCGGGGCAGTGCTCCTGGTAGAGCCCGTTCCAGAACACAGAGAAGGAAGCATGACAAACGGATACACCAACGGACATTACTCACCACAGCATCCGAGGTCCAGACAATCAAAGGAGCCTCACCTGAATATGTCGAAAGCTAAGAAGTTCACCGTCACAGAAGGCAAACATGCCAAATTCCGTTGCTATGTCACTGGAAAGCCCAAACCAGAGATTATATGGAAGAAAAATGGAGAGACTATTGTGCCGAGTCGAAGACATCTCATTTTTGAGGATAGAGAGGGATATTACACCCTGAAAGTACTGTACTGTAAGCAGCAGGACACGGGACTCTACATATGTGCTGCTTCCAACGCACTGGGAAACACGCTGAGCGCTGTGCAACTGTCAGTTAAAGGTAACGCAATTTTTAATTGTGCTAATTATGCTTTAACAAAGCTAAAATATCTTTAGGTTCTACAAAAATTTGGCTTTCTAACAAAAGTAATCTAACAAAACACGTCATAATCAAACCTTTCTGCTTTAAGATAATTCATTGAGTTGTTTGTTTTGGTGTTTACTGTCACCATTAACTCTTGTTATGAGTTAAAGGGTTAATTCACTCCAAAATAAAATTTCTGTCATTAATTCCTCTCCCTCATGTTGTTCCAATGACCTTCGTTCATCTTCAGAACACAAATGAAGATGTTTTTGATGTCAGAATGCTCTCAGATTTCCTTCCATTGACTGCCTTCACAACTGAAACTTTGAAGCTTCAAAAACTTCATAAAGAGATCAGAAAACTAATCCATGTGAATCGAGCCGTTTAGTTCAAATTTTCTGAAGAAAATCAGCGAACATAAGCAGAAGCTTCAACCAAATCTGAATAAAGCACAAGAACAAACGTGCCACATACCCAATGAGGTTCATTCTTCAGAAACGTTGGACTGAACCGCACAATTCTGTCTTCAAAAAGATCTTCATTTGTCTTCCGGGTTTGGAAAGACATGAGGGGGAGTAATTAGTGACAGAAATTTTCATTTTGGGGTGAACTAACCCTTTAAAAGATTAGTTCGCTTTTGAACGAACATTTCTTGATAATTTACTCTCCTCCATGTCATCCAAGATGTTCAAGAGTCTGATCTAGAGAAACCATCGCACATTTTATAAACAAATAAACATTATATACTTTTTAACCACAAATGCTCGTCTCGCACTAGTTCTCTTCTTCTTCTTCTTCTTGTAGAATTCCGGCAGTGTAGACGTTGCTAAGTGTATTACTGCCCTCCACAGGTCAAAGTTTGAACTAAATTCCCATATACAATATGCTAGTGCAAGTACTGTGAGAATATGTGCGATGGTTTCTCTAGATCAGACTCTTATTCCTCGTCTGGATCATGGAGAGTCTTTGAAGCTGCACTGAAACTGACATTTGGACCCTGTTGAACCCCATTGAAGTCCACTATATGGAGAAAAATCCTGGAATGATTTCCTCGAAAAACCTTTTCAACTGAAGAAAGAAAGACATGAGGAAAGACTCAGACCCAGTTTGACTCAGCCTTTTTTCAAACTCATTCTTCTCCCTTTTCTTATTTCATACCACATTTTTTTTTAAAAAAGGAGAGCCTTTTTTTTTTTTTTACATGAAAAATCTAATAAAAGTGTCTAACTAGTATTTAATAGCGAAAATAAAGTGTTAATTCGTATTTAATTGGTATCCTCACATTAACTGGACCATGATGCGTAAAACTCATTCTTGATATATAAATATAATATAAATTATAAAATATAATTATATTCAGTGAATATGGTGTTACTGTCGCAAACTGTTTAATGACACTGAGGTGCAAATAGTATGAATAACATCTAATAACTGTTTACATTTAGCAAATAGTATCTAACTACTTAGTGCAAAGAAAATACTGTAAAAAAAAATGAAAGAAGAAAGTGTAAATGGCATTTAACACTGCAAATAGTCTCTGCCACGGTTATAATATGTAGCTTTGCCATATTATTAACACTGATATACCCAATTTGTTTCTTAGTGTTCTTATTAACAAATGTGAAATTCTTACTCTCTATCAACATGTCTGTCTGACTGTGTGTGGGTGACTATATTTAGTTATAAAGACATGCACTGAGCAATGTATTTGATAACACTGACCAGTGGTCAAAGCGTGATGAAAGGCGAGAAAAGCCTCAGGGCTCAGTGCGTTCCTGAGTGACAGCATCACTGCAATCTTATCAACAACACAACAGGACATAGCTTACATTCTGCAGGGTCCAATTAAGCCTGATGGATTATGAGACCATTTTTTTTAACCACTGTTCTTGGCCTGACTCATCCCAAATGACCCTTCGCAAAGACCCGCCCCCTTTAGTTACTGTTGCTCTGACGCCACACATCATGTTCTCATGCAGTGAAAAATACATCAAGGACACTGACAACGTATGAATCAGTTTCATATTTCAAATACTGTCATTTTTTAAAGAAGTGTAATCAATAAACAGCGTCTAGTGTGTGTTTAATGTGTGGTGACAGATCGCTGTAGCTCCTCGTGAAGCGATCATCTCTTCATACTAGTTCATTTATAGCATCAAATAAACATGAATGAACATCAGAAGGAATGTTGTTTCAAGACGTGATTCAAGTTCACCAACGTTAATCTACTAACTCCCCTGACCGCTTTGACGGACAAAATGGCCGATTCGGGGTTATGATTGGTCAGATCGCCTGTCAATCAAACTGTTTGCGAAGGGTCAATTGAGGTATTGTGGAATTTGAACGTGTTTAGTGTCTATAGATTCGTGCATGTTGTGTTGTTTCACAGTGTTAATGTCTGGGCAAATTTTGAAAGCATGTTTCACAGTAAATCTCTCACATTTATAGGGCCTCCAGTCCGTTTTAAGCGAGCTCTACAAGATGCCGAGGTCAAGGAGAGGGACGTTGCTGTTCTGGAATGTGAGGTTCCGGAAGAGTCTATTTCCGCTGCATGGTACCTGGAGGATCAGAGGCTGCAGCCGGGAAATAAGTATAACATGGAACAGAAGGGCACCCGGAGGAGACTAACCATACAAAATGTCGGGGCGGATGATGATGGAGTTTATCTGTGTGAGATGCCTGACGGTGGGAAGACTATTGCAGAATTGGCAGTTAAAGGTACAGTACGTAAATATTAAGCCTTAGTAGGGCATTCAGTCAATCAAGTTTAACACCAGTCATTTTCAAAATAACCGAAAGCATTCAAAAAAAAAAAAATAAATAAAATGGATAACAACATTTTATGCCGTTCATGAAAAAAAAGAAGTTTGATATAAGAGCTGGCTGTTTGATTTGCTTAATTTGTCTGGTAGGTACAATTGTAAAGAAACTTCCGCGGAGGTTAGAGGTGATGGAAGGAGAGAATGCAGCGTTCTTTGTGGAGGTGGATCAGGATGAGATGGAGATCCGCTGGTTTAAAGACGGTCTGCAGTTGCAAGAAACACATCAAACCATTATTAAGTCTTTTGGCAAAACCCACATCCTGGTCTTTGTCAATACATCATATCAAGACTCCGG
Organism: Zacco platypus; assembly: GCA_038088235.1. Taxonomy (NCBI): domain Eukaryota; kingdom Metazoa; phylum Chordata; class Actinopteri; order Cypriniformes; family Xenocyprididae; genus Zacco; species Zacco platypus. Next base: position 1,169,502 of record CM076074.1, read on the forward strand.
CACAATCACCTTTATGGCAGGAAGATCAACAACAAGCTCCAAACTCAGGGTCAAAAGTGAGAAAAATATTCAACAAATGTGTTATTTTGTTATTGCATAAAAATATCAATTGTGTGTATGTGTGTATATACACAGGGCTGGGTGGGTTACTTTTAAAATGTATTTCACCACAGATTACAAAATACATGCTTTAAAAAGTCATTTGTAACGTATTTCGTTACATTACTCAAGTTTAGTAACTTAATCTAAATACTTTAGAATACTTTGGAATACTAATAAGTGTGAAACAAACACAAAAAAGATCATTGTGAGTTTTTATCTCACAATTCTGACTTTTTCCCTCAGAATTTCGTGATATAAAGTTGCAATTGCGAGTTATAAAGTCAGAATTATGAGATATAAACTCACAATATTGAGAAAAGTCAGAATTATGAGATATAAACTCACAATATTGAGAAAAGTCAGAATTATGAGATATAAACTCACAATATTGAGAAAAGTCAAAATTATGAGATATAAACTCACAATATTGAGAAAAGTCAGAATTATGAGATCTAAACTCACAATATTGAGAAAAGTCATAATTATGAGATATAAACTCACAAACTAAATTCACAATTGCAAGAAAAAAAGTCAGTATTGCAAGTTTATATCTCCCAATTCTGACTTTATAACTTGCAATTGTGAGTTTAAATCTCGCAATTCTGAGAAAAAGAAGTCAGAATTGTGAAATGCAAATTACAATTGTGAGGGGAAAAGACAAATTTTGAGAAAAAGTTGCAGTGACGAGTGAATTATAAAATGACTCACAAAACATGAAAACAGTGGAAAACATGAAACTTAACTCTTTTTCAGACGGTCAGAGTCAGAGAATCACCAATCGCTGTTTAAATGACATTAAAACTCAAAGTAATCACTTTGGTAATCTAAAACACTTTTCAGATGTAACTGTAATCTGATTACCACCCATTTAAAATGTAACTGTAATGAAATACAGTGACTCAAATTTTGTATTTTAAATACGTCACTAAGTTACTTGTATTTCGTTACTCCTCAACCCTGTATATATATATGATATCTTTCTTTTTATCCAGCTGCCCGACACTGCCCACCCATCTGCCCTGTGAGCGTCCAAATGAACACTGACAGTTTAAACGGTGCCGTCCTCTCCTGGTCACCATCACCTAACTTGCAAAACTCCACTAAGTCGGTGTACGTGTTAGAACGGCAGGAAGTGGGCTCTCAGGAATGGCAGCGATGCCTGACAACAGAGACCGGCACTTCAGCTGAAGTCCTGGGTGACAGTGTGCCGTGTGAGGGCGATTACCGCTTCCGTATCTGCTGTGTTAATAAATATGGCAGAAGTGGACATGTGGAGTTCCCCAAAGTGGTACATCTGGGTAAGAATGTAAATTTCACAAGCTTTCTGGAAAACTAAGCTGACAAGAGTTATTTGCATTACAAACACACGACTAATAAGAAACCTTTTCGAAGAAGATAGAGATGGATGTAAGTGTGGCAGGTACTGCTTAAAAAGACCCTAAACTGATGCAGGAATAAAACAAAATTGCTGTGAAAAAAAAAAATAATAATTTTCCGCTCCATTAAAACTGCATAAATAAATAAATAAATAACACAGCTAATTCTTAAAAAAATAATCAGGTGACATCTATAGAGTTAAAATAATGATGCATAGATTTGCAAAAGAAAATAAAGTATAACAAAACAAAAATAATGTATTTTTGCAATTCTTTATTTTTGTTTGCAAAACTGTTTTCCTCTCAATACTTTATTTTTCTTGGCAAAACATTTTTTATTTGCTCAATACTTTTTCTTCGCAAAATTTTCTTTTCTTTTGCAGTACTTTATTATTTTGCAAAACTATGTGGCACGATTTCGACTCCATAGACATGCAGCCACTAAAACATTAAAACATGAAAGTAGTGATGTTACTCCTCACACATTCACTGTAAATACACTTCATTTACATGTATTTACTTATTTTTCGTCATAAGAGCCTAAAATATTCATAGTACAGAATGACAATTTTTTTTTTTTTTTACATAAATAGGACTGTTTGTTCATGGTTTTGGGTTTGTTAAGTGCTGGCAGAACATACGTGTCTTCAGCTATTTCTTGAAAGCTGTGATGGACATAATTCAGAAATTACTTTATTTATTATTATTTTTTAAGGTTATAGTAGATACAATAATGTGTATTAAAGTGTTAAGATATCGTCTTATGTTTTATTATCTGCAGTCCCAGGTCCAAAGATCAAAACCCCGCTGGAGAGCGCTGCGGTGGCTGAAGGGGAGGACGCGCTGTTCTCCATCGAGCTCTCTGCTCAGTTGATTGGCACATGGTTCCTGAATAGCCAGCAGCTTCAGGATGGTGAACGCTTCTCCATGACTCAGTCAAAGAACCAACACATCCTGAGAATTCACCGAGTGCCACGTGTGTATGATGGAGCTGAAATCACCTTTATTGCCACTGGCGTACGAGATTCAGCGGCCCTACAAATTAAAGGTCAGTTCATGGCTTTTCATGGTTTTTTTTTAGATTTCAGCCACCATGAATTATTAAATATTAATGTACAAATGTTGACAGACATCATGCCCATAATAAAGTACTGGTTACACTTAAAGATGGGACGAAACAGAAGTAGCGACAGATCTTTTCTTCCATATTGTGATCTATTTAGAAGTGAAAAGGTTTATCAGTAAATAAAAAAAATTGGTGGGACTTGGTTCTGACCAAGTGGATAGTTAATTGGATAGAGGCAATTGTGAATGAGACGAAATGATTGGGGAAGTCTGGCATACTTCTACAGAAGTCTGACACTTCATTGGAAAATCGAGTTACCACATTTTGACATGGTCAATCAATCAATCAATCAATCAATCAATCAAGGATGAATCCTTCACAATAACAGCAATATGAATTTAGAAAAAAATCCATACTCTCATTTTCATTTCAAGCCGACTTTAAGTTTGTATAATGCTCAGATGCACTCATATTTCTAGCCAAAAAATGAAATTTCTGTCATTAATTCCTCACCCTCACGTCGTTCTACACCCTTAAGACCTTCGTTCATCTTCAGAACACAAATGAAGATATTTTTGATGAAATCAAAGAGATTTTTTTTTTTATCCCCCATTGAAAGCAACATAATTACCACATTCAAGGTCTAGAAAAGTAGTAAAAACATCGTTAAAATAGTTCTGACATTGATCCTGGAAGCACTACAACACAAACACCATTGGAGAATGACAGGGAAGAGAGGAAATAGTTGAATAAAGTTGTTATTTTTATTAACGATCTCTTTACTACCTTTGTGGACCTTGAAAAAAAAAAACTCTCAGATTTCATCAAAAATATCTTCATTTGTGTTCTGAAGATGAACGAACGGCGTAGAACGACATGAATTAATGACAGAAATTACATTATTGGGTGAACTAACACTTTAAATGCATTCTTTTTCAGATTTATGACGCTCACTTTCTCACTTCATGTTGTATTTTGCAGTACCTGAGGTGAAATTTTTACCTCTGTCAGAGATGGACACAAAGAAGAGCACTGAGCTGGGAAATCCCATCGTGCTGTACTGTGAAGTGTCCCACCCCACAGCCTCCGTCCAATGGTTCAAAGACGGACAGGAGCTGCAAGCGCAGGAGGGTCTGAATATCCAGTCAGACGGCAACATGAGGAGGATCGTCGTTCAATCCGCAGAGTACTCTCATTCTGGAGTGTACACCTGCCAATCAAACAATGACATACTCACATTTAATGTGAACGTTGAAGGTAAAAACAAAACTATATGCAATATTTATTGTCCTTTTTGACAGTGGTCTCATTCCTAGAACAGCAGTAATTTTCGGACATTGTAAATTGTCTGCTGGACCATTGCAACATTAAATATAACAGGGAAGAATTCACCTAGACAGAACTGTGCTTACTTTATTATCATTTTGCTGTTATTACTCAAGCTATTTGCATTGATTTCAGTGATTGAGCCGTGCAAATCAGACCTCAAAATCAATGCTAAATGCAATCTGGACTCGATGACATCTGGATATATGTCTGGCTATAGTGTTTTGGTCATCGTTTGAATAATAGAATATATTCACAAACATACAATTTAAAGTTTGTGTCTATTAATTAATATCAATAATTGTTAGTAAAAACTCTTCCTGATTAATTTGACAATATTTGTCTTTTCTCCTTCCAACATCTCATAGCCTCAGACCTTTATTAGTTCAAAATCAAACACCAAAGCTTGACAACCAAACCTTACAGAAATATTCTCCCGACAACTGTCAGTTTTGACCATTTATAGCTCTTTCTGGAATCAAACCATCCTAACTTGAGCATTCGGTAACATGATATTTTACAGTGTCATTGTTACATATGTTACATGTATTTACTGTAGTAATAACTAGAAATTATGCATAATTACATGCAATTAACCCTAAACCAAACCCTCATCTTAACCCTATAGTAAGTACATTTAGTTAATTGTCATTACTCAGTACTTAAATGTATATTTACACTGTAATACTGACACCTTAAAATAAAGTGTAACCCAGAATTATTATTAAGTCATTGTTGGTTACACTTTATTTTACAGTATGTGTACTTACCCGAGAAAGTACTGGTAATGGGTTAAGGTCAGGTTTAGCGGTAGGTTCAGGGTTAGAACCCAGTTATTGTAATTGCAATAACAAACATAGTATGTAAATGCAGAAATAAAGTGCCACCTCAATTTTAATATAGCTATACATGTGTCATTTAAATTGGCCTCTTCTGATGTAAAAGTGTGTTCATGCCATGCCATAATAATCATAATTATGAAAGCATTCACATCCTCATAGAACTTGTAAGTACAAATTGTAAACTGAGAATTGAAGAACAGATTTATACTGTTGCCATAGAAACGCATAATTCCGAGAACATCACATATTGTCGTCTCGAAATTACTGTAATTACATCATGCCATGAACGCAGCACAACATTTATAGCTAATTTAAATCATTAAAATGCTCTTCTTTTTCCGTCAGCGCCCCCGGTGTCATTTAAAGAGATTACGGCGGATGAGAGGCAGAAAAGCGCTATGGAACTGGACCCTGTGGTCCTGACCTGTGAACTTTCCCGACCAGACGCACCTGCCTGCTGGTTTAAAGATGGAGTTGAGATCCTTCAGTCAGAAAACATCACCATCCAGTCTGACGGCACCATGAAAAGACTTATAATCCGTTCAGCGGAGCTGGAAGACGCTGGGATGTATTCCTGCCAAGCAGGCGATCAATCCATGTCGTTTTCTGTCAACATTAAAGGTAAAGTTGAAATTGTGGTGCTCTTTAACTATTAGTGCTGCATTAAGTGAATCACTAAAAGAAAATAAATGAATAACCTGATCTTATGACTAGAACCTCCGGTGACAATTGTGGACCCAAAAGATGACATCCACATGGAGCGTTGTGTCTCTGAGGAGATCATCCTGAGCTGTGAGCTCTCTCGATCGAACGGAGAGGCTCACTGGTTTAAAGATGGCCTAAAACTCCAGGAATGTGAGAATGTCCGAATCAGTGCCGAAGGCCCGTACAGGAGGGTGACCATTCCCTGCGCTTCCAAACGGGATTCTGGAGAGTACGTATGTGACGCAGGAGGTGACTCCATTTTCTTTCAGCTCATTATTATGGGTAAGTATCAAAGCATAGTGTAGCAAATTTGCTCAAATTAATTTATAGGGAATTTAAAAAAAAAAAGCGTTCATTTGCACGGGCCGTAACTACAAGCTCTCTGGTGGATATGAATTTCCAGCTAGGGGGAGGAGTGAGTGAGTGAATGAGTGAGGGGAGGAGTGAGTGAGTGAGGGGAGGAGTGAGTGAGTGAGGGGAGGAGTGAGGGGAGGAGTGAGTGAGTGAGTGAGTGAGTGAGGGGAGGAGTGAGTGAGTGAGTGAGGGGAGGAGTGAGTGAATGAGTGATTCAGGGGAGGAGTCAGGGGAGGAGTGAGTGAGTGAGTGAGTGAGTGAGGGGAGGAGTGAGTGAATGAGTGAGTGAGGGGAGGAGTGAGGGGAGGAGTGAGTGAGTGAGTGAGTGAGGGGAGGAGTGAGTGAGTGAGTGAGGGGAGGAGTGAGGGAAGGAGTGAGTGAGTGAGGGGAGGAGTGAGTGAGTGAGTGAGTCAGGGGAGGAGTGAGTGAGTGAGTGAAGGGAGGAGTGAGGGGAGGAGTGAGTGAGTGAGTGAGTGAGTGAGTCAGGGGAGGAGTGAGTGAGTGAGTGAGTGAGGGGAGGAGTGAGTGAGTGAGGGGAGGAGTGAGTGAGTGAGTGAGGGGAGGAGTGAGGGAAGGAGTGAATGAGTGAGGGGAGGAGTGAGTGAGTGAGTGAGTGAGTCAGGGGAGGAGTGAGTGAGTGAGTGAAGGGAGGAGTGAGTGAGTGAGTGAGGGGAGGAGTGAGTGAGTGAGTGAGTGAGTCAGGGGAGGAGTGAGTGAGTGAGTGAGGGGAGGAGTGAGTGAGTGAGTGAGTCAGGGGAGGAGTGAGTGAGTGAGTCAGGGGAGGAGTGAGTGAGTGAGTGAGGGGAGGAGTGAGTGAGTGAGTGAGTCAGGGGAGGAGTGAGTGAGTGAGTCAGGGGAGGAGTGAGTGAGTGAGTGAAGGGAGGAGTGAGTGAGTGAGTGAGGGGAGGAGTGAGTGAGTGAGTGAGTGAGTGAGTGAGTCAGGGGAGGAGTGAGTGAGTGAGTCAGGGGAGGAGTGAGTGAGTGAGTGAGGGGAGGAGTGAGTGAGTGAGTGAGGGGAGGAGTGAGTGAGTGAGTGAGTGAGGGGAAGAGTGAGTGAGTGAGTGAGTGAGTGAGGGGAGGAGTGAGTGAGTGAGTGAGTGAGTCAGGGGAGGAGTGAGTGAGTGAGTGAGTGAGTGAGTCAGGGGAGGAGTGAGTGAGTGAGTGAGGGGAGGAGTGAGTGAGTGAGTGAGTGAGTCAGGGGAGGAGTGAGTGAGTCAGGGGAGGAGTGAGTGAGTCAGGGGAGGAGTGAGTGAGTGAGTGAGTGAGTGAGTGAGTGAGTCAGTGAGTGTCACTCGCTGTCAGAGAGATGAGAGAGAAAGAGCAGCTGAGATTATGTATCTATTCTGCGGAAAATTTATATTTTTTACAGATATTTCATTATCGATATGTATCGAAAATATGCCTTTTAATATATATATATATATATATATATATATATTATTTTTAAAAAATTATAATTGAAAAATGTATATATAAAATTCAATCCACCCAAGTGGCCAGTAGAAGTGACTGTGTTACTCGTCACTGCTGGAACACACCTGTGGGCCGCGGATGTTAATGTCAAGCCCCGTCACTTATACATTGCTGGAATATCACGTTTTGTCAAACATTACACACCGTACCTCTCTTAAATCCAGAGGCTCCGGTCCGCATCGTGTCTCCCGGTGAGTCGGAGGTGGAGGTGTGTATTCTGAGCTCTGAGAGGCTGGTCCTGAGCTGTGAGATCTCAAAAGCGGATGCAGAAGTCTGCTGGTTTTGTGACGGCATGGAGGTGGAGGAGAATGATAACTTGAAACTGGAGGATGATGGGATTTACCACAGGCTGGTGATTCCCTGCGCTACAATAGAGGATTCTGCAGAATACGTGTGTGAGACGGCAGATGACTCAGTCACATTTTGGGTGAAAATAGAAGGTAATTTTGTGTCTAACATTTTCATAATATTCTATTCTAGGCCTACTCATTTATTTATGTATGTATGTATAGGGTCAAAGATGAAAAGGGGTTTTCAAGCATCAAAACAATAAGTGTAACAGCTTTGAGTTGTTGTTGTTGTTGTTGTTTTTCAATATTTGTGAAATATCATACATTTTTACCATGATTTACAGAAAACACCCTCTAAAATCATTCAGTTTAACAATCTTGCCAGGGATATTTACGACAAAAAATCTATTTATGCCATATTAAACACTTTTACCCCAGGTGCGAAACTTGTAATTTTACGTTTTTTGCCCCTATCCTAGGTTTAAAATGCAATACAATTTAGTACATTCACATATTCGTTTATATATTTTAATACATACACAATAAGTGTTTTTTAAATTTTGACATAAATATAAGTGTTACACTGAATGACAATCGAACATTATTCATCCCACATTTGATATTTTATTCTCCCAGATCTCATTTGAAACCTTAAAAGTAGATGTTTTACTTGCATTTAATGTATATAAACTAACTTTTGTACATTTATATTGATGCAGATATCTAAATGTCTTTGATCCATGGGTTTAATATGAATTAAAAACGCTAAAAAAACCTAAAATGCTCAAAATACTCAGAACAATTCAGTTACGTCTACTGTAGACATGAAGTTCACAGTAGAGACAGTGAATATATTCACAATGATTGTTTTATGATATCTATTTACAGACACGTTTATAGTTTGTTCATTTGATTTTATAGCTAAACTAGTTTGTATTTGTTTGTAACTAGTCAGTCACATTTGTAGGATCTTTTAAATTGTTCTCACACACAAAAAAGGACTGTGCTACTTGTATTATAACTATATAAAAATGCTAAAAAATATTATTGTTTTTGTGAAGTTTTGTTGATGGGATTTCTGTCCACAGAGCCCCCTGTGAAACTGTCTTGCTCCAAGGAGACAGGCAGCATTACGGAGAGTTTGGCCGGTGATCCGGTGGTCCTGGAGCTGGAGGTTTCTCGTGATAATGCGGAGGTGTGCTGGATGAAAGATGGAGTGAAGGTAGAAGAGAGCAGCAACATCACAATTACTGAGAGTGGCCTCGTACGCAAGCTGACCATCCATTCTCCAGCTCCGGAGGATTCTGGGATATACACCTGCAATGCCATTGATGACACAATGGATTTTAAAGTCAAAATCACTGGTATGATGTTAAACCACTTCATCCATCTTAGCTACAGGTCTTTTTCTAACCCTTTTTTTTGTCTCTCCCAGAGGCACCGGTAAAAATCCTGAATAGGGATCAGATCAAGAGTGAGCACAAGGTTGTGTTGTATGATGATGTTGTATTGGAGTGTGAGCTGTCTGCGGCCAATGCTGTCGTCAACTGGCATAAGAACGGCAGCCCTATTGAGGAGAACGAGCGCTTCTGTTTGGAGGAGGAAGGAGCCTTCAGATCCCTGGTCATTCTCTGTGCGGAGCTGCAGGACTCTGGAGAATATATCCTTGATGCTAAAGATGATACGGTTTCATTTCATGTCACAGTTCAAGGTAAAACGTGTCTTTCAGTTGTGTTGATGTTCATTCATGAGCAGGGTTGAGGAGTAACGAAATACAAGTAACTTAGTTACGCTTTTAAAATACAAAATTTGAGTAACTGTGTTTCATTACAGTTACATTTTAAATGGGTGGTAATCAGATTACAGTTACATCTGAAAAGTGTTTTAGTTTTAATGTCATTTAAACAGCGATTGGTGATTCTCTGACTCTGACCGTCTGAAAAAGAGGAGTTAAGTTTCATGTTTTCCACTGTTTTGTGATAGTTGTTTGTGAGTCTTTTTATAATTGTAAAAAAGGTCACTGCAACTTTTTCTCAAAATTAGTTTTTTCCCTCACAATTATGAGTTTGCATTTCACAATTCTGACTTCTTTTTCTCAGAATTGTGAGATTTAAACTCACAATTGCAAGTTATAAAGTCAGAATTGGGAGAAATAAACTTGCAATAAAAACTGACTTTTCTTTTCTTGCAATTGGGAATTTAGTGAGTTTGTATCTCATAATTCTGACTTTTCTCAATATTGCGAGTTTATATCTCATAATTTTGACTTTTCTCAATATTGCGAGTTCATATCTCATAATTCTGACTTTTCTCAATATTGCGAGTTCATATCTCATAATTCTGACTTTTCTCACAATTGCAACTTTATATCACGCAATTCTGAGGGAAAAAGTCAGAATTGTGAGATAAAAACTTGCAATGACCTTTTTTGTGTTTGTTCCACACTTATTAGTATTCCAAAGTATTCTAAAGTATTTAGAATAATTTTAATTTATTTAAGTTTGCTAAATTTAAGTTACTAAACTTGAGTAATGTTACGAAATACGTTACAAATGACTTTTTAAAGCATGTATTTTGTAATCTGTAGTGAAATACATTTTAAAAGTAACCCAACCAGCCCTGTTCATGAGCCCTAAAGTGAACATGCGGCATGCGGACAGACTTTTGAGGATCTCTCTCGCCTCCAGAGCCGTCAGTGAAGATCATTGGCAATTCCGGTGATCCCGATTATCAGGAGATGGTGACAGGAGATGACCTCATCTTAGCTTGTGAGGTTTCTCGAGCCAGCGCAGCAGTTCAGTGGCTCTTCAATGAGAAACCGCTGGTCCCCGATGAGCGCACGAGTATCGAAAGCCACGGAACACTCCGGAAACTGACCTTATCCAACATCCTCCTCTCCGACTCCGGGAAGTACATCTGTGATGCTGTTGATGACAAAATGATAACTGTTGTTAAAGTTCAAGGTACTGTAGTTACTTTTGTTTTTTAATACAATAATTATGGGTGCTTATGAAATGTAGATTTATGTATACATTGTTTTAATGCTCATGTTTTGTTCTGTGTATCAATTTATTTTAAATTGTTACATATGATTATCACCGTTATTATTACAATACAATTACATTATTAATGTTTCTCGTTTAAATTTAAGTTTTTGAGGACAGCTGTCCTGATATCATTCTAATTCTTTAGGAGAAAACCTTAAGTAGTTTGGCTTTTTTTAAAATTATTATTATTATTATTTGGGGAAAAAAAGTCTTAATTTGTGTTTTGTGTTACATGTATGTCTTCCTGGACTCTGTTTTGGTTTCACTTTGTTCCACTCGTGTTCTGTGTTTTGATTCTGTTCCCGCCACTTGTTTGTCTCCATTATTAGTTCATTCCCTCCAGCTGTGTCCTGTTAATTACCTTGTGTTCCACCTGTATATTCCCTGTGTTTTCCCTCAGTCCTTGTCCGTTCTCCGTTATTGTAAAGACGTGTTCTGTGTTCCGTTCCTTGCATCTCATTAAAAGTCATTGTTTGAACGTTCTCCTTCGTCTCCGTGCTTCCCTGCCCGCACGTATATATAATATTTTGAAGATGAACGAAGGTCCTACGGGTGTGGAACGACATGAGGGAGAGGAATTAATGATGGCTGAACTAACCGTTTAAGTGTTGTATTTTTCTCCAGAGCCTCCCGTTGAGTTCCTTAACAAAGAAGAGGTGAACTTGGTCTCTGGTTATGAAGCCGAGGCCGTCACTCTCACTGCCATGGTTTCCAGACCCAACGCACAAGTGCGCTGGCTTAAAGACTGGACTCCAGTCAGTGGAGAACGTTTCCATATAGCCAGCCTGGGCCTGACCCGCACTTTCACCATTGACCCCTTAAAGAAGCTGGACAGTGGAGAGTACACATGTGATGCAAACACGGATGAAATGCACTTCAGTCTCCTGGTCAGAGGTGGGTCGCTGGAATCATGCTTTTGCCTGTGACATGAACACAAAGTCATGGTAGCATTGCAACTCATACAGTGTATAATAATAGCCATGTGACCTGTGTGCGTTACAGATATGCGTATTAAATTTGTAAAGCCGCTGGTTGATACAGTGGCCCATAAAGATGGTATGATCACACTATGCTGTGAGCTATGCAAAGCCAAGGCAGATGTCCAGTGGAAGAAGGATGGAGTGGAGATCATTCCCAGCCGTCGCTTCTCTATCCGTGCCGACGGGACGGAGCGGAGTCTCACAATCCATCGTATCACCAAAGAAGATGCCGGAGAGTATGCTTGCGAGTCCAAAGATGACCGCACCAGCGCCAGAGTAAGGGTGGAACGTAAGTGTGAAACAACTCACTTGTTGGACGATACTAAACGACACACTGACATGGTCAATAACCTCCATCTGCTTTGTGTCTGCAGTGCCTCGTGTGGTGGAGTTCCTCACAGAGCTTCACAACACCACCGTCATGGAGGGTGAGGATGCCACCTTCAAGTGTGTGGTCTCCCCTGATGATGTTCAGTTGGTCTGGTTCATGGACGGAGAGCCCATCAAACCCAGTGACCGCTTCCATATTGAACAGAACAGCCTCTGTCATACGCTTATCATTCAGAAGGTCCAGCTGCTGGACTCCTCCCGGATCACTGCAGAGGCTGAGGGCATCATTTCTAAAGCCAGCCTCAAGGTTCAGGGTAAGTAAATAAAAGCTAAACAATTCCTTTCGATGGTTTGTTCACCTAAAAAGAAGGTTCTGACATCATCCAATCACAATCATACATTTCGAAACAAGTCATGGAACACAAAAGGATAGAATGCTTAATGCTCCAAATATGGAAGAAAAACTACAACAGTACTTTTTTTTTTTTTGCTCATCATAAAAAAGCAGGTATTTGTCACGTTTTCAGCTGAAGTGCCCGAGACAGCCACTAGAGGGCACTTCACTTTGGACACTCACTCACACTCACATTCAGTCACACAGACTACATTTCCCATAAGGCCCTCACCCAGTCACTGATCACCCCGCCAGCTGTAGCACATTACCTTAGCACTAATTACTATCACACCACTATAAGAACACTACTCACACACACACACATCGCAAAGTATTGTGTTACTCCACGTACTAATTCCGAGCATTTATCCTGTGTCTTGTTTTCCCGGTTTCGATTGTGCCTGTTCCTTGTTTCCTGATTGTTTGCTGCCTGTCTTCGGATTTTCTGCCTGTTTACTGACCACGACTCTGATTATCCCCAAATGGATGCTTGCCCCTGTGTTTTCTGTGTATAAATTTATCCAAACAGTTGTTCCCTTGTCTAATAAAACATATAATATATTAAAAACGGTAACTGAAGGTATCGCAGGTATGATGTCATTAATAGGAGGTCCGTGTCCTGGTTAAAATAGCTTATTTCTCTGGATTTAAACATTCTTGAAAACATCTGGATAATGTACGTACACAAGTCAATGTTCTAGTGGTTTTTGGATATTTTAATCCAAAAATCTTACACGTTGAAAAAAACGGCATTAAAAGGCATTTCTACAAACAAGAACATTGATATGCATACTGTATTACAAGTCTTCTAAAGCCATATAATAGTTTCTTGATTGACAGACTTGTAATGACGAGGCAACGGAGTAAGATCCAGATGCGAGCTTTATTTGAAAACGTGGTCAAACAGGCAACGGTCAATCAACAGCAAACAGGTCAATCCAAGGAAAGGCAGTAATCGTAAACAATAGGCAGGCAGGAAGATATCAATCACAGTCCAGTATAACAAAGCAAGGATGGGGACAGGCAGCAAGAATCCAACAACGAAAAACAGACAGGGTCATAACCGGAAAAAACAAGATAAAGATAAATGCTCAGAAATGCTACACACTGGGGAAATAACAAGACCTCGCAAATGTGTGTGTACAGGGTGTTTAAATAGTGCGACGTGATTAACGGCAGGTGTGGATGCAATCAGTCCAGGTATGAAGGCTTATGGGAAATGTAGTATTTGTCTGTGTGTGAGAGAGTGCATGAAATTCCAAGGTTGATTGTGGGAAATGAAGTCCAGTAGTGAGAGAAGCAGTTCAGGGTGTAGTGCCCTCTGGTGGTGGTCACGGGCCCTCCAGCTGCTAACCCTGACAAGACTGTAGCCATGATCCAGATTTGACAGCACTATTTTCAGCAAATAGTGACTTTTTTCAGGAAAAAGATGTCTGAGTCCACTTACAGAGCCAAAGACAGTGTGAATGCAAAAACAAATATGGTCTTTTTTAATTTAAAGAGGAATCCACTTTAAAAAAAAAAAAGTTCTGTACATAAACTCTCAAACATGTCTCCTTGCATTCTGCGAAAATATGATTTACTGTTAGTCTTCCCCGCCTCTAAATACAAATCGAACGGAGATTGAGCTTTAAATAGGGCAGAGAGAGAGTGCAATCCCATGAAAGTGCCGATGGCAGTGGAAGTTCCGCGGGAGATTTACGGATAACGCGCACATTAAAGGACAGAGACGCAGCCAGATCGCTTCCATAATGACCAAAACAATCAACCAAGAGCAGTGCAAATTAAGACTTGCCTTTTTCGTGTGGTAAATAATGGCTCTAATACCAGTAAACTGACTAGCTTAAACCTTAGTAAATCACCTTGCATGATTCATTTAAATACTCTCTGCCCATAAATTTTTCATCTTAAAGGGAAACTCGAACAAATGCATATGCAATAAGTCACAAAAACCTTTCTGTCCGCGCCTTTTCAGAGGTATTTTTTCCACTACGTGTCTTTAGTAAATCCTGACAGTAGTTTTTCAATGCTAATCAGTAGCATTTAATAGTGTCTACTATTTTATGATTGATTGTTTTGTGAATTTGCCGTTTTATTTGATGGTTAATAGAGCCATTTTGAAACGTGTTGAATTTAAACATGCTTTCAAAATAAATTGAAGATGAAGATATGTAACTATTTTATTGTTTATTATGATAACAAAATAATGATAAAGCGTTCATTTTTGGATGAATTTTACATAATTATTTAGGAAAGTATCAGTGTTTGTGTGATTTGTTTCTTGTCAAAAGTATTCGAATGTCTAATTTAACAGCAAAAAAGTTTTACTAATATCGAGGAACACTTTTTTTCTCTTGTTAATGTACGACTTTGTAACTCGCTAACCATTTACACACAGAGGCACAGGTGCTGTTTACGAAGAGAATGGAGGCGGTGATGGCGGAGGAGTTTGGAGAGGCTACGTTAGAGACGGAAGTGAGTCTGGAGTCTGGAGAGGTGCAGTGGATGAGGCAGGGGGTGGTGATCCAGGCCGGACCCAGACATAAACTCACCCAGAGTGGCTGTAAACGTATCTTGACCATCAGTAACCTCAGTCTGTCTGATCGAGGGACCTATCGCTGCGAGACCCTCCATGATCGTGCGCAGGTCAAACTCAATGTGGAGCGTAAGTGACCAAGAGCATTCGTGGTGTAAGAAACTTTGTCTCCTGATAGTGTAAGAGAAATTATCAATGCCAGGATGAATTAAGGGGGCATTCGGAGTTTCAAATATTTGTCACTTTAGCCTAACTAAATATAATTCTGCTGAAACTGTAATGCAGTAAAAGTGTTAGTTCACCCAAAAATGTAAGTTCAGTCATTAATTCCTCTCCCTCATGTTGTTCTACACCCGTAAGACCTTTGTTCATCTTCAGAACACAAATGAAGATATTTTTGCTCAGTGAGTCTCTATTGACAGCAAGATAATGAACACTTTCAATGTCCAGAAAGATACTAAATCATATTTAAAACAGGTCATGTGACTACAGTGGTTCAACCTTAATATTATAAAGCGACGAGAATACTTTTTGTGCTCCAAAAAAACAAAATAACGACATTTCAACAATATCTAGTGATGGACGATTTCAATGAAGCTTTACGAATCTTTTGTGTCGAATCAGTGGTTCGGAGCGCCAAAGTCACGTGATTTCAGTAAACGAGGCTTCGTTACGTCATAAGTGATTCACAGTTTCAATACTTCAGGTGATTTGGCCAGTTTGATTCACACTCCAAACCACTGATTCGAAACAAACGATTCGTAAAGCTTCGAAGCAATGTTTTGAAATCAGCCATCACTAGATATTGTAACTTGTCACGGTGTGGTTGCAGGAAGGGAGCGCTCGAAGACAGAAGACTGAATTAACAAAGTAATTTAACATATCAAACACGGTACAGACAGGTTTAACCACACTTAGAAACGTTAATGACGAACCCTGACTGGACTGACACAGAGGGAATATATACTCCAGAGAACAAGAGGATAACGAGTAGGGCACAGGTGACATACATTTACATTTTTCATCGAAAGCGACTTACAAGGGGAGCAATCAGGGGTTAGGTGTCTTGCTCAAGGGCACTTTAGTCATGGTATCAAAGGTGAGAGAGTGCTGTTCATTCACAATCCCCACCTTCAATTCCTACCAGCGTGGGAATCGAACCAGCAACCTTCAGATTACAAGCCCGACTACCCTATGATTACAAACAAGACTCAGCTGAAGACAATGGACTAATAATGAGATGATGACAAACTGAAACTCAAAACAAAGACCATGTGACTAAAGACAGGACTGGGGAACAGAAACAGACAGACACAGATAGAGATCCTGACAGTAACTAGTAATTTTGTAATTTTAAATATGTTTTAGTAGGCATTGAAAGTGTTCATTATCTTGCTGTCAATAGAGACTCACTGAACCATCGGATTTCATCAAAAATATCTTCATTTGTGTTCTGAAGATGAACGAAGGTCTTACGGGTGTAGAATGACATTATTGACTGAATTTAATTTTTGGGTGAACTAACACTTTAAGAAATTGCCAGGCATTTCTATAGAAGCATCAGCTAATTCTGGTCCTAATAGTTCTGAAATTGAAGTAAAATTTTTGTTCGGTTTTTATTAGTAGCATTATTGCATTCTAAATAAGCTCTGTTACTATTTAAAGCGAGGAAGATCGTCATACGCAAGGGGCTGATGGACACTGAGACGTTTGAGAGAGAGACAGCGTCCTTCGAGGTGGAACTGTCTCATGCGGATGTGGAGGGCGTGTGGCAAAAAGACGGTCTGCGTGTCAAACCCAATAACAACTGGCGCGTTAGCTCCAACGGACGAGTACACGGCCTCACTCTCTCCAACCTCACATTAGAGGACACCGGTAGCATTGTCTTCTCTGCAGAAGGTCTGAGAACTACTGCCAGACTGGTGGTCAAAGGTGGGAAACATTTATGCTTGGGATTTAACTAAAGTTATTACATAATTGCCAAAAATAACAAGGAATGTGGATCAAATTCTTAGAAACACCAGTGATGATCATTAAGAAGCTGTGCGATGTCAGACTTGAGGAGGAATCTTCAGTCGTTTTGGAGTGTGAGCTGTCTAGACCAAATGTGGATGTCAGATGGCAGAAGGTAATGCTAAATTAAAAAAAAAAAAAAAAAATCCTAAAAATGTTTTCACTTTTTTTCTCACTGAGCTTTCTATGGTTTGATTGGCAGAACGGGTTGGAGCTGAAATCCAATAAGACTTTGAGGATTTATTCCATGGGACGTAAGCGCTGTTTACAGATCCTGGAGTGCAGCATCAGTGACTCCGGCCTTTACACGTGTGAAATAGGTGACCTCAGCACTTCCTGTAAACTCGAGGTCTACGGTAAGCCTATAGTCTTCATCACTTTCCCAGCTTGTTGCTTTTTGGAAACTGTGAGAAAATGCACAGTTGTAGTGAAATTCTCCTGTTGTATAAGGGTAGGCCTTTTCTGCTTCCTCCAGCTTCTGCTGAAAATTCAAGATGGACAGTAAAGAAGAGGCTCACTACTTTAGCTAATGCTTTATTATCATGAAAGGTTAGCTGGAGTTCAACTTGGCATGAAATCAAAACACTTTATTACTGGTCTTTGTGAATCATCCTTGCATTTCCCCCCGTATTCAAAAAGCCGTTTGTACGGTGGCCGAGAGAGCTCAACGCGCTGCAAATAAGAAAACGCATGCAAATAAAAAAACACATGCATATAAAAAAAACACATGCAAATAAAAACAAAACGTGATCATCAGTTTGACAACACGTGCTGCAAATCCTCACAACACATGCAAACTCAAAAACTTGCTTCAAATACACAAACGTGCTGCAAATACAAAAACGCGCTGCAAATAGCACAAACCACAACGGAAATGTTTCAAGGGGGACCCCAAAAAGTGACAGACTCTACTAGGACCTGCTTATTATCTGTGTCCAAAACCAGTTCAACTCACCCTTCACTCATTCACTGATCCCTATATAGTGTACGGCATTTGAGCACACAATGTGTTCACAATTATTAAATACTACAAAAACTGCAAACAAAAATAAACAACTGTACATTATGTCATGTATTTATTATTTTTAATAGAGTGTTTTTCAGTTTGCTAGAAGCTCACGCTCACAGATGACGTGGTCGTCGAGCGCCTCAGGCGGCCGTTATGATGACGTCACATTAGTACACTACAGACGATTAACGAATCATCCACTAAATTATCATCTGTTAAAGTTTTATGAGTTAACAATAATGCCACATATTTCTGTTAGTGAAACACATTACATGGAGTTAATGCCTACATAATATATTTTAATATTTTTTAGTTTGTGCTGTTGTCAAGTAGGGTCCGTCACTTTTTGGGGTCCCCCTTGAAACATTTCCGTTGTGGTTTGCGCTATTTGCAGCGCTTTTTGTGTTTGCTTGTGTTGTGAGGATTTGCAGCACATGTGTTGTCAAACTGATGATCACGTTTTGTTTTTATTTGCATGTGCTTTTTTTTATTTGCATGCGTTTTCTTATTTGCAGCGCGTTGAGCTCTCTCGGCCACCGTACGTTTGACTCAGAAATCAATATATAATAATAGCGTTGCTCACAATTTGCATTTCATGCCAACTATATCCTATGTGAGGGTCCACAGCTCTACTAATACTTGTACAATTGGTAGTGAACCAGAATAATAAAATTGGGGATGTTTATTTGCTGCCTTTTGAGTGGCGCTAAATCAGACTTTGAAAGTTAGAAAGTAAACACATGTCAGTTCATTCTCAACAAATAATCTGTCCAGTACAAATGTAGAACTGAAAATAAATGTAGGCCTTTATTATTTGCATCGAATTTAAGCAAAGTAAATGTTTGCACTGCAAGCTCAGTTTTGTATATATATATAATTAGAAATGCATAGGTTGTGTCATACTTTGTTTTCTCTTCATTTGTAGTAGATTCATTAACTGAAACATTAACGCTGAAATAAATTAAACTAAATGATCGTAAAATTGAGACGTCAGGACTGATATTAGTCAGCAGCATTTGTGTTTTTGCTTCTTTATGATATTAACAATGAAATACGGTAGGTTGTTCTGATCTGCATACTTTCCTTTAATTAATAATGACAATATTTTTAATATTAATAACATTTAGTCATTTAGCAGACGCTTTTATCCAAAGCGACTTACAAGTGAGGAAAACAAACAAGCGATTCTTCATGAATTGGCAAATAACACAGGACGTGCTCACAATACAAGTTTCATACATTGCTCAGTACCATAAGCTAGAGTAGGAATAATAATTTAACTCAACAAAATTTGTTGTTCCAAGTTATGGTATATGTTTCATGCTGGCATATATTTTGTTGTACTTTATCGTTGGCACTTCTATCCCAGACAGCAACATAGTGCCGGCCCATATTCGGCCCACATCCGGTCCGAGTGTAATCCAGATGTGGGCCGGATCTGGACCGCACTATATGTGGCAGTAGTTTTTTTTTTTCAAGCTATTGCTTGTCAGATAATCAGTGCCTTAAATATGACCACTTATACATTCTTCCAAGCTTTCATTTTCTTGTTTTCAGAACATGAATTAGAGATTATAACTGGCTTGGAGGATCTTTGGATTAAGGAGGACCAGAATGCTGTCTTTATGTGCGAGCTGTCTATGGAAGAGATGCCTGGGGAATGGTACAAAAACGGCAGCAGGATCCGTCCCACTGCCACCATCAAGACTCGTACAGAGGGTGAGGATAAGCTCAGTGTGTCAATAGAACTAATTGTCTTATACTATTTTTCTGTACTTATTTCTATGCACAATATCAGATTTTAAACTAAACTTGAAAAAGGAAACAGTTATTTTATCTTATACCTTTTAAACAGGCACAAAGCACTTCCTGCTTATATGCAACGTCAAAGCTGAGGATTCTGGAGAAATCAAGTTTGTTTCCAAACAAGTGGAGTCAGTTGCTTCTCTTGAGGTTGAAGGTACTGAAGAAGTACTTTAATTAAACATAATTCTGCATTCTTGCTGATTTAAAAGATTATTTGGTAACGCTTTACAATAATGTTTCATTTGTTAACATTAGTTAACTATTGGTTAAGGTGAACTAACAATGAACAATCCTTTTACAGCATTTATTAATCTTAGTTTATGTTCATTTCTACATTTACTAATAGATTTTTAAGTTGTATCACTTTGAACAAAAATGAAGTAAAAATGAACAATTTAAAGGATTCATTAATTAAATACTGTAAAAATGTATTGCTCATAGTTAATGTTAACTAATGCATTAAAGGATTCGTGTTCATTAAAATGAAAATGACCCCAAGCTTTACTTTACTTTAAGTGATGTGTTTGTGTAAAAAAAAAAATAGGTTAAACTTTATTTTAAGGTGTCTTTGTTACACTGTAATTATACATTTGAGTAATATTAAGTAACTAGATGTACTTACTATAGGTTTAGGGTTAGTTGCATGTAATTAGGCATAATTTATAGTTATTACTATAGTAACTACATGTAACATACAGTATGTAACAATGACACTAAAATAAAGCGTTACCGAAAAATATCCACATTTAACAAGATATACAATTAAAATTATCGCCACGTCAGTTAAGCTTTTTTCGTAAGTTAAATACGGAAGGTGGCCTGGCGGAAGCTAGATATTTTACTTTATAGCTTGTTAATTATGGATAATTCGGATATGGATATATAACTAAATCTTTAACTAATGTTAACAAATGAGACCCTATTTTAAAGTTTAACCGATTATCTATCCTTTGTTGATATCTATTTTTACAGAGCTTCCGGTCAGCATTGTCCGTCCTCTCAGGGATCGAACAGCACTGGAAAAACATCGAGTCATTCTAGAATGCACTGTCTCATCCCCAAATTCTAACGTCACATGGTACAAAGGGAAAGAAGAGTTGGAAACCACAGAACACATGGAGATAATTCAAGAAGGCTGTTACCATAAACTTGTCATCCACCAGGTGGCGCTGGAGGATGAAGGAACCTACAGTATTGAGGTTGGGGAACACACATCCACAGCCAAGCTGATGGTTGAAGGTGAGAATTGTTTGGATCAAAATGGCTATTTTTAATATATAGCAATGCTTTTAGTATGATAACAGGATAGCGCAAATTATTCAGATGATATGTGAAATTAAAAGAGATATGCTTGGCACAAACGTTCTGCTTTTTGACTTCATAGCCCAGTCTATCCTCCTGGTGAAGGATCTGGAGGATGTGGACGTGAGAGCTCCTGAAACAGCTTGCTTCCAGTGTGAAGTGTCCGTGACCCTCATCAAGCCTCCCGTCTGGACACTGAACGGGGAGACCCTGCAGTCAGGGCCCGATGTTCGGATAGAGAACCAAGGGACTGTCCACAAACTGACATTCAAAAACACCAGCTCTGACATGAGCGGGACGGTCAAGTTTACCACGGGGAAAGCCAAGACTAGTGCCAAACTGACCGTGCTTTAGTGAATTATCAAAGGTCACGCACATGAGGACAGTATAAAAGAGAGATATAGAAATGGATGTGTGATCATGTCCAGCAAATTAAAGTAATGACTTTTTTGACCTTGTTTACCTCAAAGTTCTATAATGAGACTGTAATGGTGATATCGACTGGACACATTTACTCCTGAAAGGACTGATGTTTGAGGGGAAAAAAGCATTATTTTAACCTGATGATGATTGGCTGTATGGAGTCGGGAACAGAATGTGATTGGAAGTGTGTCATTGTTAACTCAATGTGGACATTGAAAGTGTATGAAGAGATGTATATGGATTAAAGGGTTCACCCAAAAATGAAATTTCTGTCATTAATCACTCACCTTCATGTGGTTCTACACAAATTAAGATATTTTTGATGAAATCCGATGGCTCAGTGAGGCCTGCATTGACAGCGAGATAATGAACACTTTCAGATGAACTGAAAGATATTAGAGATATATTTGAAACAGTTCATGTGAGTACAGCGGTTCTTTTGAATCTTTTATTTTCGATTCAGTGGTTTGGAGCATGTGTCAAACTGCCGAAGTCACGCGAACCATTGAAATTTCGAAATGCTTGTAACATAACAAAGCCTCGTTTAATGAACTGGCAGTTTGATTCACGCTCCGAACCACTGATTCAAAACAAAAGATTCGTAAAGCGCAGCGTTTTGAAATCGCCCATCTCTAGATATTGTTGAATAGTCATTATTTTGTTTTGTTTTTCTGCACAAAAAGTATTCTCGCCTCTTCGTAATGGGGCTGCACAATTTAATTGCACGATACGAAAAATAACATTGAACGTAATTCTTAGTGCGATTATTAAATCGCAAACGCTGCGAGCATTTTTTAAATGCGCAGCTTGTCAGTGAAGTACGGCTCCAAATGCTAATCCATCTGAAAGCACTGCTTTTTTATCGCTTATAATGTACATTTGAAAAAGAAACGTGCGTCAAACATCTTTCCCGACGAGAGAAGCATTTATTAACACCTTCGCCAACAAAAGACAACTTTAATAATATATTTTTACTACAAACTCACTTCATAAAGACAGCTGAGCATCCTTCTGAGAGAAGATGTGGCTTCTTACACAGAATGAGGCAGTCCTGTGTTTATTGACGTGTGTTCTTCTTCTGCAGGGCATATTTTGAGTTTCTGTGCAAGAGCGCCCTCTGGCTTTCAGACTGAGAAGCATTTACTACTTCATCACATTAAGGTTGAACCACTGCAGTCACATGAAGGTTTTAAATGTATTTTTCTGGGCGTTTGAAAGTGTAAATGATCTTGCTGTCAATAGAGACTCACTAAACCATCGGATTTCATCAAAAATATCTTCATTTGTGTTCTGAAGATGAATGAAGATCTTACGGGTGTAGAACGACATGAGGGTGAGGAATTTAGTTTTGGGGTGAACTAACCCTTTATAACCTTTATTTAGTAGACCCACACAATAATAATTATGAATGTAACATCTCTTACATGAATGTTGATGAAGAGGAAAAAGTATGTTGTGTGTAGATGGAACACTTTTTATAGTATTTATAATATTTTACAGAAAAACAGAAATGACAGAAGGTTCTATTTTATAGATGCAAAAAAAATAATAATTTCTAATCAATTTTGTTAAATGAAAACAGCACAAGCTAATGTCATATGAAACCATACTAGTGTGCTGCTGTAAATGTGACACCCCATAAAAATATGAATTAAAAAAGTCAGAAGATTTTTTCATGTCTTCAATTAACATGTTTTATTCTTAATTCCATTGAAAGTATACTTCATTAGAAAGGGGAAAAAACTGTAAATATATATTTATACCTGTTATCAAAGTACCCATATCAAATATTTTACAAAAAATTCTAAACACATGCCAAACACAGTATGATATACAGAGTTTCGAATAGAAAATCAAATGTAAACATACATCTATAAGATTTGCACAGAAGTAGTGACAATGAGCAGTCTTGGTTTTACAGTCACAACTTTCATAAATAAACTTTGAAACATCTTGAAACACCAGAGCATGAAGCTTAAAAGTTGCTGACATTCTATATATATATTAAACACTGACAAATCAGCATTTTACAACTGTGTGCATTTAAAGAATTCTGAAAATACAATATTACCGTCTTCTTATTACTTCTGCAATTCTTAAAATGATACTCAATTCAAGCTCTAATGGACGCATCACCAATTGCAACCTACATAAATACTGAACGATAATGATAAAATCACTGATGCGATGTTAATTTAATCTAGTATTGCTCTTTATGTAATGTCCATCACCTTCTTGCTATCGACCAACTTTCCTGTTCTCACCATAAACGTAATCAGTTTCTCTCTCTCTCTTTTCTTGATATTAGAGTACAGTTTGTTCTTCAACTCAAATTATGTGTCATCAAAGAAGCTCCAGGGTAGATTTTCCAGATATTTACCAGCTCTGTTCAAAGTCAAAGTTGTTTTTCTTCACTGACCGGTGTGGTTGGTAGATGAGGCAGGGGATGAAGGCGCACTCTGGTAGACTCTGAGAAGGACCTGATGTTTAGTAGCCGACGCTGCACATCTGCGCTGGTGCTCCTCCATGAACTCTCTGAGTCGTGTGGTAGTGAAAGTCAAGGTCTGTCGACGGAGCTTCTTTAAATATGAGTCATGAAGCCATGAATGATTGAGGCAGTCCTTAATGGTGGGTCGGCACCTGAGGAAAAAGTCCACAAAATCGGTGAAAATGTTATAAATTTCTCTCTGCTCTTCATAGCTATGGACATACAAAACAAAATACTGTGTCTTTCACATAATATCTACTATATAATTGTTCAATTAAAAAAAACAAAACAAACTTTTGAGAGAAAACAGCTTATTGTTTAATGAACTGAAGTGACAACAGGAAGACAAGACAGATATAAACGCTTGGAAATGACAACGAAAAGAAGATCAAGACCTCGCAGTGAGTGTGAGGGTGAATGTCTCTTTTATAGTTTGTAAAATGAACTGCAGCTGGTAGAGGTAACCAGTGACTGGGTAATAGGCTGCAGCTGGTGCGGCAATCAGTAACAGGGTGCAGGACTTCTGGGAAATGTAGTCTGTAAGCATGAGTGGGAGTGTGAGTGTGTGATGTATAGTCCTCCAGTGGTGATCGCGGGCACTTCAGCTGACGATCGTTACACAATCATTATCCTTACAAGCGTTTTAACAACTGGAGAAAAGGCATGTAGTTCATCATAACATCGTAATATACATCACACACCCGCCATATTGCTAACTCTACACAATTTTTCATATTAACCTAAAAAATATACCAGGATAACCTGGTTTCTCTCGAGGTTCCCCTTGCTGGTTTGCTGTTAACGATATGCTCAAGTTCATTGACGTGATTGGTGCAAGGTAGTTTGTGATGTCACAAACACCAGCGATTTCAAATGTCTTTTTTTCACCGCAGTTTTAAGGAGCAAATACTCAGCAATGGTGTTGAATTTGCACATGGTTTCCCTTATAGCATATTAAACCCCCCACATAGACAAATAAACAACATGAAACACTTTTAAGGAGCTGCATCTGGCTCTCGGATGTGTAACTGATACTCACCATTGATAGCCATTTAATATCTTCTTTAAAAATGTGGAGGCACTTTGGGACACCTTTGGGTAGAGCTTAGATGAGTCAAACTTTGCTGCATGGATTTTGGTCTCCGTCAGTTTTGGGTCTTTGTCTTGGAAAGGATATCTACCGCTGAGCCTGCAGTACAAACAATGTGACTTAAAATGAAACACCAACACTTTTTGTTTTTCAAGCCGTTTCTCTCGTAAATACACCATAAAATGGGCAGCAACTTATGTTTCATGCCAACCATAATTCCTTTATAGATGACTTACATAATGTAGGAAAGAACTCCCAAGCTCCAAATGTCTGCCGGGGGTCCTACTAGATCCCCTTTCAGCATTTCTGGAGCTTGAAGAAGGCAGGATACAAGCTCATTAATGTCAGTAAGACATGGATCGGTATTGTCAGTTCTTATGTAGAGAAACATTAAAGGATCACGTTCATACCCGTGTACTCCAGAGTCCCAAGATCTCTGCTGTATTGTTGGAGTGAGAGAGGGTTAAACCTTTGAGCACTGCCGAAATCTATGATTTTAATCACATTGAGGTTGGTGACCATGATATTGTCTGGCTTGATGTCCAGATGAAGAATCCGGGAGTTGTGGAGATATTCTAAACCCTGAAGGATCTGGACGATGAAACCCACTACATCATCTTCAGAGTAACAGAATCTGAAAGAGAAAGCAAGACTCATCTTTTCACATCCTATTTAAAATGTAATAATCTATAAAAATGGACTACACACCTGTCAATGAGACTAGACAGGATCTCCTTGCCTGTGCAGTGCTCCGTTACGAGCACGAGGTAGCGAGGAGTGATGTATGCTTCATGTAGGGCCATGATTCTTTCAAAATGGAGGGACTTCAAGATCTCATACTCCTTTATGACAGTTTGCTTGGTTTGTGGATCATAGGGAATTATCTTTGCAATAAACATCTTCCCTGTTGCGTTTTCTCTGCAATCTCTTATCACTCCGAAACGACCCCTAACGAAAACCCAATGTGTTTCGTGAGAGTTCTCTAAAGAAATGATTTGTAAAGGGACAAGTAATTGTATTTTCTCACCTGGCTTTCTCATCCAAAAAGCTGTACGGCTTCTGGGGAACTCCTTGCCTCAAAGTGGTCTCCGTTTTGGTGCAGGATAGCACTCGTCCTGCAGGAGTCTCTGGTGTGGGTGAGCATGCTCCGATTGGACTGATACTGCTGACCAGAATCACAGGGGGAGAGACAGGGGTGGGAGCATCCGAGCAAGTGGCTGGAACATATGTCGGGACAGGGGAAATTGATCTACCGATTGAGGGTGGAGCTGTGCATGACCTTGGAGATACAGTTTGGGTAACAGGGGGAATCATGTTGATAGTGCTTGTTGGCTTGGGGAGAGCAAGAGGAGGCATGGACGTCTTTGGGCGAGAGTGCGAAACTGGGACTTCTGAGGAAGTATGTGTGACTTCCCCAGACTGTGCTGTAATAGGCTGACTAAACACACTTGGCTGTGCTACTGTAACGCTGGTCACAACAGGGAAAGAGGCAGAGGGGTTTGTCTTCATTTCGGCAGGTTTATGGAGTGGTGCCACTGCAAAACAGAGGTCGGATTGATGTACAGTACAATCCAAAACATAAATATGAAATGACCAGAATAATCAGTACCTTCAACTTTAATGCTTACTCCCTCTGATACATCACTGTACGGACCCTGGCCAGCTTTATTTACACATGCCACACGGAATCGGACGGTAGAACCAGATGGAAGTTTAGAGGAATTGTAGAAACAATCAGTCACTCCTGTAGCTTCAGTCAACCACTCGTCATCACCTACAGATAAACCGTAAACAATGAAATCTCTGCGCACAATGGGTGACAAAGAGAGAGTAATAACTGTGTATTTAGCACACAGTAGTTATATTGTAATCTTTCTGGTTTGTTTGCAGTTGAAACATATATTAGACATTCCCTACCGTCAGATTTTCTCTCAAGTATATATGTGCAAGGAACTTTGGTGTCCGATGGTTTCCATTGCACCAGAGCAGTGTCATTGTATATCTGTGCAATCTCTGGCGTTCCCGGAGGTTTTGGAACATCTTAAAATGTGATATAAACAATACATGAGCATCAGAGAATAACATATAATGAACAAAACACCCAAACATCTACTTGGCACCTTTTTCCAGCATTTTGAATTATGGGTGGCACTTCTGGGAGCTTCCACTCAAAAAGGTTGTGCTACAAATAATGTCAATGAATAAGCTGTCAGTTTTCCTTTATGTTTTATTTTTAGACATCAGAAGAATAACGTAATGCTTGACATGATATCGCTGTGGCAACAGAAGATCTGTTTTCTCTTGCTGCATTCTTAAAAAAAGAGACAATATATGAAAGAAAGGCCCACATACTGTGCATTTGTGATCTGCTCTCACGATTTAATTTATGATATATCCCTAGAATAATGCGCTAGACTGCTCTGAGAATCTCTTGTTTTTCTTCCCAAATCCTCACGGTGAGGGAGTCGGGCTCGTAACCTGAAGGTTGCCGGTTCGATTCCCACGCCGGTGGGGATTGTGAATAAACAGCACTCTCTCCATCTTCGATACCACGACTAAAGTGCCTGTTATGAATCCGTTCCGTTGTCCTCCATCCACCTGCCACCAGAGGTCGCCCGCTCATATCATACACCCCACTACATCTCCCATAAGTCCCTTACCCTCATATTGATTACGATCCAGCTGAAACCAATCTGGCTCCCTATTTAAGTCTGTTCTATTGCCCAAGTTATTTGCGAAGTCTTGTTAACCTGTCACATTTCTGAGCGCTATCCCTGTCTTGTTTTGCCTGTTTTCGGATCCTGCCTGTTTCTTTGTCTTGTTGTTTATCTGCCTGCATTTTGACCTTAGCCTGGAATATTTACTACGAGTTTGCCTTTCCCCTGTTACTACTGTTTGCTGTTGTGTTGACCATTGCCTGTCAGACTACGTCTTGAAATAAAGCTGCACTTGGATTTCAACCTGCTGACTCCGCGTTACAGCACCCTTGAGCAAGTCACCTAACCTCTAATTGCTCCCCGGGCGCTGGAGCAATAGCTTCCCACTGCTCTGGATGTGTGTTCACTGTGTGTGTGTGTGTGTGTGTGTGCACTTGGATGGGATAAATGCAGAGCACAAATTTCGAGTATGGGTCACCATACGTCGCGGCTTTCTTTCTTTCTCACGTCTCTTTCTAGGTTTGTTTTCACATGATTGTCGTTTTTCTATTAATAGTGTTCACTGAAATGTTTCTAAAGCAGGTAAATTCAATATCTGTCAAAATGATGGAAAATATTATCACTGTGCTAAAGATAATGAACAATTTTGAGGCAACATATGTTACGTAATATAGATATTTTACTATAGTGATATTTGGTAATATTGTTGCGGAACGAATCAAGTTTTCGGAGTTCACGGTCTGTTGTAATAGATTTTTTTTAATGTTTTTTTTAAGCTTCCTTTTAATGTGTAATGGTTAATTGGTGAGTAGAATAATGTCACTTCATTGAACTTCATTTTTTTAGCCTTTCCCAGAATGTTTACAGTTTAACAGTAAGTTACTCCCATAATTCAAGCAGCAGGTCATGGGGCAGAGGAAATAGATGCATACTAAATAGTAAACAATCTTCTAGAGCTTACAGGCCAAGGACAGTATACATGAAGTAGTTGCAGAGGCCAGGTTATTAGTGGCTACACATTCATAGATTCCAGAGTCCTTCTTGGAGATATTCATGATCATCAAAAGTTGCCTTCCATCTGGGCAGGCCACTAAGCTCATTCTGTCGTGAATCTTCAGAGGTTTCTTATCTACGAACAGAAACAGAGAAAAGTTTGAAAATAGTTGGAGAACTACCGTTTTCATAATTAAAAGCAAACCAATTAATGAAAAATACCTTTCATCCATAATATTTTAGGCTCAGGGCTACCAGCTGGAAGACAACTAAGAGTGACTGGATTTCCTTCAAGAAGAACATGGTCCTTTAGTGTAATATGGAAAACTGGAGGAAAATCTGAAATAAAAAAAAAAATAGATGAGCTGTTAATTTCAATTGCTGGTCAAAACTGTGGCCAGGAGTGGAAGGAATGGATTTGAATTTTTGTTTCACCTTCCTTTAGAGGTGCCCTTGATTTAGATGGTGTCCTGTCTCTCTTACTTCTGGGAAAACTCCATCTGTCCCACCTAGACCTCATGTCAGTATCAGGAGCTGCCAACACATGCGTTTAATGGAATTGAAGGATTAGTTCGCTTCAGAATTAAAATTTCCTGATAATTTACTCTCCTCCATGTCATCCAAGATGTCTTTCTTTCTTCAGTAGAAAAGAAATGAAGGTTTTTGAGGAAAACATTTCAGGATTTTTCTCCATATAGTGGACTTCACTGGGGTTCAACAGGGTCCAAATGTCAGTTTCAGTGCAGCTTCAAAGACTCTACATGATCCCAGACGAGGAATAAGAGTCTGATCTAGAGAAACCATCAGACATTTTATAAAAAGTGAACGTGTCAAACAAGTCAAACGGCCTTTACCAAAAAAAGGTAAAACAATGATGTTGGAGGAGAAAATGAGATGGAGTTTTTCGCCCTACAGCGGTACTTCCGCCTACATCATGCAACGTGATGACGAAATGTGTGGAGCATCAGAGCAGTGCAAGACGAGCATTTGTGTTTTAAAAGTATATAATGTTTATTTTTTTTATAAAATGTCGGATGGTTTCTCTAGATCAGACTCTTATTCCTCGTCTGGATCATGTAGATCTTTGAAGCTGCACTGAAACTGACATTTGGACCCTGTTGAACCGCAGTGAAGTCCACTATATGGAGAAAAATCCTGGAATGTTTTCCTTGAAAATCTTCATTTCTTTTCTACTGAAGAAAGAAAGACATGAACATCTTGGATGGCATGGAGGAGAGTGAATTATCAGGAAATTTGAATTCTGAAGTGAACTAATACTTTAATGTGTCTTCGTCATTAGTTTCCAAAGCTTAACTCGTAAATTTAAAGCATCTAACCACGATACTTAGCAACGTGTGTGGTGGAATAGTTTTGGATAGCTGACAAAAATAAAACGCATTGCATAAACTGAATCATACGTACTCTGAAAGGACTCTACAGACTGTGCACTAGAAGTGTGGCTCAGCGTCTCTTTGGATGATGTAGAAGCAGTTTGTGAGGGAAGCTGGTTCTCTGGAATATCCACGTTCTTGTGAACGATCCCATCAGACTGAGAGCGGCGATGACTGGAGAGCAAAGGTGTTTTCTGTCCATCATTTCCAGTTTCTTTATCTCCCTCCCTCTTCTCAGGCTGACTTTGTTTTCTTAATGAAAATCCAGATACTTTTGACTCAAACTTTTTTCGCAATGCCAGAACTGGTGAATCGTTTATTTTCTTGATGTCTTGCTTCTCTTCTTTTAGAGTTTCTGCATCAACGTGGGATTTAGTTTCCTTATCCTTTCTGTCTTTGGACTTCTGAACTCTATCAAATATTCCAGAAACATTAGATTCGAATTTGCGTCGCACAGCGAGAACAGGCGATTCAGCAACCCTCTTACTATCTTTCTCAAGATTTTCTGTGTTTGTACCTAAAGGGTTATCAAAGGTTCCTGTCTCAACTTCTTTTTTGTCTAAGGACTTGCTGCGTCCCATAGCCCAGGTAACTCGTCGCCTGTTAGCTACAGAATCTGAGGTCTCCTCTTTGCCCTTTTTAGGAATGGGTTGCGATCTCCTTGCACGCATAGAGAATCTTCCAATAAGCCCAAGCCCAGATTCCTTCTCCACCACCCTGAGGTCTTGGACAGACTTGGATTTTTCCAGCAATCCTCTAGGCCCAAACTCCAACGGGGCGCCTACAGGACCAGGTCGATAAACCTCCTCATCTGATTTCCGTGGGAGAACCGGTGAGTATTCTTCAGACTTTGCCCTCGTCAATCGTTTCAGGCCATGTGTCAAAGATGATTCCCTCTTCTTAAACCTTGCCTCAAAAAGTTCTTCCGAATCAATATCTTTGATATCCTTTCTAAGTGTTGGCTGGTGTGCAGAAGAAGCAAAAACAGCTGGACGTCCAGAGGTAGGTTGAGTATCTGGCTGTGAGGGTATCACTGCCTGTTTGCCATTTACCTGCACTTTACCGGAATAATTCGAGGATATGTCATGTGGAAGTATATCAAGAGAAGATTCGGTACTTTTATTTCTCTTTCCTCGCACACTGTCTTGAGATGTGTGTTCTTCCATCTTCTCTAACTTCTCATCAGTGTCATCTAATATAGATGCAGGCTGAGACATATGTATAATATGGTCATTACCAATAGACTCTTCCTTAGGCACCTGTTTATTTTCCAAGTCTGGAGTTGGTGGCTTGGAAGAAATTTCTGGTGGAGGACCAGCCTTGGTTTGATCTGTGATATTAGACGTGGCTTCCAGAAAAAGGGAAGGAATCTCTAGTGGGGCTCCAGATCTTCTATGTAGTGAAATTGACTCCCTCGAAGAAGACCTCTTCCTGGATGCAGTTCTTGTTTCTTCAAGGCTCTCATCGGAGAATGCCTGAGAAGCACTCAACCCGGCACGTCTGAAGTTACGTTCCAAAGAGGAAGTTCGCCTGTCATCATCAACACCCAGCGTCTCGAGCAGGGGGCCACGAAGACCACTCATATTCTTGCCAACAGTGCCCCCTCTTAGCAACCTTTGCCTCAAAAGATCAAGTTTTAGGGCGTAATCTTCCTTGCTTAGCTTGCCTGTCTTTGGACTACTGCTCCGGTGTGGAAGCTCCATGGAAACTGCCTTTTTCATGTGCTTTTGATTTCCCTCTGTATCATCATTCGCATTTCCACCTTCGGGTGTGATCTGCAGAAGAAGCGCGCTGTCCGCAGAACTCCCTCTTCGCATTAGCGCTCTTCTGGACTTGCCTGCT
Organism: Zacco platypus; assembly: GCA_038088235.1. NCBI lineage: Eukaryota > Metazoa > Chordata > Actinopteri > Cypriniformes > Xenocyprididae > Zacco > Zacco platypus. Next base: position 1,201,337 of record CM076074.1, read on the forward strand.
GCTTGTGCGTCACTTTGCAAGGATTCGGTCCTTTCTGCAATCTCTACATTCTGCTGTCGATCGGCTGGCTGGCATTCTGCGATGTCCATGTTTTTTTGGTAGGATTCATTGGATCCTCTAATGACATGATCATCATCCTCATGGATCTCGGTCAGAGACATCCGAGAACCGGAGAACATCATTGTGTGGGGCATAGGGATGAAAGGAAGTTCATCGGTGTCCTCATCGGAGTCGGAGGACGATGACAGCGGTGGTGAGCAGTCTGTAAGGTTTCTCGGCACCGCAAGGGACACATGGCTAGAAGAGTCGTCCAGCAATTCTGATATGGATCTCATCACCATTTTAGACTTGTATCTAATGAGTGAACACTGGAATGGCAAAATAAACAGAGTTAGAACACTGATCATTGCTTTTCTTTTATTCTTTTAGTTTTTATTATTATTATTATTGCTCACCTGCCATTTACGTCGGGCTAGCACTTGCTTATGTAAGGTTGTGTTGATGCTTTTTCCCTTTGTCAGTGACTAAGGAAAATATGACAATTAGGTTAATGCACTCTAGAAATACATTTCAATGATGACAACTCTCCAGCCCAGAATCATTGGGAAAAAATACCCGTGGGAACATTTTTGCAAAACAATGTGTTTTAGAGTGGCACTAAAAGCATGTTCAGTTCTTTCCAAAACAGATGAACGTGAATATGGTATGTTTTTATTACATTGGTTTTATACGCATCACCGCAGTTCTGATTGGCGCTAAACTTAATGTTTTAAAATAACACCAACACTACACCTAAACCTCCCCGATAATGTAAACAAAAGCACAGCTTTCGTCATCACACCAGGATCACATGATCTCTCAACTTTGAGCTCTTTTATTGTGAGATTTGCTTCACCAGATTCTTGCTCCTCATCCCAAGTACAATTCCGTACAAGCTGAGCTCCCGAGGAAGCGTATTACATCAGTAAAGTGACACATGTGAGATGATTAAGCGATGCAAAGTCCAAAATGCATTTGCTTACAAATCAAGCCCTTTCATAAAAAGTGTTTTGAGATTATGACATTATGACAAGCCGTAAACATAATAATTTAATTTAATTAAAAGTGCTTCCCATTTTACTGGCTTTAGAGTTCATTTCTCTTGTGATATGTACGTATTTGTAACACGGGAGTCAGCAGGATTTGATCCAAATCCAGCTTTTATTTCCAGATGTAGTCAGACAGGCAATGGTCAACTCAACGGCAAACAGAAATAGTAAGGAACAGGCAAACTCGTAGTACTTTTCAGGCAATAGGTCAAAGGTGGGCAGATAAACATTAAAACAAGAAACAGGCAGGATCAGGAAACAGGCAAACAGGACAAGGAAAATACGCTCAGAATTGTAACACATAGATTAACACAACTTCGCAAAGTGTGTGTGTGTGAGTGGTGCTTTTATAGGGGTGAGATGAGAATCAGATGTGATGGTAATGCGGAACAGCTGGTAGGGTGACTGGGTGAGGGGCTTATGGGAAATGTAGTCCATAAATAAAGTCTATGATGTGGAAGGGCGACCTCTGGTGGCAAGTGGGTGGAGGACAATGGGACGGATTCATTCATTATTGGTTTTTCAAATGAATCTGTGTTGCAACTCTTGGAATAGTTCAGCGAGGCAATAATGGAGGTGACAATGTTAATGTATTTGGACTTTGTGGAATTGTTCTGAACCAAACTATTTAAATGTTAAGCAAGCAAGCTGTAGCTTGATGTGATTGCTAGCAGATTGCATTGAGCTATTAGATATTTCAAAGACACAATATAATTCTGTTGAACGGCAGCTCTATATTGTGTCCACGTCTTCTGTTAGGTCGGAGTCAAATTTACCAAAAGTGTGTATGAATATTTTCTTTGTTTCACTTTTGTTAATATTCCGTCATACCTTGAACCAAGGATGAAGAAGACATTCTGAAGCATCAGGTCTCCTGAAGTACAAATGGTTGAACATTGAATTCAAGAGCGCATAACTTCACGACAATGTCTTAACACGGCAACGATTGTGGTGCAATAAACACTTACAGTTTGTTTGGTACTAGGAGCTTTATAATGAATCCTTTAGCTTCTCTGCACAGGTCTTTAAACATGCTCTCCTCAAACGCAACATTATAATTCCTGATGTTCAGCAGAGTGTCACGATCATTTTCCCCGGCGAATGGAGAAACGCCTGTTAGGCTGTAAATTATGTGGATGATAGACATGTTACACATGTTGAATATAAAATTCTGTCAGTAGAGAGTTTAAAAACACATACCATAAATACGTTATGACACCCACTGGCCTATGAGGGAGAGAAAGGAAGTTTTAGTAAATACCGAGAATGAAGTTTAACCAATTGTCAAAGACGTAAGTGATGGTCTTTTACCAGATGTCTGTCGATTTAGAGATGGGTGACTGGTTTACAATCTCAGGAGCAATAAATTCTGGTGTGCCGTATTTGCAGTACAGTTCTTCATCGGGTTTGACTCTCAGAGCGTTGCCAAAATCACAAATACGAATGTGATCTCTTTTTTGGTCTGCCATGAGAATGTTTTCAGGCTGAAACACACACATATATACTGTATAATTACTTGTATAATTACAGTAATTTGTAATGATTAGTAAAGCATTTAGTAAATTACCTTTATATCAAGATGAATTATGTCATTTTGGTGAAGATAGACGACACCCTCAAGTAGCTGCCGTATGATAGACTGAACCTGCTCAGAGAACACAAACATTCATTTGATAGAAAATAGATTAGCATCATGCAGCAGCAGGACTGGGTAGGTTACTTTTAAAATGTATTTCACTACAGATTACAAAATACATGCTTTAAAAAGTCATTTGTAACATATTTCGTTACATTACTCAAGTTTAGTAACTTAATCTAAATACTTTAGAATACTTTGGAATACTAATAAGTGTGGAACAAACACAAAAAAGGTCATTGCAAGTTTTTATCTCACAATTCTGACTTTTTCCCAGAAAATAAAGTTGCAATTGTGAGTTATAAAGTCAGAATTATGAGATTTAAACTCACAATATTGAGAAAAGTCAGAATTATGAGATATAAACTCACAATATTGAGAAAAGTCAGAATCATGAGATATAAACTCACAATATTGAGAAAAGTCAGAATTATGATAAAATCACAATATTGAGAAAAGTGAAAATTATGAGATCTAAACTCACAAACTAAATTCACAATTGCAAGAAAAAAGTCAGTATTGCAAGTTTATATCTCCCAATTCTGACTTTATAACTTGCAATTGTGAGTTTAAATCTCGCAATTCTGAGAAAAAGAAGTCAGAATTGTGAAATGCAAACTCTCAATTGTGAGGGAAAAACAAATTGTGAGAAAAAGTAGCAGTGTCGAGTGAATTATAAAATGACTCACAAAACATGAAAACAGTTGTGGATCATCAGGTCATGACAGGACAGTTCAGTTGAGAGTTGGGCAATTTTTTTTATAAATTCAGTCATTTTGTCTTGTTTAGGAGAGAACTAAATAAAAATAACATTTTTATGATCCCACTTAAAAGTATTAAAATGTTGATGAAACTTAACTCCGAGTCAGAGAATCCCCAATTTCTGTTTAAATGACATTAAAATTCAAAGTAATCACTTTGGTAAAATCTAAAACACTTTTCAGATGTAACTGTAATCTGATTACCACCCATTTAAAATGTAACTGTAATGAAATACAATTACTCAAATTTTCTATTTTAAATACGTAACTAAGTTACTTGTATTTCGTTACTCCTCAACCCTGTGCAGCAGCAATTCATTTTTAAACATTTTAAAACACCAACCTCAGATTCTAAGATGGTTGTTCTTCTTGTTATTCTTTCCAAAAGCTCTTCGTGGCACCTTTATACTCATTTAAGGATAATGATGCAAGCAGCTTCTTATCAAATACGGATAATTAATCAGAAGGAAAGGATACATTTCAGTAATAATGACCACTACACGCCTCTTTTCAAAAGCATCATGGAAGTGGACGATGTTCTCGTGGTCTAGCTCTGACAGGAGGGTCATCTCTCTCAAGGAACAGGTCTTTCTCTTTGCCCGCACCGAGATGAATTTTGCTGCAAATGATTGACCCTTTTTTTGTGTCACTCGCTTGACATATGAAAAAGCCCCTCTGTGAACAAAGACATTACCTGTCAGATCCAAATATATACAGCGCTCTCCTAATAATAATTAGTACGGTATCTGACCTGCCAATCTCTTTGTGTATGTCATAGTAATCCGTCAGCCTGCGCATCCTCCGTAGAATCGTGCCTTCATCTTCCTCTTCTTCCTCCTCCTCATTTTTGGCTGTGAATATATATCACATTATCCTGTTAACTATATCTAGGGTGACCAGATGTCCCGTTTTTACCGGGACAGTCCCATTTTTCAGCTCTATTTTTAATGTAACGACTTTATGAGAGAAAATCCTGTTTTGTCCGGTACGATTTTTAGAGCTATCGTTATCTTCATAGTTATCGTTTTTGGTGTGAATGGGCCTTAAGGCTTAACATAACTTAAACGGATGAGTTATAAAAAAAATTCACCCCCCTAAATTAGCTATATAGACCAAAACCACTTTTTTTTCTACTGTAAAGATGGACATTTTAACATGGGGCGTCTATGAGATTGACTCCATTTTGGAGCCTTTTTGTAGTGGCCAGTCGATGAATTGCAGTTTAATTCACTTAAAGAGAGAGACCGAAAGGTTGCTGCTTGATTCCACCATGACAAATCTGGTCTCCCTAACTATAACAAAACTAGTTCCTACTGAGTAAACCTTGAGTTATTCACTAGAACCTCTTTTGGCTAGCCATATTGAAACTAATTTATATAACTTACCAGTATGGACAGAAAGCTCAGCCTTACAGGACACTGACCCCGCCATGTTCCTAGCAGTGCAGGTGTAGACGCCTTTATCCTCAGGCTGAGCGTTGAGAACAACAAGCGAGCACTCTCTGCCATCGTACACAAAGTTAAAATGACCGCTCTCTGCTAGAAGAACACTGTCCTGAAAGTCAAACAGAACACACCGTTCCAGTTATTATAGTATACTCAAGATTATAGACATTAACATAAGGGGCTATCGCACCGAATAGTTCTAGGAACTCAAGGCACTAGGATAGTTCCCTGTGAACTAACTTCACACTTGTAGTTCGGTTTGTTTGGTTCGTTTGGTCCGGACCAAAAAACAAAAACAAATCATATAGTCCTGGTCCTCTTAGCGTTCACACTGGCATTTTTAACAGCGAACCTAAAGTTACCGAACCAAAGACATAGGGATACGTTCACGATCTGATTGGTCGCTTTTATGACGTATATTTGGCGACGGAGCTCGCTTACCAAACATTCAAAACAACGCTGTGTTCTGGATTAAACGCCATCATTTTAAGCGTGTACATATGCTTTATTTTTACCAGCTGAGAACTCACGAAGAGCTCATAAAATGTTCAAAACATTCAAAACAGCAGCAGGATTTCCTCCGTTGTTCACAGAAACAGAAACTTCACCTCCTCGTTGCTCCACGTTTGCCCTCGACTCATTTTGGATACACCGATCTTCCCGCATCGTCGAATCAGCTGACTTGTAGCGTTGCATCATGTGACATCACGTCCTGTTTTTGGTTGGTTTACATGTCTTTGGTCTGTGTTGCGTTCATATATCAACCGAACCGCAGCAGAGTCCGTTTGGAAGCGGACCGAGACCCGTCTTTTTAGCGGTCTCGGTCCGCTTGTTTGGTGCGCACCAGGGTTCGGATGGCAGCGTTCACATATGTTCAAACGAACCGCACTAACTGAGCAGGGTTCGTTTTAATCAAACCAAACATGACAAGTGTGAACGCACCCTAAGTTCTCCCTCTGGTCATGTTCCTGGTTGCATTCACACCAGGAATAGGAACTCTGAAGCGGCCGATAGTGGCAAATGCTAAAAAACGGTGGGTGGAGGATACAGTGATCGGAGCTGTGTTTGGTGTGTGTTGTGGGTTTTGTGATAACGGAGATGGAATGAAAACGCATAATCTACACGACTGAAAGAGCAAAAAATGGGGCTAAGAGATGAAATCTCCTATGACAACCTTCAGTATCACCAAGGCGGAGAAAAGAAGACAAAACCCTGCTGACAACAGGTAAATGCCGTTATCGCTGTTTTCCATTTCGTGAAGTAAATATGTTTACACGTCTTTTTAAAAATACCAGATGTCGGTGTTTGATGTGCATTTAACCAATCAACAAACACTTAAGGCCTCAATATACTTCAAACGAAATCAAAGAACGAACTGATGTGACGTCATTTCGAACAAAATCAGGCCGAAATGAAATAGCTTGATGTGACGAGCAGGGCGGGCGAGAGCCGTGAGGGAACGGCGCGAGGCCGGTGATAATGAGCGTCACCTGCGTGCTGCACCGGTCTCGTATCTCTCACGGAGGAGCTCCGGAAGCATAAAAGAGGAGCGACAACAGTGAAGGACGAGAGAGGACTAGGCCTGGACTTTATGTTGTGTTTTTATTTTGTTTGTGTGGGCGGCAGTCGCCGTGAGGAACTGCCGCCCTTTTACTTTCGTTTTATTGTTTGTTTACTTTGGATATTAAAGTACGTTGAACGTTTGCCGGTTCCCGCCTCCTTCTTCCCGTATTCATTGAACCATGTTACACTTGTCAAAGCGAATTTTCTGGAAAAGTAAACAACTTCGTACTACCGTTTGTCCTTGGACATTACGTAAGGTAGGTGTGTGCTTCTTTCACTCGGACAATTGTTTCCAGTTCATTTCTCCTCTCGAGTCTGTGGAAGTCATGTTCGTCCGCGAGTGAAAACAGGAACACTTCTTTGCTTCGTAGTAATACTTCTGATGAAATGACACTGTTGTTTGTGTTTAATAGGGTAAAGCGGCTTGATTTTAAGCAATGTATTTTATAAAGTGTTATAATAAAAACGACTAAAAATGACTTTACTGCAGTGCTCGTGCAAACAAACACATCCACGATGCCATGATCAGATGCTTTTTTACGTATTCATCTAACCGCAGTGTGCAGTGTGGACGGCGTCAGATTACAGTATTTCACTGCTCACGTATTTCAAACTTCGTTTTGCCTCTAAACGAAGAACGAAAAAAGAATTTTGCTTGAAGTTTATCTGAGCCTTTACATCTTCCTATTGAGCTGGTTTAGACCCTGCTCTGAAGAAGGAGCTCATTTAGTTCCCCAAAAGGAGTTCCTAGAACTTAAAATCGTTCCCAGTTCCTGCGGTGCGAATATCCGGTACATCAGCCAATAGTTAAGGAACTATGAAAAGGCAAAAGCCCCAATATTCAAGAGGGTAAACATACCTTGTACCAGAGGATATCAGGGTCAGGTTTTCCATCTACAACAACAGCAAAACGAGATGTTTCTCCGACACACACATCCAAGTCCTCCATGATGATCTCAAATGTAGGGGGCACTGAAATGGACACCAAAGAATATTACATAAACGTCATGAAAATATCTGCTCAGTGTCATTATGATTTCCAACAGGAAACACTTTAGATTAGAAGCAGCTAATGTTTGCGGTTGAAAGTGGGCGAGCCTTCACCTGTCATGGCCAGCTGCAGAGTGCAGAGGTCACTGCCATACTGGTTGTTCGCCATGAAGATAAGCTGCCCTATATCCGTGTTTTTCACATTGGCAATGTGGAGGGCATGCTGGTCATCATCAGGCATGGTCATCTCTAATGCACCAGGTTTGTTGACAAGCACCGCTCCTCTTCTGGTAAACAATGGCATATTTAATATTCACAATTTATATTGTAGTTTGAATGTTGGTTTACATTTGACACTAACCTTTTCCACGTGCTTGTTGCTTGGACATGATTAAGGGTTATTGTGATGGTGACAGGCTGGTTCTCAACTACATACACAATATCAGGTTTGTCCAGGATGACTGGAGCTTGGTGTAAATACTGTCCTGTGATATGGAAAAATAATGAAAATATGATTTCTACATGCAATGTGCATGCATCAGGCAACAACATGGCCCCTTCGCGGTCAAAAGTAACCGAAGCCTTGAAATGTAATTTGTTTTTCCAATGAAAACCAATACAATATATTTTTGTTCTATAATATTTTTGCATTATTATTTAGAGTTTTGAGTGTATTTTATGATACTAAGCAATATTTATAAAATTTTTATCAGCTATTTTTACCAATTGAAAATAATACACAATTTATTTTCTAATATAGTTTTAAATTATTTTTCAATTAAAGTAGTATTTCATGTTAAAATAGAGACAAGGCATTTAAAATCCAATTTTTTGAAGGTAGATTAGTGCCATCTGGTGGGAGTAAAAAAACCAAAAACTTATATAATGCCGTATATAAAGTGGCTTATAAATTATCTAGTGTTTTTAGACATAAATACTTACTTTCATTAAGTTGGATTCATGGATTTATGGTTAAACATTCTCAAAGACTACTTTTTGTTAAGGTTTAGATTTTTTTTTAAATGTTGATTTCAAGTGTCAGTTTTTGCATTAACTTTACTACAGTCAAAGCTGAACACAGAGGACATTTTGTTACACATAATAAAAAATTCTGCCTATTTGCACTCTTGATATTTTAGTGTCACCCCTTCATTGCTGTGCAAAGTGGATTCTCTGATTTTTCGTATTTTTTCGTATTTCCCATTTTTGACCGCCAAGGAGACAAGTGCGACTTTTTTCCCGACCTATATCCGAATCATGTCCATGATTTTTTTGTGTGTTCACATAGCTAATGCGACAAAAGTCACCAAATGTCATCCCATTCTGATGAATCAAAAAAATAAATACAATTAAAATCAAAACGTAAAATATTTTGGTCACTGAAGTGGATCAAGTAAGGGTTAAGTAAGGCTACAGCTATGAAAAATGCATGAATTAAAAGTTAAAAATAACAGAAGGTACTGTACATGTCATCAGGAACAACATGAAAGTAGTCTTCACATTTATCCGCTGTGAGTACAAACAGAATTAGAGCTCAAATCATTTCTGTACCTCTGTCAATGAGCTGGACCAGGTCAGTGGGTTGCGAGGGTTTGCTGAGTGCTTTTCCAGCGGTAGTAAGGACTCTGAAGGAATAACACACTCCCTTGGAAAGTGAGGGGACTGTATAAGACGTGTCTCTGAGGCTGGAGGCAATGGTTGTCCATTGAGTGGAGCCCAGAGTTTGTTGTTGAACGACGTACATGAGTGAAGCATTATCTGAAATGAATGAAGGACAAGGTAAATGCTACGGTAAACAGGTCAACTTTACACAAGTTGATGACTGAGAAGTCATTGAGGAACTCAAATTTCAGTGTCAGTAAACAACATTTAAAGCATATGTGTCCAGTAGGCCTTATGTCCTGTGTAATGTGAGTATTTTTGAGTATATTTAGCCAATTGTATGTAGGCTTCAGAATCCATAAAGTGCAAGAATCATAAACTTCTGTTGGTCACAGAGCTTATTTTCTGCAAATCCAAAAGCCAGTGGAAAAATCATACGGTGTTTTTGTAAAGGGAAACAGAACGATGCTAAAAATACGCATTCATTAGAAAACAATCCAATGATTCAATCAAAATGGACACCCTGATCATGTGACACTCTTATTCACATACAGCTGTACATTATTAGCAATTTCTAATCACTGGACATGTACATCAACGTTTGCTAGTTTAACTCCGTTATTTATGAAACAACGTTTCCCCAACATTGACGGAATTTCATTTGTTATAAGGTAGGGGGCGCTATTACGCATCTTCTGGAAGAGTACAGAATCTCCATATCAAAACACAGTAAAAAAGAAGCAGAAACAAGCGATAAAAGCATTGCTTTTGCACATAGTCTGACAAAAACATGCTTTTTGTTCAAAATGTTGCTTTTTCTATGGATCTTACCCACATTCAAGTGTTGATGAGAAAAAGAATGCATGAATTTAGAATAAAAGGGCTTTTTTTGTTGTCGTTTAAAACCAGAGACTCTTTCTTGTGCATGTTCAGATATTCATACAACAAAATATTCTCTGGGCCATGAAAGTTTTGTGAAAATGATCAACAATACTGGCAGAGTCTGGCGACTTAAATACATAAAACGCTGAGGAAAGAGTTAAAGTGGAGGCCGAATTTACATCTTTCCTCACTCTCAGTTGTCAATGAATTATCACAGATTAAAGAACATGATGACCTACACTCAAAAAAATATTTTAGTCTAAACACAAGTTTTATGTGATTTAATTACATAGCAATTTTCCATCCATTTGGATTACATAGTTTTAACATAAACAAACTAATAAACTTAATGTGATTCATATTTGTCAGTCATTCGTAAATGAAATAGGTAAGATTTATGTAATTGTTCACAGGTTAATGAACACTGTTTAGTGGTCATGTGTGTGCACACTATTGAGTTAAAGTAGCATTGAAGCAGTGTCAGAGTTAATGAGATCATTAAGTGATGATTGAGCATTAATGATGAACACCTGCTGTTAACAAGCAGAATCACTGAAGGACAGAGAAGCACAAGAACTACAACTGATGAAATCAACTGAAGATAAAAGACATTTAATCTCTCACTATTCATATACTCAACTATTACATAAATCTTACCTATTTCATTTACATATGACTGACAAATATGAATCACATTAAGTTTATTAGTTTGTTTATGTTAAAACTATGTAATCCAAATGGATGGAAAATTGCTATGTAATTAAATTACAAAAAATGTATGTTTAGACTGAAATATTTTTTTGAGTGTAACTTTAAGCAAAATATCAGGAGCGATCATGCCAGGGTAGTTTAAGAAAAGACAAATTTACCCATGGATGTGTCCAGGTTCTTTGCTCTTTTCCAGCTCAGTGAGACTGTTCTCCCAGTGACAGATTCAATCACTGGAGGACCGTCGGGTGGCTCAGGAAGGCTGACTGTCAAGAAGCTACAATGTAAGTAAGGCAGACTCATATTTTACTACTTAAATGAGAGGAAGTTCCATCTTACCTGCAACGTATAAATGAGCATAGCAGGCAGCCTTGCCTACTTTATTGGAGATGACACATTTATACACACCACTGTGGCCATGACACACAGAGTGAATGACCAGACTGTGAACATCCCGGTCTAGAAGAGGTACATGACAGGATGTGATTAAAGACGACATGCATTAAATGTAGAGAACACACAAGAACCTCCCAGTTCAATTCAAGGCAGTTTTGGACAATAGCGGTCTCCTCTGTGGACTTACACTGTATCATCTTTCTGTCTTCGGTGCTGCTCTCTATCTTCATGCCATTGTGGTACCAAGCGATTTTGGGGTACGGCAGGCCTGTGACCCTGCACTTCAGGACCGCTTCTTTCCCTTCTACGACTTCCAGGTCACTGAGAGGTTTTATGAAGTCTGGCATCGTCCTGCGCTCCACCTCTCCCTCGGACACCTCAGTCTCCTCCGGGATTGATGGCATCTTTTCTAACCTTGACCTGAGAAGTGCAATTGAGAAAAAAAAGAATACATATTATATATATATAACTCACTAAAGCTGCATTTATTTGATCAAAAATACAGTAAAACAGTGAAATATTATTCCAATGTAAATCATCTGTTTTCTATGTGAATATACAGTAAAATACCATTTATATCCAGTGATCAAAGCTGAATTTTCAGCATCATTATTCCAGTCTTCAGTGTCACATGATCCTTCAGAAATCATTCTGTTGTGATGATTTGATGATCAAGAAACATTTATGATTATTATCAATGTTTTTTTCAAGATTATTTGATGAACAGAAAGTTCAAAATAACAGCATTTATTTAAAATAGAATCATTTGTAACATTATGAATGTCTTTACTGTCACTTTGCGATTATTTTAATGCATCCTTGCTGAAAAAAAAAAAGTATGAATTTCTTCAAATTCTTTAAAATCAACAACAACAACAACATAACAACAACGTACTGACCCCAAACTTTTGAATGGTAGTGTATAATATTACCAAAGCTTTATATTTCAGATAAATGCTGTTATTTTGAACTTTCTGTTCATCAAAAAATCCTGAAAAGAACTGTTTTCAACATTGATAATAATCATAAATGTTTCTTGAGCACCACATCATCATATCAGAATGATTTCTGAAGGATCATGTGACACTGAAGACTGGAGTAATGATGCTGAAGTATATATATATATATTTACCCTTCTTTACTTTACTTAATTTGACGATGATAAGAAGAATCTGTCTTACATGTGAGTAGATAAGGCCGGTCGAGGTTCCTGTACATAGAGTTGAGCTGAACTCTCTGCTTCTCCATGAACATTTCGAGCGATTACCGTGTACAATCCCTCACTCTCCTTATTAACATGAGTGATGAGCAAAGAGTGATGCCCATTTACTTTGAGAAAGCGAATATTATCAGTCTCCACCACTGCTTGTTCTAGGACACAAAATGGGTATTTTCAATCTGTGTTGACAGATGTTTTGTCACTTTTAGTTATTTCAGAAAATGTCTTCTGCAGCTGACTCTGTATTTTTACCACAATGAGTCCAGGTGACCTCAGGAGGGGGAGATCCACTGATTTTGCAATCAAATTGTGCGGAGCGGCCCTCAGTGGCCTCCAGGACCTCCAGTGTCCGAGTGAAGAGTGGCGCCTTAGATGGAATCACCTGAAGATTAGCTGTACAAGTGAGCTTTTCTGGACCACACAATTAGGAAAAAGAAGCACAGTTAATCAGAGGTATCGGAAGCAAATACGCATTAAACAATATTATATTCAGGGCTGGGTGGGTTACTTTTAAAATGTATTTCACTACAGATTACAAAATACATGCTTTAAAAAGTCATTTGTAACGTATTTCGTTACATTACTCAAGTTTAGTAACTTAATCTAAATACTTTAGAATACTTTGGAATACTAATAAGTGTGGAACAAACACAAAAAAGGTCATTGCGAGTTTTTATCTCACAATTCTGACTTTTTTCTCAGAGTTATGAGATATAAACTCACAATATTGAGAAAAGTCAGAATTTTGAGATATAAACTCACAATATTGAGAAAAGTCAGAATTATGAGATATAAACTCGCAATATTGAGAAAAGTCAGAATTATGAGATATAAACTCGCAATATTGAGAAAAGTCAGAATTATGAGATATAAACTCACAATATTGAGAAAAGCCAGAATTATGCAAAGAAGTTGATATAAATTCGCAATTGCAAGGAAAAACTCAATTCTTGACTTAATAACTTGCAATTATGAGTGTGTATCTGTTAATTGTGATTTTATAAAACATAATTGAGAGTTTAAATGTTGGATTTCTGAGAAAAAAAAAGAGTCAGAATTGTGAGCAAACTCGCAATTGCCAGGAAAAAAGTCGAACTGTGAGATAAAAAAAAAAAATCGCAATTACCGTTTTTACAATGACATTTACAATGACAATTCACAAACAACTATCAATACATGAGAACAGTGGCGGATCATCCAGTGATGAAGAACAGTAAAGATTCAATATGTACATTTTTGAATTAGGTAATTTTTATAATTTTAGTCATTTTGTCTTGTGGAGTATGTAAAATATGAATTAGCTTATTCAGGACAGTACTAGATAAAAATAAAATGCAATTTTTATGATCCCTCTTATTTTATTAAAATTATTAAAATGTTGCATATTCTGCAAGTTTATGAAACTTCTGAACAGAAATGAAACAGCTTTTTCAGAATGTCAGAATCACTACTTTCTGTTTACATGAATTGTCCGTCACAGTTTACACTAATGTTTAAATGACATTAAAACTCAAAGTAATCACTTTGGTAATCTAAAACACTTTTCAGATGTAACTGTAATCTGATTACCACCCATTTAAAATGAAACTGTAATGAAATACAGTCACTCAAATTTTGTATTTTAAATACGTAACTAAGTTACTTGTGTTTCGTTACTCCTCAACCCTGATTTTATTATATAAGATACTATATGTATATAGTATCTTATTATTGATGTATATATGACGAACATGCTCACTCCTACCTTTCGCTGAACTGATTTTGCAGGTGTAGCTTCCACTGTAGTCTTCATGTGCAGATTTGAACAGAAGACGGCATCGATGTCCGTCAAACTGCATCTTACAGTCAAACAGTGCCGGCTGGATCAACTTCCCATTGGCCAGCCAATCAACCTCCACAGCCTGCGGTCCAGTTATGACACATTCAAACACGGCTATCTCTCCTGCCCTGACCTTCACATCCTGCACGGGTCTGGTCATCGTCAGAGAGGACTCCGCAGGAGCGGCTGGGGAGAAAAGAACCGTTACAAGTCATGAACCATCTGAAGATCCAGCCTCAGCTTCAAACAGAATTACTGGCGCAAATATCAACATTTATTGAAAATATTAAGATTTTGACATTAAAAATTGTGCATTGTTTTAATTCAAATACATCGTCGGGCAAAGAGACACTGACGACGTATGAAACAGTTTCATATTTAAAATATTGTAATTTTAAGTTGTATCAATAAATAGCGTCTAGTGTGTGTTTAATGTGTGGTGACAGATCGCTGTAGCTCCTCGTGAACCGATCATCTCTTCATACTAGTTCATTTATAGCATCAAATAAACATGAATGAACATCAGAAGGAATGTTGTTTCAAGACGTGATTCAAGTTCACCAACGTTAATCTACTAACTCCCCTGACCGCTTTGATGACAAAATGGCGGATTCGGGGTTATGATTGGTCAGATCGCCTGTCAATCAAACTTCCAACGAAGGCTTAGCTTGCATGTGTTTGTTGACTGTCAAGAATTATTATTTTTTTATTAATAGAGAAAAATAAGAAAAATAGAAAAAAAATAAGATTATGAATAAAACATTTGCAGAGAGCAAAAAAGACAAAAAAAAAAAATCAAGATAAAAAAATATAAATATTTAGTTTTTATCAGAGAGGAAAAAAACTCCAGAAGGTACTAAGAATATTTTACTTTGTGATTAAGGGCTTCTAAGACATTCTGGGATGTAGAGTGTACATTTCACATGAATTATTATGTGGATAACATAAAAAAAAAAAAAAAGAATGCATTTGGTCTTAAAATTTATCCCATTATTAAGTAAAAAAAATAAATAAAAACCTCCTCGATGTGGAAATTATTACATATCATTAATTTGCTGTCCACATCATCAGAATAAAATATATCGTTGTGGTTAATGTCGGTAATTTAATTCCACCCACTCTGACTCACAGTTCATTACTGCACTTGGGTTTTTATTTTCTACCATTAATGTTGTCGTGACAGAGTAATGGCTGGCAACGGAAAACAAAACCTGCAGAGGATCTTGGCCAATGAGCAAAAGCAGATGGCCGTGAGCGAGATTTCTAACTGACCACAGCTGGGGAGATCATTCATTTACCTTCTGCTCCCTGATCCAATCACATTTTTTCCACTGATGGAAGGCAGCGATAGATAGACACTGCAGATTCATGGAAAATTCCACAAACAATGTAAAATATGAATATGTTCTGTTTTTAGTTGTGCATCTCACAGCCTTTTTTCTTCAAATAAATAAGTAAAATCTCAGTTTCCGCTGCAGTGTTGTACAGTTATTGTGTTTTAAGCTGCTTCTGTGCCACTGTAAGTTGATTTCCTGATACTTTCATTGTAGTTTGTATACGGTCTCTCTTCATGCTTTTCAGCTCTTTCTACAGTTAAAATGCCCACAGGAAATGAATTTTCGATAACAAACTAAAATACTAATTCATTTCTTTGTGGAACATGAGAAATGCCAGTTTTTCTGTCACTCTGAGCTTGAAACAATATGAGAACCAACACTTCTAGCGATGCGAGATTGATTTCATGAGTCGTCGTGTTCTGAAATGTCTCACTGCAATTAATTATGCGACTGTATTAGTTATGGTATTTGCTGTATCACTTGTGCTGAGTATAATAATTGAGGAGACTTTCCTCTATGTTGTCTATTTCCTAGAGATGGTTTATCAAATTATAGAATTTAATAAATCACAACTCATCAAACTGGCGGGTGAGTTGACAGCACTGCCCAAAGCGTTTTTTGGTGGTTATATGTTTTAATTACCGAGAGCGTCTTCACTGTAATTTGTTATGTGAGAAGATCATGAAGATGTACACGTAAAAAGATGATTTTAAAGTATTTAAATAATACTGAAGCTCTGAGAAATCCTACCTCTGGATCCAGGATTTCCCTCGATGACGCTCCGAAGCATCACGTCTGATCCGGCAGCTTCCACAGACATCCAGGAGTCGTCTGACCGCTCTTCTGGGAGGATCGGGCAACGGTTGGTGCACAAAACCAAGTGATGATAAAGTAACATAATATCATGAACTCATTACAATGTCTGGCCATCTGTCTCTGGTTACAGATAACTGTAGGGATCTCAATTTAAACGTTATGCTCGAACACACTATTTAATCTGTTAATGCAGTAAAATACCGTAGGATGTGTCGAATCTTTGAGTTTTAAAGAAGTATTCCACATTCCACAAGTTCAGACCAGAACACAGCATTTGTGGCATGCTGATTACCACAAAAATTAATTTTCTTCTCCTTTTCCTTAAAAAAATTAAGTTAAAGTGAGCAATTACCAATGGAAGCGAATGGGACCAATTTGTAATAATTAAAATACTCAATGTCTCAACAATATAGCCACAAGATATATGTATATAAATGGTCAAAAAAGAATTTTCTATAAAATTATGATTTTCTTTTCTATTTAAATGCACATTTCCTCATAGACTTATATACTTGGAACTCAAGTATATAAACACAAATAATGCAAACCAAAAATAGATCCCTATCATCTGGCCAACTCATCCTCAGCTAACTCTCCACTCTTCCTATTGGCCTTTCCATAAAATACTGCTGTTTTCATTTTCTGAAAAGAAGTAATTTTGTTATTTATACATAAATAAAACAACAAAAACACTTCAAAGTAAATCAATAACGGCAATCATGTTGTTGATGCTGCTATCTATAAAAAAATCCCAGTGGGGAAATACAGTACTACATTTCCACTGAGGTATTTTCTCAATTTACAGTAAAACTAAGTTAGACAAAGTTAATAAAAATATCTAATTTACTTATCAAAGATGCTGCAAAAAATCCCCCTCGAGAAGAGATGTTTAGATATGAGGTTAACAGAGCAATTTCTGGAGCACTTCGACAGGTGTCTTGTGTGTGAGGGACATTCAAATGTCATGTGACTTAAATACAGCACATCATTGGCTACCTTAAGGCCTACCGTTTTAATTCCTATAGTGCAATATATTGTGGTTTTTTGTGAATAACAAGGAAATTAGTAGAAATTAATTTTTGCCATATGGTAATGCTGTACCATAGTGGGTTTTATATATATACATATATATATAACTTTATATACAATAACTTTATAATATATATAACTTTCTTGACAACAGCTGAAACCTTAAAGCTCTAGTGATTTATTCAGCTCATCTGGTTTTGTGAATGTTCACTTATCTACTAGATGTTTAAGGTCTTTCAAATCAGAATCTGTTGAAGGTTCTTAGATTACGGTTAAAAAAAAAAAGGGAGGCTGAGCTTTGGCCATAGTCGACAGTGATTGAGGAATATCCTACCGTTATCTATTGTCAGGTTAATCTCTACAGTATTTCTGTTTGAAGTAAAATTTAAAGCTTATCTTTTAGAGAAGGTGTCTAATATGTGAATCGTTTTGACGATCATTTTTGTTGTGCAGCTCAATGGTCAGCGAGAGTTTTACTGTGATTTATAAACGAAACTTTTAACAGAAGAATCTAATGCTTTTATAAAACTATAAGCTGCATCTGCTTCTAAATTCTCTAAAAAAAATGGAATTCCATTGTATGCAACTTCCGCATAATTTTTTTGCTTTTTTAAAGCAAATGAGGGTCAAAATTATTTTTTATGGTAATCAACATTTCGCCACAAATTAAGTTGATTGAGCTTAACCTGTACCATTTACATGTTATATTTTAACCGACTATACCTGGTTAACTTAACTTAACATTTTTAAGAAACTGCACTCAAAAAAATATTTCAGTCTAAACATAAGTTTTATGTAATTTAATTACATAGCAATTTTCCATTTGGATTACATAGTTTTAACATTAACAAACTAATAAACTTAATGTGATTCATATTTGTCAGTCATGCGTAAATGAAATAGGTAAGATTTATGTAATAGTTCACAGAAAAATGCCCAGGTTAATGAACACTGTTTAGTGGTCATGTGTGTGCACACTACTGAGTTAAAGTAGCATTGAAGCAGTGTCAGAGTTAATGAGATCATTAAGTGATGATTGAGCATTAATGATGAACACCTGCTGTTAACAAGCAGAATCACTGAAGGACAGAGAAACACAAGAACTACAACTGATGAAATCAACTGAAGATAAAAGACATTTAATCTCTCACTATTCATATACTCAACTATTACATAAATCTTACCAATTAAATTTACATATGACTGACAAATATGAATCACATTAAGTTTATTAGTTTTTTTATGTTAAAACTATGTAATCCAAATGGATGGAAAATTGCTGTGTAATTAAATTACATAAAACTTATGTTTACACTGAAATATTTTTTTGAGTGTGGAAGAAGTTTTACCTCTGTTTCTTCCGGCTGTTTTTCTGTTTGCTTCGCTCTCTGCTTCATCTGCCTCTTCATCCACAGGCTTATTTTCAACCACAATAGTAGGTATGGTCACTTTGGGTGCCAGCGACGAGTCTTTTTCCTCCTCTCTCTCCTTAAATGGAAGTGTGGAAACTGAACCGAACAACCTTGGAGGTTTTAGGGGTGCTTGTACCATTTGCATTGGCAGGACAGGTGGTGTTTCTACAGGTGATTTGCAGGACACATTTGTCCTCGGTACCCTTGGCGAACACTGTCCTGGAATTTTACTGAAAGAAACCTTTTCATTGACGACTTTTCTGTCTAACAATCGCCTGGCGGTGAAATCAGGCGGTGCTTTTCTCTCATGGTGTTTTGAGTCCTCTGGCGGTAGTTCTGGTGATTCTTCCTTTGGCACGACTGACTCTGGTAAATCAGTTGAATCAGAATATTTTCTCTCTCTTGTGTCTTCCGCCTTCTGAATTACCTGCGCTGGAACTGACTCAACATTTCCAGTGGACTGTTTGTCAGTCTGCGTGAGCTGATCCATTGAAAAGGCTTTCTTGATGTTGGACTTTCCGACAAGTTTCTTTATTCGGTGAAGCTCTTCTGAGAGTTTACTCTGAAAACTTTTCTCTGCATAGGTCGACTGTTCCTCCAGAGAGGATGCTTTCTGCTTGAAGAAGGACCTCTTGAGTGCGACATCGCTCTTGGAGTCGTCTACTTTACTTCCATCTTCAGAACTGCAGGACGACGTTCGATTGAATCCCCATGACCGTCTTGATGAAGACACCTTTGGAAAGTTACTGCTGTGTGTTTGTTCCTCGAAAGCTCTCACTTTGTCTAAGATTTTGGAACTTGGCTGGGACACTTTGGGAGTTGGGATAGAGGATGCGTCTCGGGAACCTCTGCTTCGAGATGAAGATGAGATTTTTGAAATCTTAACCGGGAGTTCGGCTCCATTCATGGCTGTTTTAGTGCCATTGTGGGTTTTTTGGAATGGCTGGGTTTGGACAAACGGAGAAGCTTCCCTTGTTTTAAAGTCCAATTCGTCCCTGAAACGAGGGTGATTGTGGAAATTGTTGTGTTACGACAGAAAGTAAAAATGGCAAAGTGAAAGAAATCAAAATGGTCAAACACAACATGCACTGAAAAACACATGGATTTAATGTAAAAGACTTCAATTTAATGCAAAATGCGTGCAAAAATGTTTGTACAAATGGCAAATGTTATCATAGCAAAAGCAAGAGGAGTCAAAGGAAAGTGGAAATCAAGAAAACATAAATAAAATGGCCGCAATGAATGACGTTTTTTTTTTTTTAAAAAAGACCGTTCCCCCCTAATATAAGTTATTTTGTGCGTATTCATATCCACTCATTCTTGAACACTGTAAATGGAAAAGGTCCTTCTTCGATAGAGGCTCAAAACACTGCCGTAGTAGTCGCTGGCTAAGGACGTACTCTCGTCTGACCCCACCGCCACGTAGTACACACTTATTTGTGAGGCTCGCGCAAGCGCCTCGATCCCCAGGTGTCTGACCGGAGGGCTTTCAACACACCCAGCATTTGCTTGCCTTCCAGGTGACGAGGGATCCTCGAGACCAGGCGCTCTAGAGCCCAGGGTTCGCATTTCCCTCTCCACCACGAGACCGTCACTTGGGATTTGGGAAAGCATTGCTCTCCCCCTGCCTGGAGAGACATAATGATCTGTTATATTGTTTTTATCACTCAGTTAATTAGATGAATTGATTCATTCTAGGGCTGTCAATTTTTAATCTAATTAATTACATGATGTGACGCACATCAAATTTGGCTGAGAAATTACCCCCAAGTCATTATTGTGTAACTAGACATTACAAAATGTAGCTTCAGAAAGAAATATTTATAACACTTTATTTTACAGTGTCATTGTTACATGTAGTTACTGTAGTAATAGCTATAAATTATGCATAATTACATGCAATTAACCCTAAACCAAACCCTCATCTTAACCCTATAGTAAGTACATGTAGTTAAATATTATTACTCAGTACTTAAATGTATATAATAATGACACTGTAAAATAAATAATTGTAATAATGTAATAATGACACTGTAATAATGTAATAATAACACTGTAATAATGTAATAATGACACTGTAATAATGTAATACTGACACTGTAAAATAAAGTGTAACTGAAATATTTTTATTTGACTCAACATAGAATTTATTACACATTTGGACCTGGAGGTTGAGTAAATGATGACTGAATTTTCATTTAATCGGCAGCCGTAATTAATTCAAAAACATTATTGAGTTCTAAGCACATCATAAGTTTTTCTTGAATGATTCTGAAAAGGCATCTCCATTTTTAGAGTACTGTAATCTTTAAAACACCTTGTTAAAGGGTTAGTTCAGCCAAAAATAAAATTTCAGTCATTAATTTCTCTCCCTCATGTCGTTCCACACCCGTAAGACCTTCGTTCATCTTCACAACACAAATGAAGATATTTTTGATGAAATCCGAGAGCTTTTTGACCTCCGATCGACAACAATTTAATGACCACATTCAAGCTCCAGAAAGGTAGTATTGTTAAAACAGTCCATGTGACTGCTGGGGTTCGACCTTAATGTGATGAAGAGACAAGAATACTTTTTGTGCACAAAAACAAAACAAAAATGGTCTGCTACACTGTTTACATCCAGCGCCTCCAAGTTCCACGTCAGAACTCATTATTGGCCGACACAATTTAGTGAGCAAGAGAGATACATTTTTTTGAATAAAGTCGTTTTTGTTTTTGTTCGTGAGCACAAAAAGTTTTCTTGTTGCTTCATAACATTAAAGTTGAACCAATGTAGTCGTATGGATTATTTTAACAATGTCTTTCTAGACATTCTAGACATTCAAATGCTGACTGAAACCTCTCGGATTTCATCAAAAATATCTTAATTTGTGTTCTGAAGATGAACGAAGGTCTTACAGGTGTGGAACGACATGAGAGAGAGGAACTAATGAAAGAACTTTCATTTTTGGGTGAGCTAACTCCTTTAGCTCTGTAACCATGTGTGGAAATTGATGCTACAAACTGAATATTGCTGAATGGAAGAAGTCCGTCAGTGTCACTCTTACCCGTCGGCTGACTGTTGATTGCTTCTCCGTGAGGAGGCATGAACTGTTCCTTCATCTCCATGGAGACCTGAGGCTCCGCACTTTCATCTTCTGTACTGTTTGAGTCTACAGGAATGGTTGAAATGTGAATTTTTAGAAACAAAACATACAGTAGATAATGAATATGGATGCTTTCGCAATCTCTGAAATTTTAGAAAAGTTATGCCGTGACTTGAATGCATATGTGGAAATCTTACACAGGTGGATAGATTGAAATTGAAATCTAGATTGAAATTCTTGGAATTCACATTGCCGGAAGAAAGAACTTCAATTGAAATCCTACACTGTAAAAAATAATTGTGGGGTGAGTTTTGCACAGGGTCAGCTGGTTCACAGAAAGTTTCCGCACTATATACGGTAAACTACCGTGTTTCAGTAAAATACCATTAAATTTAGTTTTTGGAAGTGAAAAATAACTAGACATTGTATAATTTACATATAATTTCTGTAAATTGACATTCCCACAATTCCCTGCGTGACACTACACATTTGGTATATTTTATAATACTTAGTTTTGTCTTGGTTTTTTTTAATCAGTTATGAACATTAGGTTTTTATTACCATAAATTTAACAGATTTTTTTTACAGTGAGTTATAAACTGTAATTATTACAATATAAACCTTTAAATGATCATTTTGAACTGTAAAATAGACAAAAAAACTAAGTGCTGTCCCGTAAAACTTAAAATGTTGCTACCGTATTTTGTTTTACGGTAAAGTTCTGGCCAACCACAACTGCCGCGGTTTTACTGTAAATTTCACGTTTTTTTGTTTTTTTTTACAGTATATTTTACAGTTCTGTGTATAATAGTGCACGGCTGCAAACCCAAACCAATCCAAGATCCCAGTAATGGAAGGTGAAGATTTTAGGAACAGATAAAAACAATTACCATTGCTTTGCTTCCTGCACAAGCGAAAAACTTCACTTCCATAACGGCAGCAAGCAGAGGTGGACAAGAGAAGACTGTTACTATAGAAACCAATGTCTGCAGACATGTACTTGTGTGGGAGTATAAACAGAACACACACACACACACACACACACACACACACACACACTACATTATAAAATGTTATAATCATTCAGCCTTTATCTGTGTTGCAGCCAATTCCTTAGGGACACCCAACAAACATGTACATTTTAAAGCCTGTTTAACAATTTACACCAAGATTATTCTGCAAGTTGTGCGCACACTTTCATTTTTGTATTGTTTACAAATACACTTGTGATTTTGGACTTTCTACGGTTTAGTCGCAAAGCAAAACACACCATGAGTGAATCTCCCAAACGTCCAGCTAGAATGCCCAGCTCTCTGGAAAGACAAAAAATAAACAAAAGGCTGTCTGTTAATTTTGTGCTAAATAAGTGCTGTTTTTTTCTTAGCCTGTTTGCTGCATCTATAGGGTCATGCAAGTGCTGTAAATAATGGCTTTCATTCAATGCATAAACATGTGACACAATTCCTACATGATGTGCTTTTTTCCTCCTTTTTCCTCAATTCTCATGCAGCATTTCAAACGCACTCCTACGTTGCTACCAAGGCAACTAGGTAGTGTAGTTGTTCTTATAGCCATAGTCTTTTCAAAGCCTGAGAAATGGTTCATAGTTCATAATAAACTGAAAAATGATGACATGAAATAACAATAACAATAACCTTCTGTTCGCTTTAAAGTCATTGTACTGGCTTTACACATAAAATGAACTATAACAGAACGATATCACTTATTTTAAAGACAAATTCCCAAATATAAGAAAAAGTCAAGCTGAAGTGTTTTACTCTGGCTTCGACTCACCTGGAATCGTTTCTTTGACCAGATTTTCTTCATGGCCTCGGATGAACTTAATCTCCCTTTCAGACTAAACAGCGTGTTTGTGCAGAGAACACCGCTGTCTATTTCTTCTCCTACACTCCCAATAGTCTCAATTATGTCGTTCCCAGAGCCTCAGGTAGAATGTACCAGAATCCACAATTATGCAAAAAGCGCTAGATATAGTACAAGCATCCCATCATCCACCAGAGCTCAGATTTCAAAACAAACATCCTCAAGTGAACAAGCTCTTTTGGATCCCCCAGAAGCTCTTAAATGACAAACAGAAAATCCAAGTGACAGGATATTCCAAGGCACAGCAGGAGGTGGAGGTCAGATCGGTCCTAGTCACAACAGAAGGGACGAAAAATCTGTCTTTTACAGATTTGCATTCTCCCAATCCCCAGTGGAGATAAAGACATAAACGGGGGAGTGGTGGAGGAGACGGACTGAAGGGAGAAACAAAGAACAAGCAGCAGCCAATAACAGATCTTAATGCACTCAAAGCAAAAACAACATGTTCATCTGCCTGAGCGTGCGCTCTCTCTCTCTCTCTCTTTCTCTCTCATCTCTTCCTTTGTCTCTGCTGCTGGTGTGAAGAGACAGACTATTGGTCTCAGAGCAAAGCATCAATTATATATTCTGTCAGGCAGTGATTACGTCACACGACTCCCATGGCGATGGAGCTGCCGCCGGAATGGGAAAGGAGGAAAGCTGAGACGGAGAATGAACTTTCTCTGAATTCTGTTATTCAGCACACACAATGAAAACGGCATGCGTTTGCTTTTATATGCATCCATAAAATGTTGTGTACATCTTCAGTTCAGGCATCAATAAAGCCACATAGACAATAATGTTGTAGATCAAGTAATCTTCCCACTTCAAGACTTACTATTTCAAATTTAGTTTGCAACTGCAGTTCATTCTTATTGTAGTTTATATTGCAAAATAAATTTAGCTATATTAGATTTTCAATTAAACTGTAACACGTGTAGAAGATGATGTAGAAGATGGTAATGCAGGTAAATGAAAGATAAGGCTATGTCTCACGACGAAGATGAAGAGAACACTGCAAAAGAAAGAATTAGCGAGAGGCGAGCATGAGGAGGGTGTTTGAAGTGTTCTCGATGAGCTGTACAAATGAACAGCCGTGTGTGATGTATGAGAGAGTGAGAGTGGGCTGAGAGTCGGCGGAGGCGTGACACGGCTGCTGGAGAGAGTTTGGGGCACATTCAGCGACTCCACTTCTGCTGGTGTTCATGACAGTAAGTTAGGAGAAATCAAGAGATCTTGTTCTGTGATTGGAGATGATAGCTTGAAGAAAGACGGACAGAGATGCCCAGCAGGACCGTATAGAGCAGGGGTCACCAACCTTTTTGAAACTGAGAGCTACTTCATGGGTCATATGAAGGGCTACCAGTTTGATACGCTCTTCTGAAATAACAAATTTGCTCAGTTTGCCTTTAGTTATATAATATTAATTAATACTCATCTATGTGAAGACACTAATCAAATAAAGGATTTCTCACAATAATTAGCAGCAATGAAAATAAGGAAAGAAACAGATATCAATATTCAGCACTTTAATCTCAGTAATTGTTACATTTTTAGATGATGACTTGCATCACTACATTTCATAGGAAAAATGACCCATTTTCACTAGCCACTGACAAACCCTTTTAACAAAGTTATCAATTATGTAATGTTAGAAAAATCAACTTACATATTTTCAATCGTTGTGAAAGTGATAAGTTTTCTTCCTTTTTTTCTGCCATGTTTTTGGGGCAAGAAACTGCATTCAGCTACCATTTTCATTGCGCACGCGCCCGCTAGCTTCCTCTTCACGAGCACTGCTTTTGTCTCGCGCAAAATACTTTTGAACTAGATTAGGCCAGAGTTCACCTAAACTTATCTAAACTCATGTATAATGAACATATTTTTAAGATATTGTCATTTTTAAATATATATAAATGCAAGTGTGATTAAAAAAAGAATAGCAACAGAATAAAATTTAATTTCAGACGCAGCTCACAAGTGCTATTTTTAGAACAGGCCTGCGGGCGACTCATGTGGTCCTTGGGGGCGACCTGGTGGTGACCCCGGAGACATTATGTCTTCCGAGATGCCGAAGATCCCTTGGCACCTTCAATTGAACCAGAAAGCATACCCAACCTCCTCTCTGAATCAATACTGCCACCAAATCACAGGGAGACGCCAAATGACTGCATATAGCTATCATATGGATCCATTCAGAATCATTAAACGCACCAAAATAAAAACATCCTGAATGCATGATCTCAAGATGTCACTGGTGAACAGTTCCTGGTGTCGTGTCTGTAATGAGTGTCTGATGTCCGTGTGAACACAAACAACACTGATCCTCGGGGCTGAAAATGTATTTCACTACAGATTACAAAATGCACGCTTTGTAACGTAGTTCGTTAGATTGTTTTGTAACTTAAGTACTTTAGAATACTAATACTAATAAGTATGTAGCACAAAAACAAGGTATTATGAGTTTTTACATCGCAATTGACCCTTCGCAAACAGTTTGATTGACAGGCGATCTGGCCAATCATAACCCAGAATCCGCCATTTTGTCCGTCAAAGCGGTCAGGGGAGTTAGTAGATTAACGTTGGTGAACTTGAATCACGTCTTATTTGATGCTATAAATGAACTAGTATGAAGAGATGATCGGTTCACGAGGAGCTACAGCGATCTGTCACCACACATTAAACACACACTAGACGCTATTTAATGTTGAAACAACTGTTTCATACGTTGTCCTCTTTGTTCCACGATGTATTTTTCACCTCGTGAGAACATGATGTGTGGCGTGAGAGCGCATGGTTTGTCGGACAAAAATACTGGCAGGATCCAATAGGCAGACAAACACTTTGTGTTGAACTGAATTAATATTCATAAGCCTATTTTGTGACATCACAATACCTGTAAACAGCCCCCCCCCTTTTCTATTTGAATATGCTAATATATATATATATATATATATATATATATATATATATATATATATATATATATATATTATTTTCAGTAAATGTAGTGTGATGAGTTTGATCATATTTTAAAAGAACCAAACCGGATCCTTACAGCACTTGGGTTGACTTCGCCACACAAATATGTCTGAATTCAGAATTAAAAACTGCACAAACCCAACTCACCTTGTTCTTTCTCCTCTCTAGAACGATCAGTTCCTCTCCTCACACAACCCGAAGCGTTGCTCTGAACCAACAGCTTTTGTCTTATCATGTCCTCCAGTCCGGCGATCTCATCCCTGACTTATCTCTACACCGCAAACCTTATATTTTCCCACCTAAAAGTGTGTAAATGTCTCCCTTTTGTCCGTATCTGTTTCTCTCACTGGATTACATCTCACTGATGTTGTTGGGAGAGTCCAGCGGTCTATTTTGAGTGGTATAACAAACCCTCAGTGGACCCCTCTCACACTAATACCACCAGATTACCATATTCAGTTTTGGCACGTCTCTTCAGCACAGCTCTGTGAATTTCACAACAAAATCACAACTCTGCACAGTCACATGTGTGGCTTCAGGTGCTCAGAGCTCTGCGCTCCACTTTATCACAGTCGTTTGCAAACAAAGTCGATATTTATATTTATTACTCAAGCCAAGAATTCCCCCACTTCGTTAAGCAACATTTCATTCTCTAAAAGGGAAATACATCATTGGATGAATGATGCTAAACTCTTGTGCCGATTACTTGTTATCATTGTGTGTCTAAATAAAAACGCAGGCAGTCCAACACAACCACATCTATAATTGAGGATGATGTGTGGAGGAGTGACAGTAAATCTGTAACTGGAGCTCTGGCACATTCCAGGCTGTAAATACCCAGAGATAGACAGACAGAGAGAGAGAGAGAGAGAGAGAGAGAGAGAGAGAGAGACTGTGGAGAGAAGAGAACAGAGCGAGATCCTAAAAGAGAAGGAGAGAGAGGTGCTGAGTGTTCTGACAGCTGATGACCCGCAGTCAAAGCCGCTGCTGTGTTAGATGGCGTGTGTATACAGAACAGCAAGAACTCACAGAAGTGGGACTTGAATTGGTTTGAATTGGCACTGAGGCAGAGTTGAGGAGTAACAAAGTACTAGTAACTTAGTGACGTATTTAAAATACAAAATTTGAGTGACTGTGTTTCATTACAGTTACATTTTAAATGGGTGGTAATCAGATTACAGTTACATCTGAAAAGTGTTTTAGATTACCAAAGTGATTACTTTGAGTTTTAATGTCATTTAAACAGCGATTGGTGATTCTCTGACTCTGACCGTCTGAAAAAGAGTTAAGTTTCATGTTTTCCACTGTTTTCATGTTTTGTGAGTCATTTTATAATTCACTCGTCACTGCAATTTTTTCCTCACAATTTGTTTTTTTCCCAATTCCCAATGGGTTAAGTTTGAATTTCACAATTCTGACTTCTTTTTCTCAGAATTGCGAGATTTAAACTCACAATTGCAAGTTATAAAGTCAGAATTGGGAGATATAAACTTGCAATACTATTTTTTTTTTTCTTGCAATTGTGAATTTAGTATGTGAATTTATATCTCATAATTCTGACTTTTCTCAATATTGCAAGTTTATATCTCATAATTCTGACTTTTATCAATATTAATTCTGACTTTTATCAATATTGCAAGTTTATATCTCATAATTCTGACTTTTCTCAATATTGTGAGTTTATATCTCATAATTCTGACTTTTCTCAATATTGCAAGTTTATATCTCATAATTCTGACTTTTCTCAATATTGTGAGTTTATATCTCATAATTCTGACTTTATAACTCACAATTGCAACTTTATATCACACAATTCTGAGGGAAAAAGTCAGAATTGTGAGATAAAAACTTGCAATGACCTTTTTTGTGTTTGTTTCACACTTATTAGTATTCCAAAGTATTCTAAAGTATTTAGATTAAGTTACTAAACTTGAGTAATGCAACGAAATACGCTACAAATGACTTTTTAAAGCATGTATTTTGTAATCTGTAGTGAAATACATTTTAAAAGTAACCCACCCAGCCCTGCACTGAGGTTTACACAGTGTACCTCTATCATTTAAAAATAATGAAATAATCTACTGGAATGTCTGTAGATGATCATACGTATTAAGGTCAAAGACGAAAAAAGTTTTCAAGCATCAAATCAAATACAGCTTTGAGTTGCTGTTGTTGTTTTTCAGAACATCATATTCTGAGCAAAAATTAAACATTTTTAGCAGGATTTACAGAAAACACCCACTAAAATCATTCCGTGTAACAATCTTGTCAGGGATATTTATGACAAAAAATCTATTTATGCCATATTGAACACTGATTACTTTTAATCGAATGCTGATTACATTTTTATTCAAGGTTTTGCCCTTTTGTCATTTAAAAAGCAATAAAATGTAGTAGTTTCACTTATTCTTTTATACATTTTAATGCGTACAGGTCAGAATAAGTATGTTGTTTCAGTTTTGACATAAATACAAGTGTTACACTGGAACACAACTGCTTACTTAAATTCTGAAACAACTAATTTTGTACTTAATGCACTTTAATTGTTCCAACTAAAGATACACTGAAGTGTATTTAATTGTGCTAAAGTTGATCTAGTGCAGGTATAATTTAGATACACTTGCATTTAAAGACTGATGTTATTCAGTAGTATAACTATTTACTATTAAGTACTTAATAACTATATATAACTATAAGTATTTCTGATTCTGATTCTGATTATTCACAGTTCATACAATCCTTATCAATATTGACATCCAAACACATTTCAGGTGTAATGTTAATAAATGTGCGTTTGTGCACAAGTAGTACTCCAAATAAAGTTTATTTAGTATGAAATAAAGGTGTTACTTTTTTACTACGGCAAGAAATGCCATAGAAGAACCATTTTGGGTTCCCCAAAGATCCTTTAAGTGAAAAGTTCTTATAACAATCAATTCTGGCTGATAAACTAAAGAACATTTTCTATTATAAAGGACATTTTTTTGGTTTGGAAAAGTTCCATGGAGGTTGAAGAATCTTTATAAAACCAATAAAAGTTTATTTTTAAGAGTGTAGAGACAGCTTGATGATTAAAGGGATGTCTATGCAACTTATTTACCCCTAAAAGGTTTATAGCAGTACTTTAAGGCAGTGTTGTGTAAATTTTAAGAGTAGATAAGGTGCATCTTTAAGGGTTCTGCCCCAGTGACTGTTTTTTTTTTTTCTGGGAGTGTGTGTTCAGAACCACAAATGCTGGGTTAAAATCAACCCAAGTTGGGTTGAAAATGTACAAACCCAGTGATTGGGTTGTTTTAACTCAGAGATTGGGTTAAAAACCTGCTGGGTAGTTTTATTTAACTCAACTATTATTTAAAAATGACTGTATTTCTTGCTTAAAATGAACCTAAATATGTTGGAAATGAACATTTATTAATAAGTTTAATGAATCATAACTAAACAT
Organism: Zacco platypus; assembly: GCA_038088235.1. Taxonomy (NCBI): domain Eukaryota; kingdom Metazoa; phylum Chordata; class Actinopteri; order Cypriniformes; family Xenocyprididae; genus Zacco; species Zacco platypus. The sequence goes on from CM076074.1 coordinate 1,231,416, forward strand.
GCATTAAATTGCTTATTTATAAATGTTCACATTTTGATTATTATTGTTGCTTCTAGTAATTATGTGTCTGATTTTTAATTTCCAACCTATTTTGGGTTCATTTTAATCCAGACATATAGTTATTTTTAAACAATAAAACTGCTCAGCAAGTTAGTCAAACATTTAACCCATCCGCTGGGTTAAAACAACCCAATTGCTGGGTTTGTCCATTTTCAACCCAACTTGGGTTGTTTTTTAACCCAATATTTTTTTAGAGAGATGGAAATAAAGCCGCCAGTCAATGCCATACATCAAGAGAGTTAAGACAAGACAACTCCTCTCTCATCATATTAAGGGAAATTTATCTCTGTTTTACATTCAGACCCTACAGCCAATCAGTCAAGTTGGCTTCAAACGAACATTATGCACTGGGAAAGCATACCTTGTTCCACTAAATTAGATTAGATCCACTAATTCAGAACTCTTCAACCCTAAACTCAATTACCAATCTTTGTTCTTTCCGGCTGCATCGACTCTCAGGGACGTATCTTACCTTCTCCAAGGTCCAGCACAGCGAGAGAAGCGCTGGTTCGAGCTTCACCCAGGGGATTAACAGCCACACAGGTGTAGAGGCCTCCGTCAGTTTGCTTACAATCTCGTATCCACAAGCCATCATAATCCTCGTTTATCAGAGGCTCTTCATCATGGTACCAATGCAGCGTCGGTCTCGGGCTGCCCCCCACAGACACCCTCAGCCGGACATCACAACCTCCCGCCACAGCGGCCCACTTCAGCTTTCGGAGGAACGCAGGAGGAGCTTCGACGGGGCGCTGCTGATCGCTCAAGGAAATCATGGAACTAGAGTTCGTCTTCAGCAATTCAGCTTTTCTCATTGTGATTATACAGTTAAAGTGAAGCTTTTAACCCGGTCACAGTGAGATAAATCCTTTTGTGCTCACTTCATATGTTATATTCCCCAATTCATCAGAGGAAGTCATGATGAAACTCGTCTGTAATCTGCAAAAGTAATTCAAAGCAATGGAATTATTTTTTAAATTAATGCAGAATGTCTAAGCAGAACCTTGCATGAATAAATTAATATGTGCACATAACATCAAAATATATGTAGAATTATTTACTATTTAATGCACTAATTATTTTAAACTATTTAATACAGTAATTATTTTAACCCTTCTGTGCTGTTCGGGATGTTTTCATCCACTATGGGGAATTTTTGAGTCTTAATTTGGCCGTAACTTTCTCCGTGTTTCAGCAAATGGAATGATTTTTGGTGACAAATCTTATTTTGACACATATTTTGGGAAAATGCTTTGAAAATGTTCAAAAACTCAACAGTACTCTGTGGGCAAATTCACGACCCTTTCGTTATGATTTTAACTGCTTTAAAAATGTATCAGATAAATATTTTTTTCAAATTGTTTTGCTTAAATCTATTAAATCAACCTCAGTCCTGATCAAAACTACTAAATTTAAAAAAAAAATCCAGGATTTTAACTCTTTAATTGCCAAATTCATAAATGATGTCACTGATTTGGGAAAAAACGTGTCAAAGATTAGAAACAACATTGGCTTTGATGCGTTGTTAGTTTTTGTGCAGGATCAGATTTTAACGTTTTAAAGAGTTAAAATCCTGATTTTTTTTTTTTTAAATTTAGTAGTTTTGATCAGGACTGAGATTGATTAATAGATTTAAGCAAAAAAATGTGAAAAAAATATTTATCTGATACATTTTTAAAGCAGTTAAAATCGTGGCTGAACATAACGAAAGGGTCGTGAATTTGAACAATGCACAAGGGTTAAATAAGATTTTTCTGAATAAAATATTCATGAAATTGCTAGTGAATTAGAAAAGAACTGGCAAGTAACTTTTTTAGGTAGAAAGACTGAAATAGCTTTTTCTTGTGAAACACACACTCCAATGATATTTTCTTTATTTACAGTAAACCATAAGGAAATTTTAGCCATACCTCTTTATACCAAAATAAGAAACATTTTCCCTCAACACAATTCCTCTGAAAATCTCCATTAACTGCAGCTTATTCTGTAAGCCTTCTCAGGATCATGTCGTATTAGTCCAGTCGCAGTGTCCCAGTGTCTGTTTACACACGGCAATCGAGTGTTCCTTCCCTCTTTTGGATCGTGACCCTCTCTCCCAGTAATCTAGCAGTACGTCACATGACCCCTCGCTGACTGGAGCGCATGTTAGAGCTCAAGTCATTTAAAGATCTAACACGTTCCATTCTCTCTTTCCCCCTATCTTTTCTTCCATGCCCTTTATACTTCGCTGTAGAGGTGACAGACGAGTACGACCAGCTTTCAAGTGACAGCTGGAGCAAGGTTTTTTAGGTCGTCCCAAAGCCTCTTGTAATGCTTTTACTATGAGAATTGAGTGTTCAATACAGTAATGAGCTGTGAGACACACGTCAAATGATGATATGGATATTGTGTCCCTTTGTTTTTTAATGAAAACCATTATTAGCTTTCGGCCTTTAACACAATACATGTCGTGGATTCAAGTAATTGTGATTTATTTGATGTATTGCTTGCAAAAATTTTTTATTTTGACAGAATGCATAGTTTTCAGTGCTAATCAGCTGAGAAAGATGACTTTACACGCGTAATGGACTAACTGACCAGACAAACCCTGACCCCTTGCTCTTAAAGGCACAGTACAGACGAATATAACTCTGTGACACAAATATGACACTCCTCCTCCACTCCCCTGAAACAGACCAGACACTTTGTAACATTGTTTTTGTGTGTATGAAGACAAGGCATTGAATGAATGTTGACTGATTCATTTGTTAAAGATAGCATGGATCAGGGCTGGGTGGGTTACTTTTAAAATGTATTTCACTACAGATTACAAAATACATGCTTTAAAAAGTCATTTGTAACGTATTTCGTTACATTACTCAAGTTTAGTAACTTAATCTAAATACTTTAGAATACTTTGGAATACTAATAAGTGTGGAACAAACACAAAAAAGGTCATTGCAAGTTTTTATCTCACAATTCTGACTTTTTCCCTCAGAATTGAGTGATATAAAGTTGCAATTGTGAGAAAAGTCAAAAATATGAGATATAAACTCACAATATTGAGAAAAGTCAGAATTGTGAGATATAAATTCACTAAATTCCCAATTGCAAGAAAAAAAATTAGTATTGCAAGTTTTTATCTCACAATTCTGACTTTTTCTCTCAGAATTGCGAGATTTAAACTCACAATTGCGAGTTATAAAGTCAGAATTATGAGATATAAACTCACAATATTGAGAAAAGTCAGAATTATGAGATATAAACTCACAATATTGAGAAAAGTCAGAATTATGAGATATAAACTCACATACTAAATTCACAATTGCAAGAAAAAAAGTCAGTATTGCAAGTTTAAATCTCCCAATTCTGACTTTATAACTTGCAATTGTGAGTTTAAATCTCGCAATTCTGAGAAAAAGAAGTCAGAATTGTGAAATACAAACTCACAATTGTGAGGGAAAAGACAAATTGTGAGAAAAAGTTGCAGTGACGAGTGAATTATAAAATGACTCACAAAACATGAAAACAGTGGAAAACATGAAACTTTTTCAGACGGTCAGAGTCAGAGAATCACCAATCGCTGTTTAAATGACATTGTGAGTTTATATCTCATAATTCTGACTTTTCTCAATATTGTGAGTTTATATCTCATAATTCTGACTTTTCTCAATATTGTGAGTTTATATCTCATAATTCTGACTTTATAACTCACAATTGCAACTTTATATCACTCAATTCTGAGGGAAAAAGTCAGAATTGTGAGATAAAAACTTGCAATGACTTTTTTTGTGTTTGTTCCACACTTATTAGTATTCCAAAGTATTCTAAAGTGTTTAGATTAAGTTACTAAACTTGAGTAATGTAACGAAATACGTTACAAATGACTTTTTAAAGCATGTATTTTGTAATCTGTAGTGAAATACATTTTAAAAGTAACCCATCCAGCCCTGTACACACGATCTTGTAAGAACACCGGTCTGAACCTGCATGAGACACCTGACAAACAAAACAACGGCGTTTGCCATGAAAAAGACTGTCTACTTTTCAATAAGTTGCCAGCTAATATTAGCTCAAAGACAGCGTTATAGATTTGCTTCTGTTAAGAAAACTTACTAAAGTCTTCATATGCATTCTGGTGGCGTGTGTGAAGCGACTGAACTCATCTTCTGTATTTCTGAAGAGTTCTGGCAAAACACCAGACGCAGAGATATTCGCACGGCCAAGGTTAAGCGCTTGATAGTGAAATATCTTGTTCTTTTCAAGCTCACATGGGAAAGAAGGTGTCAGTATCCAAACTCTCAGACAAAATCTTACAGAGAACAATGATTGATGACAGGAAACAACAGAATTCTCAATTTTAGCCACAAAATAATATATCGTTCAAATCTAAAACTATTGTGAGTTAATTTAATTTAAGACGGTTTCACCTTATTCACTCGCCCTCATGCTGGTTTAAACGTTCTTCTGTGAAACAAAGGATTTTTTAAAAACATTTCAAGCAGGAAGAATAAAAGTATGATCCGTTTTTTGTGTAAATCTACTTTCAAACCACAAAAAAAAAAAAAAATTCTTATGTTATACTGTGTCAATTTTCTCCAAGGACAAGAGGAAAGAAAGCAGTTTTATCATGTCCAGACTGTGATAGCATGAACCCAAACAACGTTGCCATTATCTGAAGTGTTAAAAACTATTAGACACATCTGCAAGAGAGAAGACACCAAACCTGAGCGTGATTCCAGCTCTCCTGAAATCATTTTTCCAGTCTGCGTTTGACCTCTGCTGAGTTTTGAGGATGTTGGCATGGACCAGCGGTTTGTCTTCTTGTGTTTGTGTCCTGATGCTGTGGGCTTTGTGTTCACCTGCACCCGTCCAGGCCTGTCAGGGAGACGAATTACCGCGTGACATGGTGCTTGGCTGGCTGAAGAGACGGATCCTGGAAGGTCTGGGGATGGATGAGCCTCCTCTGCCCGGGCTGCAGACGCCAGCGAGGCAGGCGGTGGACAGAGTCGTCCGGCACGTCGCTTCACGGATGACGAGGGAGACGCGGGTGGAAAGGAGACGCCATCAGGAGTCCTCACAGGTGATTCTGTTTCCAGGCTCAGGTAAGCTTGTTTAATTCTCCAGCAGCTTCAATACTTTAAAACCGTCAGTCAAATCATCATGTTGTGTGCAGCAAAAAAATATAAAGGAATAAAACTAAAAAATAGTAATAAAAATAAAGAACCCCTGCAGATTTTCATGTGTGTGTCAAAGTCAAAAAGAAATGTGTCTTTCCAAAAACCTAATATTTATGAATTCTAACTTTAGTTACACCACATGACATTTTTAGAGCCATTAAAAAGGTATAAACCAGCATGAATTGAACAAGTACATTTCTAAGAGCTTAAACTAGATTTTTAAAAGATTCTTGGACACATGGATCCACCTAAAGCTGAAATCTTTAACCCTCATATTCTCTTTGAGCTCCGTTCGGATCCCATTTGAGGTTTTTCCCTAATAAAACATATATTTGCCTTCATTTCAGTGACTTGAGATTTCCTAACTTTTGTTACATTATCTGTCTAAAAACACACACAAAAACTGGGCTTGATTCGGCTGTTCTGAATATGTAAAAAAAAACAAACAAACAAACAAAAAAAAACAGACCCCACATTGAAAATGAACGGGAAAAGAGAAAAGATAAGTTTTTTTTATTTTTAATTTTTTCAATAAAATAAATAAATCTGTCAGAAATCTGAAAATTTTAGCACGGAAATGAAGGTTTGGTACAAATGCAATTTAGAAAAGACACACACAGACACACACACACACACACACACACACACACACGTTGTGTTTTCATGGTTTATGGGGTCATTCCATAGGTGTAATGGTTTTTCTACTGTACAAACTGTACATTCTGTCCCCCTACACTACCCCTACCCCTAAACCTACCCATCACACTAAATCTTCTGCTATTTTACATGTTCACAAAAGATAATTCTGTATGATTTATAAGCTTGTTTCCTCATGGGGACCAACAAAATGTCCCCACAAGATCAACATTTACTAGTATAACTATACCTGTGGGGGCATTTTGGTCCCCATAACGTAGGGAATACCCACACACACACACACACGTTGTGTTTTCATGTTTTATGGGGACATTCCATAGGCGTAATGGTTTTTATTCTGTACAAACTGTACATTCTGCATTGTTTATGTTTTTAAAGCTATTTGAGATATGAGGACGCATGAAATGTCCTCATGTTGTCCTCAACTTCTGTTCATTTACTCTTCATATTTTTTAAAATAATTTCTTATTCTAAAGTTTTTTTTTTTTTTTTTTTACTTTTGGCTGATTGAAATAAAGAGTTTATGAATATAATGTTTTTTTCTCATTTTAATTATATTTTTGCAAATTTACATGGCATTCTAGCAAAGACACACACTCCAGAAGTAAACGCCAAAAACAAATTCTAAACTTTTACAAAAATACTTATTTTAATGTATTTTAATGTTTAAATATATTTATTTTCACAAAATACATGAAAAAAACTTAACTTATGATCAGTTGACCTCATCCAGAAAAAAATGAATGGATCTCTATCGCCCTCTGCTGGATATATATTATCAAAACACTTTTTTTCTAAAACTGTAGTTATATATATATACAGCTTTGGAAAAAATTAAGAGACCACTGCAAAATTATCAGTTTCTCTGGGTTTACTATTTATAGGTATGTGTTTGGGTAAAATTAACATTTTTGTTTTATTCTATAAACTACTGACTGACATTTTTCCCAAATTCCAAATAAAAATATTGTAATTTAGAGCATTTATTTGCCAAAAGCAACAACTGGTCAAAATAACAAAAAATATGCAGTGGTCTCTTAATTTTTTCCAGAGCTGTATATATATATATATATAACCAACAGATAGCAACAACATCTAGATTAATAACCAAAAGCAACTTATATTTGTTTTAGATCATAATTAAAGTATTTTTTCCAGAAAAATGTAATATTTCATATGCACGCTATGGTGTAATTGAGTAATTTTGCGGTAAACAGATAAAAAAGTACCATATATCCCCCAAAACACAGCATACATGCATAGTTGAGAAGTAAATAATAAAAAAAAAATATAAATTAACTATAAAAAGTATAGTTTTTCCTTCAATGGCTCTGTAAGTGTGTGTGTTCAGAACGGACCTCAGACAACGAGTGCAGAGGGAAATGAGGGTTGTATTTTAAAGCACACGGACATCATTTCATGAGCTTTCTCGTTAACTTTCAGAGTCTACATGCAAGGATACGCCTGACCACTCCTCTGACGCCTCGTCCCGTCACTTCACTTACTACTTCCAGCCCTCTCTGGACAGCCAGGACTCCGTCATCACGTCTGCCCACTTCTGGTTCTATGCTGGAGAGGTCATCGCTTCCAGCAACATCTCAGCACCCCTGTTCATCCTCACTCCTCACCAGGAGCTGCTCCAGGCATCCGACAGTCCAGTCAAACGCTGCCCTGACGGCTGGACCACCTATAAGTTGGATCTTCATCTCCACGTTGCCATGGCCGATGGTCCTTTCATGCTGCAGGTCCGTTGCCCGTCCTGCAGCTGCTACGATTCAGAAGATAAAACACCCTTTCTGCACCTCCACACCCGCTCAAGTGGGCCTGACCGCTCCCGCAGGGCACCCAAAATCCCCTGGTCTCCAGCTGCTATCGAAAATCTCAGGAGACCTGCTTCTGGGAACGCAGATTGCAGAAGAAAAGAGATAGAAATCTCCTTCGAGGACCTCGGCTGGGACAACTGGATTGTTCATCCGAAAGCTTTCACATTTTACTACTGCCACGGAAACTGCTCCAGCGCCGAGCGCATCACCACCCTACTGGGGATCCGCCAGTGCTGCACTCACGTTCCGGAGAGCATGAAGTCCCTGCGGTTCACCACCACCTCAGACGGAGGATTGTCATTCAAGTACGAGACGCTGCCCAACATCATACCAGAAGAGTGCAACTGTATCTAACACCCGAGTGCCTGGAACGATCGACGCAAATACGGTGCGGATTAAGAAGATACTGGAGATGACAACCTCGACTTTATCAAATGGAACCTTTCCATAATATTACAAAAATAGTAGTTTAAGTAAAAACTTTCTCAGATCTTATATAGTATTCGATTTTTATCTTTTAAAGGTGCAGTGTGTAAATTTTAGCAGCATCTAGTGGTGAGGTTGGGAATTGCAGTACAGGGAAGCGACGGTGGCCAACACAGGACAAACATGTGACCGTATGAGTCAGTCAAGCAAAACGCTCTCTGTAAAGCAGTTTTGTCCATTTAGGGCTCCTGTAGAAACATGACGGTGCAAAATGGCGACGTAACATGTAGGAGAACCCGCGGTTCATGAGATAAAATTGTAGATAAAAACATGACGGTTCATTATGTAAGGTGAAACTTAAAACTTTTAAAATGTATTTCACTACAGATTACAAAATACATGCTTTAAAAAGTCATTTGTAACGTATTTCGTTACATTACTCAAGTTTAGTAACTTAATCTAAATACTTTAGAATACTTTGGAATACCAATAAGTGTGAAACAAACACAAAAAAGGTCATTGCAAGTTTTTATCTCACAATTCTGACTTTTTCCCTCAGAATTGCGTGATATAAAGTTGCAATTGTGAGTTATAAAGTCAGGATTATGAGATATAAACTCACAATATTGAGAAAAGTCAGAATTATGAGATATAAACTCGCAATATTGAGAAAAGTCAGAATTATGAGATATAAACTCATACTAAATTCACAATTGCAAGAAAAAAAGTCAGTATTGCAAGTTTATATCTCCCAATTCTGACTTTATAACTTGCAATTGTGAGTTTAAATTTCGCAATTCTGAGAAAAAGAAGTCAGAATTGTGAAACACAAACTCACAATTGTGAGGGAAAAAACAAATTGTGAGAAAAAGTTGCAGTGACGAGTGAATTATAAAATGACTCACAAAACATGAAAACAGTGGAAAACATGAAACTTAACTCTTTTTCAGACGGTCAGAGTCAGAGAATCACCAATCGCTGTTTAAATGACATTAAAACTCAAAGTAATCACTTTGGTAATCTAAAACACTTTTCAGATGTAACTGTAATCTGATTACCACCCATTTAAAATGTAACTGTAATGAAATACAGTTACTCACATTTTGTATTTTAAATGCGTAACTAAGTTACTAGTATTTCGTTACTCCTCAACCCTGGTTATGTATATTATATCGCATTTCTGTCAGTAGATCCTCCTAAATTTTACACATTGCACTTTTAATTTCTTTATGCAAATAAGACAGCATCTTAATCAAGCTCTTAAATCAACTTTTAAATGCTCATTATCTAGGCCGATATCAATAAAAAATGTTTGAAAAAGAGATGTGTCATTATTATATAGTTCTTTTTATCCACTTTGTCCTGAAGTTTTCCTCTGAAAGAGCTTCAGCAGAAGAAGAATGAAAGTCATTTCTGTGTTATTGGGTCATTTGTTTTTATTAGAATTAATTAAATAATTAAAAGCGAACAAAAACGGTAAAAGCTCCTTGTCTATTGTCGTTAGTAATCAATACTTAAGTCAAATCAATTTAAACATTAAATTTTTATTATATGTCTAATATGTCAAAAATAATGTCTTGTCACTTTCAGTTATTACATTAATTATATCATTTTTAATCAAATAATTGCATGTTTTCAATTCAGTAGTTTGCATCACTGCATATTACTGTACGGTCGCTGAATATTTAAATCATAAAACAGAATGGAATACAACAGAGCATCAATAATATCAAATATTGGGGAGGATCATTTGGACATTACTCAGCGTCTATGTTGGTTACAGCGCTGGCGCAGACTGATGTACAGGGCTGGGTAGATTACTTTTAAAATGTATTTCACTACAGATTACAAAATACATGCTTTAAAAAGTCATTTGTAACGTATTTCGTTACATTACTCAAGTTTAGTAACTTAATCTAAATACTTTAGAATACTTTGGAATACTAATAAGTGTGGAACGAACACAAAAAAGATCATTGTGAGTTTTTATTTCACAATTCTGACTTTTTCCCTCAGAATTGTGTGATATAAAGTTGCAATTGTGAGTTATAAAGTCAGAATTATGAGATATAAACTCACAATATTGAGAAAAGTCAGAATTATGAGATATAAACTCACAATATTGAGAAAAGTCAGAATTATGAGATATACTCACAATATTGAGAAAAGTCAGAATTATGAGATATAAACTCACAATATTGAGAAAAGTCAGAATTATGAGATATAAACTCACAATATTGAGAAAAGTCAGAATTATGAGATATAAACTCACAATATTGAGAAAAGTCAGAATTATGAGATATAAACTCACAATACTGAGAAAAGTCAGAATTATGAGATATAAACTCACAATATTGAGAAAAGTCAGAATTATGAGATATAAACTCACACTGAATTCCCAATTGCAAGAAAAAGTCAGTATTGCAAGTTTATATCTCTCAATTCTGAGTTTATTACTTACAATTGTGAGTTTAAATCTCGCAATTCTGAGAAAAAGAAGTCAGAATTGTGAAACACAAACTCACAATTGTGAGGGAAAAAAACAAATTGTGAGAAAAAGTTGCAGTGACGAGTGAATTATAAAATGACTCACAAAACATGAAAACAGTGGAAAACATGAAACTTAACTCTTTTTCAGACGGTCAGAGTCAGAGAATCACCAATCGCTGTTTAAATGACATTAAAACTCAAAGTAATCACTTTGGTAATCTAAAACACTTTTCAGATGTAACTGTAATCTGATTACCACCCATTTAAAATGTAACTGTAATGAAACACAGTGACTCAAATTTTGTATTTTAAAAACGTAACTAAGTTACTTGTATTTCGTTACTCCTCAACCCTGCTGATGTGTGCATGACATCAAAGTACCGTGAAATCACACAGCGATCGGTCTGTGCGGTGCCGCTTCAGGTTGAACAGAGCTGAAATGTGCAGTGCTGGGTGTCCTCCTGCATTAAAGCATTATGGGTTATTTAGTAGATGCTTTAAAACAAACTACAAACTACATGGATCGTCCCATTAAGCACTTTTGCTCAAGGGTACAGAGGAACGTCTCAAACATACAGTACAACCTTTGACAGATCATCAGCACACGACTGGAACATTTTGATCGAAAATCATTTCAACTGGTAGAAAACTAAAAGACACGTTCATTTTTAAAGGTGCATTAAACAGTGATTTTATGGCTATAATCTGAAAGCCAAAATGAAGAGGGATCCGTTAAATACAGAATAACAGAATAATTTCTAGGCCACGGGTATTTATTCATTTAGCAGATTGAAGTTTGCAAAATGACCCACAAATGAAGGAAAACAGAATTTGTCAAACAATGAGCCTTCATCTCATGTGTGTAATTTCAAACACATTTGTCAAAAAAATATTCATTTCTTAAGATGTGAGTTCGAGATCATATATAATTTATATATGGAAGTTAATTTGGTTCATGACCTTCTTTAAAATATCATCTTTTGTGTTCAGCAGTAGAAATTCATACAGGTTTGGATCAACGATGACAGCGTTTTCCTTTTTATGTGAACTTCCCCTTTAAATATGACTTGGATCACAAATATTGTGCATTGATGTAGTCATTGCAAAAATCCAGCTAAAAAAAAAAAAAGACAGAAATCCCATGTAAACCACAGATACTGTATATTATACACTAAAAGTAAAACAACACCACGTTGCATACTCGCACCACACATTTAAATTTCTATAATAATACAGAGCATGAAACCTTTTCATAAACAATTCAAGCATCTTCCAGGTTCGTAGTAGTTTTGAAATCTGGTCAAATGCACATGTATCACGACAGTTTTATTCATAAGTTCTAAATACAACGTCAATTCCCTTAACTTATGACATTTACATCAACAATATCAGACTTTACTCCAATCAAAAAGCGACATGACGTAAAACACAAATGCTTCGGGCTTTTTAGATCTTTCACTGTGATGATCTGAACAGAGAGACGCTTTCTGGCTTCAATTTACACCCATTTGATAAAACAGACAATAATGAAAATATCTTCAACAACGCATTGAGGGAATGTGTGTTTCTTCTTGAGCCGTTGCTACAGAACGATGGGAGCAGATGTGATTTTTTGGGAGAGAATGTTCCGGTAGTGTGGATTTTAGGAACTGCTGTTTTTATATATGGCAGTTATGGTTTTAATACTGTAAAATGACACTTTCTGATATAGAGGAGTTACACACAAAATGTAGTCAATAACTGCCCTCCATTATTTGCATCTCATGCTTGAGTTTGTCCATTCAGTCAGAAGAACAGGAAAAACACAAACTCGCCAACGACCGCCTTCCTGGAGTTTGTTTTTGACGGAGATCCAGCTGAAGACGAGAACACGCTTCAAGCATGAGCCTCTTTAAAAGCAGGAAGAGAAAAAGACATATTTTATTAAATATTCATCAATTATCAAAAAGAAAATGAATCAGAGGCAATTTCTGATTCCACATTTGACTACAAATAATTATGCATTTCTTATGTCCAGGGTTTGAAATGACCTTTAACTCACCAGTCAATTTGGCAACTATTTTTTTTTTTATCTATCACACATTCAGAATTTCTACCATCCAAAACAAAAATAAGCCATATGATCAAAATCACAGGTTTGATTTAGCCTAAATCGTGCAAAACTCTTGGATATGCGGTATTTAATGACACCTGAGGCTTAAGAACAGGGTAAGAAATTGGTCTCTGGTCTTTGCTTCGATCTGCTGGAGGCTCTGAGAGTGACTGTATGTGAAGTGATGGGTTTAAAGGGACGAGAAGTGCAGCGCCGCCTCGAACCACGTTTAAAATTCATTCAGATGAATTCATTCAGTTTTCTATGAGTGTATTCACTCCGGCAGCACTATCCGTCTGTCCGCAGTGCCATCCGGACTCAGGAGGCTGTTCAAAATCAGAGCACCACTAACATTTTTTCATTCAATTACATTATATTTGTCTTAAATCGTCATTAATGTACATACTGACTCACTCTGTACAGCAAGATACATTTAATATATGGATCATTGACGAATAAGGTTTTAAAAAGTGTAAAAAACAAAAACAAATGGAGTTGAAATTAATTTTTACGTTTTATTTAGTGTTTATGAAATTATGTGGTTTTTATAATCAATTAACACTGCTTTTATCTTTTTTTTTTTTTTTTTTTTTTTTTTTTACAGGATGAACAAAATTTGTTCACCAAAAAAGTAACTCGGTTTAATCAAAATTTCAATTTTACATAATGGCATTTTTGGTTGTACCAAATGACGATATTTTCAAACAATGCTAACAGGCTGATATCTAGCTAGCAAAAAGATAATTAAGCATTTTATATTCAGGACCAGCTTTTAAAATATTACAACATTTTCCATGTTTTATAGCGGTTGTACCGAATGACCTGATGTTTCGGGACATGCCTGAGCAAGTGAAAACATGAATTTTTCAAATAGTTAAAAGAGAGTTAGTTACTTTGCTTCACGACCATGTGGTCTTTTACAGGTGTCTGAATGATGTCACATTCTGTCACATGGTACTGACCGCATGACTTGATCCAAAATGGTCCCTTTATATTGGTTACTCCGAATGACATCAATGAAATTCATTTTTCTGGACATTCTTTCTCATAACAAAACAATGACTCATACACAATTTTAATACCATTTTTCACAATGTTGATATATGATGTTATAAAATCACAACAGAATTATATATTTTATATATATATATATATATATATATACACACACACACACATTTATTTCATTATCAGATAAACCAAATGACCTTTTGACATTTCAAAATCTTTAAAATACCTTTATGTGTAGCAAAATATAAATAAAATCTTTTGGATTCAATTAAAGAGATCTAATTTTTCTACATACTTTGGATGTCATATCTTTGTTTATTATTATTATTATTATTATTATTATTATTATTATTATTAAGGCCTTTGGACAAAAGAAACGACCCGTCACGTCATTAGCCCTTATACATTTATACAATCTATTACTCTCGTGTCTTGAAAGTGTTTGGCGTGTCAGGGACAGTTTTGAAGTGGTTTAGATCCTTTTCACTGGTGTTCCTCAGGGTTCAGTCTTGGGCCCTTTACTTTTTAACATTTATCTGTCACCACTCGCCACCTCTTGATATCGCTCTGCCTCCATTATCATTTGTAAGCTGACAATACGCAGATTTATATACATCCAAAACTGACGAGCACCCCGACGCTGCTTTTCTTTTGGACAGATAAAAACACGGATGAGTAATACATTTCTGTGTCTGAATTCAGTTAACGTACGCCCTGAGCTAAAACGTTCAGTGACTGATTGTACTTGCAATTATCTTATCTAATTATCTAATGTACAGTACAGGCATTATCCTAATTTCATAATGTCCTTAAAAGTTTATTTCACCCAGAAATGAAAATTCTGTCATTAATTCCTCACCCTCATGACGTTCCACACCCATAAGCCTTCCATTCATCTTCGGAACACAAATTAAGATATTTTTAATGAAATATGAGAGATTTCTGTCCCTCCGTTGACAGCTACGCAACTACCGCTTCAAAAAGTTCATAATGATCAAGAGATCGTAAAACTAGTCCATATGAATTGAGCGGTTTAGTACAGATGTTTTGAAGACACACGATCGCTTTATATGACGAACAGATTTAATTTGGGCTTTTATTCACATGTAAACATTGACCAGCGAACATTCTTGATGCACAAAAGTGCTGCGTAACCTCGTTGGTTCTCGGATGTCAAGCAATCATGCTCGAGCTTCTGTTCACCATAACTGTTGTGAGTTGATGAATGTTTATATGTGAATAAAAGCCTAAATTCAATCTGTTCATCATACAAACCGATTGTTCCTCTTTAGAAAATTCGGACTAAATCACTCAATTCAGGATTATTTTTATGACCTCTTTATGAGCTTTTTGAAGTGTCAAAGATGTAGTTGCCAAGACGGTCAATGGAGGGACAGAAATCTCTCAGATCTCATTAAAAATGTCTTCACTTGTCTTCCGAAGATGAATGAAAGTCTTGGTGAAAGAAATGGTGAGAGAGTCAGGCTTGTAACCAGAAGGTTGCTGGTTCGATTCCCACGCTGGCAGGAAGGCGGGGATTGAAGGTGGGGATTGTGAATGCACACCTCTTCACCTTCGATACCATGACTAAGGTGCCTCCGGTCAATGGAGGGACAGAAATCTCTCAGATCTCATTAAAAATGTCTTCATTTGTCTTCTGAAGATGAATGAAAGTCTTACGGGTTTGGAACGACATGAGGGTGAGTAAATGATCACAGTTTTAGTTGGGTAGTCGTGGCCTAATGGTGAGAGAGTCAGGCTTGTAACCTGAAGGTTGCTGGTTCGATTCCCACGCCGGCAGGAATTGAAGGTGGGGATTGTGAATGAACACCTCTCCACCTTCGATACCACGAAACCCCTAATTGCTCCCCTTGTAAGTCGCTTTGGATAAAAGTGTCTAATAAATGTAAAAAAATAGGGTGAACTAACCCTATAAACATGGCAATTCTGTTGACCACAAACTGACAATGGAGTGTGCGGTACCTAGTCCTCGACACAACCTTGTGCTGGGAAACTTTTTTGCCGCCACGTAAAAATCCAGAACAAACAGATTAGTTTTGAAATTGACTGGATTTTGCTTGCAAAATTTCACAGAGCAAAAGTACCTTAACGAGTCCATACCACGGTTGATTTGTTGAAGTTGTACATTTTAAACCCTGCTTATGCATGTGTGCTGTGGAAGAATGAAGTGTAGCCCAAAACGAACCTTTCTCCTTAGCGCTGACATAGCCCTCCTGTGCAAGGTTCAGTCGGTTTTGCTCAACCGCAATGCTGTTAGAGTCGGGACCGCTACTATGTGAAGGCCGCACTTCTTCGGCGTGGTAGGCCTGGTCCAGATGTTGCTGTGCCATTTTCAGGTGTCTCCGCAGACGGTCTATATCACGGCTAGCGCTGTCATCACCCAGCGACTCCCGTCCCGAGTCTCCCAGGAACTCAGTCTTAGGCTTGCCGGAAGAGTCCTTTTTCAGGGCAGCCTGATATCCCGGTGGGGCGCTGGTGAGACGATGACATATGGTGGACGTGGACGGCCTATGCAAGGGCAACCTTCGAGTCGATCGACTGCGGACGGCGTCCCTCACGCCACCAATTCCCAGATGAAGGATTTCCAGCACAGTCAGCAGCAGGCAGAGTAAACTGACAACATACATGATGACCAGGAAGATTGTCTTTTCAGTGGGACGTGAGACGAAGCAGTCCACCGTGTGTGGGCAAGGGCTCCGAGTGCAAATGTATGATGGCGCCACTTCGAAACCATACAGGATATACTGGCCAAAAAGGAAGGCTATCTCAAAGGCAACACGAGAGACTAATTGCAACGCATACACCTTCATAAGACCGTCTCTCTTGATGCGACGACGGCCATCGTGCTTTGCAGCCGGAACACTGGATCCAGGCTTGTCAGCTTTAGTATCTTTCTCAGAAGGCTCAATCTCCTCCATGATCATGGGAACTTCCTCGCCCATGTCATCAGCCTCGTCATAGTCACGGCTCACTCCGCGATTAACCATAGACAGAAGTTTGCGCTTTTGTGGTCGGTATTCCTCATCGGCCATTCGAGCGATTTTGTGCATGGCAAAGCCGAGGTACATAATGGAGGGTGTGGTGATCATGATAATCTGAAAAACCCAGAAGCGAACGTGCGACAGAGGGGCGAAAGCATCATAGCAGACGTTATCGCAACCGGGCTGTAAAGTGTTGCACACAAACTTGCTCTGTTCGTCACTATAGATGGTCTCGCCGCCCACCACCGTCAGGACAATTCGGAAGATGATGAGGAGCGTGAGCCAGATCTTTCCCACAAAAGTGGAATGGTTGGAGATCTCGTCGAGCAAGCGCGTCAAGAAGTTCCAACTCATGTTGCCACCAACACAAGAGACCTGTCAGATCTGGACAAGATAGAAAGAGGTGGTGGGATCGAAGAGGCATTTCAATTGGGACACAAGCATTACAGTGAAAATTACAGCAAATGGCTTGACATCGTTTTCAGAGGTTCTGAGAGTCCAGCACAATACGCTGAACATGTTTGAGTAAAAATCCCTTTGAGGATTAATGCATTAACCAACATGTTATTAATCCCATTTGTTTAACACGGTAACATATTATTGGACTAGTGTTGTCAAAAGTACCAACTTCAGTACTAAATTTTAAAAATGTGATGATACCAGCACTTCCCGCTAGCATTTTAAGCGCAGTTGAGCAGATTCTTAAACTCGTCTGATTGGCCATTGTGTTCAAACACTCAACAGATTTATCTGTGATTGGATACAAGGGTACTGAAGTTAAAATTTCAGGTACTTGGTACTTTTGACAACACTAACAAGTGCTTAATTCTGTTAAATGTGTTGATGAAATATCAGTGTTCAATACACATGTATACACACACAGTTATATGATCTTTGTGAGGACATTCATTCATATAAAGTAATTTGGCCTAACCTTAATCACAACCAAGTGCCTAATTCAATCCTTTACCCTAACCTATTCTTCACAAAATTCTAACTACAACCCTAAAACCAAGTCTAAACCCTCAAACAGCCCTTTAACAGGGTGTTCATTAAAAAAAAAACATAGAAAAACACTTTGTATTCAGAAAATGTAATGACTCTAAAAATGTCATGTGGTGTAACCAAGTAAAAACGTAGTTCCACCACATATTTACAAGCTTCCTTTCCTTGTTAAAAATCCATATTTGTTTTCTAAATGATAACAAAATATTATTCCAAATTATTTAAGAGTTTCTTTCCAAAAATATTAATTCTTTAGAAAAAAAAAAAAAAAATATATATATATATATCATTACAATATCAAGACAAGACGTCACCCTGAAATTATTATTATTATTATTATTTTTAACTTCACATGGGAAAAAAGTAAATAAAGAGTGCGAAAGATAGTTATATTACTTAATTAATGCATATCTCAATTACATTTACTTTTTGCATTTTCCATGCATTTGGCAGTTATAAAGATTCTTATGAATTTTGAAACAAGCTTCTACATTTGTAGTGCACATTTATTAATACGAACGTCATTACTAAAAGACATGAGCATATTTTATTTTTATTTTATTTTTCCATAAAAATGATTAGAATACACAGATTTCAGTGAAATGAACACGTATTAGATTTTATTTAACTGCCAACAGATGGCATTACGGGAACAGACTGAATAACTGGTGAGCCTCAACTTTCTCAACAGATTTTCTGAAAACAGCTTGATCTACACAAGCAGAAAGTTTCACTGCATTACAAGAGATTTAATGTGTGACAGTAACTGAATATGAAATATTGATTTAAACAAATAGAACATAGGCTAATTAACGAGACAGTATTTTAAACATTAAAATATGTCATGGAAATGTACTGAGAAGCTTCTCTTCACATCAGCAACCTCACCCTTGGGCTGGAGCTTCAAAGACAGAGACAAGTCATGACAGGTCACTGCATAAAGAACCACGACTGAGGTTCTGTGGTCAAGAGAAGGAGTTTTGTGGGCTACTCAGACACTCAGTCTTACACAATGACTTCAGTATTTGATATCAAATAACAGCTGAAGAGCTGTGTGGTGTCACAGGTGTGACCACTGATTGTGTCCGACTCGAACTTCAGGTGTTTTAACAACACATTTAGAGGAATGACAGAACAAAAAGTGTAAACACGTGTGCAAAAACTTCCAAAATAAAGTAAAGGCATGGTGACTTCATTTCTAAACGAGGAAAGTTTACATATATAAGCAATATTCCTAGACAGCCCAACATTATAATGAAATACTATAACTATAAATGTGTGTATAATAATAATAATAATACACGTATGTTGTTTTCCTAGCCCTACATTCAAAACACTTAATATAATCAACACTAAATTTGCTGTTTTATAACTTAAACATAAGCGGATGAATCTCGTGTAACACACCTGAGATGTTTCAAACGCGACAACTTCGTATCAGTGAACTATTGAACTCTGCTCAACTTCAGACAACAAAAACATCCACATACCTTCGTCCAGCACGCGATCAGTGGACTCTCCTGTCCTCAGCTGGCGGACAGCGCTTGTGTTTGACCAAAACTCCGACACAGCGTGTCATTCACTTGTCTCTCAATTAACTTCCACCCACTTTTTTCACGTTAACTGTTTGGGAATCACACCACGTGAACTTCCTCCCCTACTCCCACACTTCACTGCAGGCCCTTTAAACCTGAAACCTGAGACC
This sequence comes from Zacco platypus, assembly GCA_038088235.1. Lineage (NCBI taxonomy): Eukaryota > Metazoa > Chordata > Actinopteri > Cypriniformes > Xenocyprididae > Zacco > Zacco platypus. The sequence goes on from CM076074.1 coordinate 1,250,843, forward strand.
TCCAGTCTCCAATGAAAGTAGTAAAATGTAGTATTTAAAAACTAATTTTTGAGGAAAATAAAGTTGCATTGAAACAAAGTGGGACTTGTTATAGCCTACACCAATTCAACAAAAGTAATAGTGTTCCCAATATAAAAGTTATTTAAAACAATTAAACACATCAAAAAATTATGTAGAGTCTCTAACCTAAAATGTTGCTCTTGACAAACTTGTTCAAATCAACTTATCTCGGTTCAACTCAACCTCAACATTCTGAAAATAAAACAGCCAAGATGTAACTTTTCAAGGCTCAAGATTTTTGTCTTTCAATTAATATTCAAGAGGAAGCAGGAAAACATTCCCTTTCTTGCAAATAAACACTATTGCTGTGAACTACGGGCTTGACATGCGGAAAACTCGGACCATTCCCAGGAAATCATCTCAACGGCGGTATGGCAAGCCGTTTTGACTTTTATTCATTCTCAGGATATGAACTTTCACTAGTTAAAATGTTAATTGTTGATATCAAGAATTGTATTTTCACTAGTGAAATCTCACCATAGGCTGCCATTCAAATTCAATTGTTGATATCAAGAATTCATTTCTTACCAGTTGAAATTCCAGTTTCACACATCAGGAATACAATTCTTACTAGTAAAAATGCAAATTTCTGATATCAATTACATTGTTACTAGAGCAAATGTCTATTCTTGATATCAACAATTGAATTGCTACTAGTAAAAATGTTCATTTCTGAAATCTGAAATGAATTCCTGATATCAATATAATTTCTGATATCTAAAACGGCTTTCTTACTAGTAACAATCACATTCATGATATCAGAAATGAACATTTTTACTAGTAGAAATTCAGTTGTTGATATCAAGAATAGACATTTGCACTAGTAACAATGTAGTTGATATCAGAAATTTGCATTTTTACTAGTAAGAATTGTATTCCTGATATGTGAAACTGGAATTTCAACTAGTAAGAAATTCTTGATATCAACAATTGAATTTGAATGGCAGCCTATGGTGAGATTTCACTAGTAAAAATACAATTCTTGATATCAACAATTATAGTTTATACTAGTGGAAATTGAATTGTTGATATGAAGAACGATAGTTGTTACTAGTTGAAATCTAATTCCTGATATCAGGAATTATAATTTTAACTAGTGAAAATATAATTGTTGAAATCACAAGTTCATATCCTGAGAATGAATAAAAGTCAAAACTTCTTGCCATAGCGGCGCATGTTCTTAAATCAAACAAACTTGAGTATTTCTGTGCTGCAATTTCTACATAAAACATGTTGAATGACAAAAAGCTTCACCGTAACAGAGTGAAAAGAGGCGTGGAGCGTAAGAATGACTATTAATGCCAACATGAAACACTTAACCTACATCATAAAATATGTGTCAGAGCATTAAACACTTCATTTAGGAAGGTGAATTTCAATTCTCGTTCCCTGCAATCTATAGGACACGACGAAAAGATGTGAAAGACTTGAAGAGTTTATTATGTTTACAAAAATAAAAGTTATCACTGTTGGAGACCAGTACAAAGATAAATAAATACACATTAAATACATTTTAAATGGACTGATAATAAGCTTTCATCTTCAACACGCGTGTGCCATTTCACTATTTTAGCGCAATGAAATAAAAAAGTACAGAATATCTGAACAACACAAATGACATGGCACAAAAAACCGCACATTAAATAATCTCTTCACAGTTTACTTCCGTACATTTTAAAGTCACTCGCTCCCTTTTAAAAGTGCTGGAATAGAATATTTTGTAACTACTATTAAACTTTACATTTATACGAGCTACATTTATGCTTGTAAAACAACTCAACACACAAAATACTTCAAGTGCTAGTACAGAAACGCTTCAAAGAGTGAGACGGCGTTTAGTTCGGCAACATGTCTTAACAACGAACACTGTTATTACCATGTGACCTGTGTAACCCTGAGAACTAATACTTCATTCGTGCCATCCACACAAATCAATATAACTCAGTTGTAAGTGCATGCATAGTTGTGTTGTAAGGTGTGTTGGTTGTAAAGACGCACAAACATATTAGCACAACAAGAAGGAGGGAATTTGTGAGGATAAACACTTAGACACAGATTAAAATCAGGCAGATTGAGGCGGGAATCTTTTCTTTAACACTTGAGGTCACTGCTTGATAGAAGCCAGTTTGACGCCGAACATCATTTCCCATTGATCTGTGATCCAGTCCACCAGGTCCCGGACCAGCTCTTCGTCTTCAGCACGTAAAGACCACGTCTTTTCTTTCTTGGCCATCTGTGGAAAACATGAAACATTCATTCCGTCTGCGTGAAGTTTAATGTTCAGAGAGTAAAGCTGCAGCACGCACCTCATCGTAAAGCTTCAGGTCCACCCGGCCCGGATCGGACGAGAACAGATGAACGGCGCTGAGGCAGCTGATTGGCTGAGTTTCCCGAACGGTCACCTTCCCGCTGCTCATCTGGCCCTCGGGTCGACTCTTGCTCCACTGGTGGTCTTCATCGAGGAGAAAAAGCATTTCTTTGGTGGCTAGAACGCTCACAGAGTCCAAAGAGCCATCTAAGAAAACAGAAAGACCAATACTTTTATCTCAACCTTTTTGCGACACCAACGGTTATTTAAAGCTGGACGATTCGGCCCACTAGTGGACGAGGCGTAAAACTGTTACCTTCAAAAGGAACTCGGTGAAGAACACTTTGGTTATGTGATTTGGGCTTTTCAGCATGGATATATATAGTGATGATGGTGAAGAGGCGATGGTTTTATCACAGTAAATGTGAGTCTGGAGCACAAAACCAGTCATAAGTCACATGGGTTTATTTGCAGCAACAGGCATTTAATGAGTCAAAATTATCGCCAAAAATCATCAGGATATTTAGTAAAGATCATGTTCCATGAAGATATTTAGTATCTACTGTAAATATATCAAAAATGTATTTTTGCGAGGATATGCACTGCTACGGACTTTAAAGGCGATTTTCTCAATATTTTTCAGATGTAGTTGCTTATTTATTCAGCTTCCAGATAATGTATGAATCTCAATTTCAGAAAAATTGTCCCTTGTGACTGGTTTTGCGGTCAAAAACGTCCCTAAAGATGTCAAAATTCATGGCCACCAAAGAGAAAAGACAACGAGTAAGAATTGACTCGATTGCTATTAAACAAATAACGTCACAAAAGTTGAGCAAGAATGACATTCGACCAAAAGATTGCTAGATCTCTCACCTTCTGAGCAAGAAAAACGCTCACTTTTAAATCTAGTTAAGTCTTAGTTGTCGCTAGGGATGAAGCGATTAGCTGAAATTATCAAAAAAAAAAAAATCAACCACATATTTTATGGTTTTAGCTATAATAGAAATCTAATAGTAAAATCTATATATTGAAAAATGCATCTAATAAACCTTCCTGTCACAGAAACTACAGTAGTTTACTATGAATTAAATGGAAAATGGAAATCAACAATGACAAGGAAAAAATAAAATACTATAATGTGTCGCTTTTATATATAAACAAGTCTGAAAGACTCTTATTTTGAAATTTCTGCAGTCTGATACAGTGTTGGAGGCTTTCATCTAAAACATATCACCATATAAACATCGTAAGCATAAGCAATCGCTTGTCATAAATGTGCGCTATTCATGATCGAAGCCTGTATAACCGCATTTTCTCGCGGTTCGATCAGTGCGTTACACTTCAAATGAGCGGACACCTTTCCAAGTCCCTCTCTAACATTTCCATCTCGTTTTTATTCATGGACATTGATTTCGTCATAGTTTTCGTCATTCGAAACTCATTATTTAGTTACCGTCTCGTGTTCATCAGTGAAAAATCAAAAATAAACACTGGTTTACGCTACAAATTCAGTGTAGCTTGTTGGTTGAACATAAATTCTCTCAAACTGTTGTTGTTGAGCCAACGCATTATTTTCACGGGAGAAAAAGAGAACATGAGTGATGTTCCAGGATGTTCCTATCTTTTTAAAATCACTGTGAGATGGCCTGGGTTTGGTCTCACCAGCTGAATGCTTATCGCACCACGAGTCTCTCCCGCGGCGAGCCCTTTCCACAGCGGGTTTCTGGAGAGGAGTCGGCCGCCGGCAGGGGGCCGGAGCTCTCGAAACCCGAACCAGCCGCTCACAGTTGGACCGCTCTCTCAATGAAGAATGAGATGAGTCTGTTTTCTGTGACTCTCCCTTTTTCCGTCAATACCTCAGAGTTCGGTTCCAAGCAGAACAGCAGGACCCTAACAAAACCAAGTGCCGATACAAATACCTTTTTGTCCAAGTTATAACCTGGGCAGCACGATTTCCCACAGATCACTGATGAAAGTGTGTATGAATCATTAAAGAACTGAGTGAATCACGGTTTGAATGGCACACGTGCGAGACCATAAATTCCCTGAAGGTGAACATCACACCCGTCTCGAGCTTTATTTAGTCTAATGATCTCTAATTCTGAATTGATGTATCAGATATCAATCATTCTTTGAGTCTGCAATGTTCAGTGTTCTGCTATCCTGACTTTTTGTGGCTCCTTCTCACTACAGGCAAGTCATCACATGTCAAATAATTTCCTATCTCATTCCTCGTACTGTTCTTGCGGACAAGATCTTGCTTACCGTGCTGAAGAAATGCCAAGAGGTACCGGAAAGGAGGATGGCTATCTTCTTTATCACATGGCAGGGAGCCCTCACAGACGAGATGCCTATAAAACAGACAGATCAGGATTTAAAATCTGTTAGCAGATGATTTATGGGATAGTATGCATACCTTGGGGCAATTAACCATTTAAACTGTGTGTATTTTATGCGCTTCTGCTCGGCCTTGGCTTGGATAGAGAGAGAAAAAAATGAAACGCCTGAGGCAGAGATAAAGAGGGAAGGAGCTGGAGAACGAAAACTGCTGTCTGTTTGCGTCGCGTACCAGAGGTGGTGCTGTGGGTCGAGCCGGGCGGTGGAGATTCCCTTCAGCTTGCTGTCGGACTTTGGAGCCAATTCCCTGGCAATTTCTGCATGGAAGCAAAGAGTTGTAGTCAGGAAGAATGTCTGCACAACTCTAAAGTTAAAATGAAAGAGTTGGATTTAAAATTGCTTCACATAATTGCTTGATTACATTTAATTAACCCATTTGGTATAATTAAATACTTTAGTACTTTAGTAACAACTTTGAAATCAAAAGTGAGGCACAGGTGGGAAAACCCTTAAAGGGTTAGTTCACCCAAAAATGAAATTTCAACAACATAATGAGAAAAAAAAAAAGAGTCAGTAAACCAACTTCATGGTAAAATAAAGCTGAAAGCAGAAATTATAAGAGCGCCAACAGTTTGACTGAAAAAAGGCTAAATATTATTTTTTGCTGATTTTAGACGAAGTTGTTTAAAAAGATTTAAAGTATTAGTTCACTTCAGAATTAAAATTTCCTGATAATTCACTCTCCTCCATGTCATCCAAGATGTTCATGTCTTTCGTTCTTCAGTGGGAAAGAAATGAAGGTTTTTGAGGAAAACATTCCAGGATTGTTCTCCATATAGTGGACTTCAATGGGGTTCAACAGGGTCCAAATGTCAGTTTCAGTGCAGCTTCAAAGATCTACATGATCCAGACGAGGAATAAGAGTCTGATCTAGAGAAACCATCGCACATTTTATACAAAAATAAACATTATATACTTTTTAAGCACAAATGCTCATCTTGCACTGCTGTGATGCTCCACACATTACGTCATCATGTTGGAAAGGTCATGTGACGTAGGTGGAAGTATGATGGTAGGGCGAAAAACTCCATCTCATTTTCTCCTCCAACTACAAAATCGTCCGACGTCAATGTTTTACCTTTTTTTGTAAAGGCCATTTGACTTAGTCTTTGCTCGTTCACTTTGTAAACACTGGATCGGTACTTCCTCCTACGTCACGTGACCTTTCCAACGTGATTACGTAATGTGTGGAGCATCAGAGCAGTGCAAGATGAGCATTTGTGGTTAAAAAGCATATAATGTGTATTTTTTTTTTATAAAATGTGCGATGGTTTCTCTAGATCAGACTCTTATTCCTCGTCTGGATCATGTAGATCTTTGAAGCTGCACTGAAATTGACATTTGGACCCTGTTGAACCCCATTGAAGTCCACTATATGGAGAAAAATCCTGGAATGTTTTCTTCAAAAACCTTTTCAACTGAAGAAAGAAAGTCATGAACATCTCGGATGACATGGAGGAGAATGAATGATCAGGAAATAAATCCTGAAGTGAACTAATACTTTAAGAAGAATTAATTATTGATTTATCAACTGCTGATACTGTAACCTTTGACTAACATGTGGTGTTGACACAAAATTGATATTACAAGGGCATGGTTTCAATGACACATGCAAAGTTTCATTACAGTATGTAATTCAATACACACAAACATATTTTGAAAAATATCACATTATTTACGGCACTGACAGACAGAAACATCACCAAACGCACTACATAAAAGGCACAGCTAAATGTTACATTTATTATAATGGGTTTATGCGAGTATTGTTTAACATTCGCTTAAAATTTTGCGATTCTGACTAGGTATGGATGATACTGACCTTCATTCACAGAACTCCATTAGGCGTGATCATGTTAGTATGATGTGTTTTGTAGTTCTTACGTTAAGCATTTTTAAGTACAAAACACATTCTGTGTGAACAACCCCTATATACTGTACATAAAATAAAAACTGATATCCGCAAAGGTTGTCTTTGGACTTTTTTCACATGCCTGTCTTTCTGATGAATCTAATAGGGTCAATTACGCATTTGCCAATGAGCCTGTCTCAACACAGTCCAACTTGAATCACCTCGTTTGATTTGATGGGTGGGGATCGGTGTAATGGACTCAATCTTCGACCCGAACTGCATGCTCCTTTTTAAATGCACACTCAGCTGTCAGTGTTTCTGAGTCAAATTGGGTGTGTAGATCTGTTTATTAGCCGGTAATGATTTCAATATGCCCATCACTGACAGTCCTTGAAGTGAATCAAATGTTGATTTATTAGTTCTCCGATTGATTCATTTCAGTGAAGCATTCGAATATGTATTCTAGTGATCTATCTTTTTGATTTATTTATTTAAAGAACCCATTTTCCTAAAAACTAAAATGGTTGGATTATATGTTGATTTGCATTCAGGCTTTCTATCTTCAACAGATTTTTATTGCTCAATACAGAGTGCAAACTCAAAGTAGAATATAATTTATTTAGCTGGGAAACAGGGAAACTAATCCAGCTTTCACACTGAATAATGACAAACATGAGGATGTTGGGCTCTCAGTGAAACTGTTATTGTAACCGAAGACCGGAAATCTGGATAAAAATCACGCTAGGCTCCGGTTATATTGGCCGAGACGTACTCCTGAGGAAAAGAGGGAGCGCTCCATTTGCCAATGAATTGGTGTGAATACGTTACGTGCTTTAGAGATCATCACTCCTGAGTTCCCATAGCTAATGATGCAGTGACCGATTTAAAGGGTATACGGTGATGTGCGACTGTTTCAAATTCAGCATTTGACGCACATATGAGACCTGAGACACAGGACTGCGATTTCCAGTCATGTAGCGCATGTTTGGCTTTAGACTGTAAAGGAAAGTCAACAGAAAATGAGTCATGAATCAAAGACAATGCAGCCTCTGTTTCTCTACTTTATCAAGAAACAAGTTCATCATTCTCACACATCTTGTAATTCAATATTTTTTTACTGTCATCAAATATGGACATTAACATTCAGACCACTCTCATACAGTTACCGCTTTAAAAACAGAATAACACTTGAAGAAAAATCGAAGAACGACGTCATTTCCACAAAATTAGACCAAAGTAAAGGGAATTAGAAACAGCTTGCCAAAGCAAACTCTCTAGAAGCTTGTCTATATATTCATGATTACATTATAATTATAATAATAACTATTTCAGTATTCCTTTATCTATACACTCACTATTCCTTAATCCCTCCCTGTTCTAACTTATAAATAATAATAATAATAATAATAATAAATGTAAATACAGCAGGTGCACAGGTGATAATCACAAAAATGAAAAATGGATTGCTGTGAGAAAAAGTGTGAGTTTCATCGCTCAGGTCAGAGTAATCAGGTCAATGTTTTGTTTTGCCTCCGCTGTATTGTGATCCGCACAACACCCTTTTTTCAAACATGTTCCTCTGTTTTCCAACAGTATGTGGTGAAAATGAAACCCTTTGAAAGAACACTGGGATGGACAGGTAAATACTCCCAGTGTTTTGTCTGGTTGCGTGGAGTTCCTGCGATGTGCACGAGTGTCAGATATCGGTCAGCTTCTAAGATCACAGTGGCATTGCCAGAAGATTACTGTTTACTCAAGTGTCTTTTTCTGAGCTTGATGTGCTGAAAGTTCATACCCTGTCAGTCGCTCCATAAAGAGTGACTCCTCGAAAAGAGCAAGTCATTTTTAAAATTGTATCTAAAAAGATTTAATGGATGTGAATTCAGCATTTTGTAAGATTTTAGTGGCAAGAACCATAAAAGCAAGTTATCTTCAAGTGCCCTTATTAGGCTATTTCTTCGTTTTGGACATCTCCTTCAATAGATTTACATGCAACCAAGGTCAAAAAACACTTTAATTTCCTCATAATATACATTGCCGTATCAGTTCTGTTCTCATTGTCTGAGACGGTTTGATTAAGGATTCATTCTCTCGAAACCCCTCCTTTCCGAGAGCTTACCCTGCTCCGATTGGTCAGATGGCTCAGTCTGTTGTGATTGGTTGATATATGCGCATGATATCAACGTTTTCACAAATTTGAGTTTTTGTGGTTTACATGGAGACAATAATGGTATCGTTTTTAAAAACGTGCACTTTGAAACTCGTTTTCAGGCCCCCTGAAAGGCCAAATGGTATAAAAAGTTTTCAGTTTTTAGATGATTATGGTGTTGTGCAAGTAGATATTTTTGGAAGGAAGCCAATAAAGACTACAGGCTGGAATTACGCAAATTAGTTACAAACCTACTCATGCAGGAAGGATTGATGACTCATTTCAGTTTCTCAAGTTCAGAATCAGTTTCATTAATTCATATTTCAGAATCATTATTGAGCAATGACTCCATTTATTGTGCAATTTGAGCTTTGAAACTTTGCAGATCTTTTACATTCACAAACAGCTTTATTTTACACTACTTTATTTAAAATGCATTATAGGTGCACGTTTCTGACCACAAATGTCTCGGGGTCATAGAGGGGAGCATCAAGTACTCCGTTTGTAAATTGACAGGACTACTCTTGGTAACATTTTATTTCGATATTCAACTTTAGACATTCTACTCACTAGTGATGTCAAAAAATATTGATTTTTCGATACGTTTCGATATCTGAAACCATTCCAACTCTTATCATTTATAAGTTATTTTTCTGTAGGCCGGTCATTTTTCACATTGAACACCACAAGTGTGTCTTTTGATTTACAAAATTTCCTGGTTAAACATTAAAGCAAACTAGTATGATAAAAAAAGAGCAATTTTTTCATATTCTATGTAAAATTGACAAAATTATCCACAAATAACGCTTTTTTTCACTCAAAAACTGAGGTGCATAAGCTCAGATAAATGAGGCCTACGATCGATCGGTTCCAAAAATAAATACGAAACCCGTCCTAATTGAAAGAAAACAAGCTGACAAAAAGATTAAATCCAATATTTGGTAATAATGTAGCTTAACGAGAAATTTATAAGCAATTCTGTGCAGGCCAGTTATTTTTTGCCCGGGAACACCATAAGTGTTTAATACAGCACAAGGGTTAAATAAAGTGTAACCAAACTCTTCAATTCAATCCACGACCAGCACAAAGAACGACAGTTTGGGTGCACACATAACTTCCTATATTTTTGGAAAGCACCTTCATTCATTCATTCATTCATTCAGCATTTCCTTCTAAATCTGGTTTTAACTATTCTTTTGTCTTCATCCATGAAGCAAATATTTTGTTTGCTTTAACAAAACAATGTCATGGTGAACTGCTAATCAATCAGGGAAATGGCAAACCTGCAAATCCATTGCTCACTTGCTCATTGTTTTTAATACATTTTCTTAGCCAAGCCTTTGGTATTTTTTCATTTCCTTCTGAGAATTGGGTAAACCACAGACTGAATATGCAAAAGGAAGTCTTGCCTGTAAGCTGGCTGAAGAACCGTTTGCAGCGGGCACTGTTTCGCACCAGTAGTGTGTACGCGGCTGCCCCCTCATCAAACTCCAGATGGATGCTCTGAGAGCCCAGACCCACCTCCAGATAGCTGAGTTCACACAACCGATGGCTCGCTCTCTTCTGCAGCCAGTCTGAGGGCTGCCCTCTGCATCAGAAGTGACAAACAGAGAAAGAGAGAGAAAGAGAAAATGGAAAGAAAAGTGATGTTTGTTTGATTCTATTATTTAAAAACATTAAAGGGGACCTATAATGCCTCTTTTACAAGAGGTTCTATAAGTCCCCATAAGTTTCAGCTCAAAATCCCCCACAGATCATTTATTAAAGCTTGTCAAATTTGCCTCTATTTGGGTGTGAGCAAAAACACTCCGTTTTTGTGTGTGTCCCTTTAAATGCAAATGAGATGCTGCTCCCGGACCCCTTTCCAGAAGAGGGCGAAACTTTAACAGCTGGAGAATCTCACGCAGACGGTGTTCATCCTTACATTGTTTAAACCGGAGTCGACACTGATGGAGAGACTCAGGAAGAAGTTCCAACTTTTAGACGTTTCTGAACGGTTAGTGGATAAATTGATGTAGTTGCTGTGGAGTTGATCAACTCATCACTAGCATGTGTCGTCATGTTCATCTTTTTTCCTTGAATCCACCCTCGTTTGTGAAGCGGTCCGGCGTAAAATGACGGCATCAACAACACTCGACTACAACAACTCTTCCTCTTCTCTAAAGCGGCCCGACATGGCCCCGCCCCCTTTGTTGAGTGTTCTCGGGGGCGGGGTTTATGTAAATTTAAGGGTTAATGATGTCACCAAGCCAGGAAGAAGCTCGTTGTAGTCTGAACTTTGAGCGTCGTAACTTTACAGATGTTGTTTATGATCAAACAGCAACATTACACTCTAACTAAGACTAACACTAACATTACACTCCAAACGATGTAATCAGCAGTGACCGATAAGATGACCGATCGTTTTTTTAGTTTATGGTCATGATACTCGGCATGCATCTTATTTTCTACTTAAGCTTAGAGTGCTGATGTAACGGTTCAACAACACTGTTTTTTTCTGTTTTTCTGACAGGCTGTCGGTCTATGTATTGCAGGTGTGGATTTTTAAGTGAGTCTTTCTGCAGTTTTCAGTCGTACAACAGTTCAGTATACATTTGCATTTCCCGCCCCAAATATCAGCATGGATGTGAATACTTCCGTGCTGACATTCAGAATGTGAAATTGCTTTATTGCATATAAATCGTTCGAGGAACGAAGGCTTGTGGTACCGTCACAGAGAGGCACAACATCACTCTCCAGAACCTTCTCGTTCTCTGCTCCCTGCTGGTGGAATGATCTCCCTACTTTCATCAGGAACGCAGAATCCCTGGCAATATTCAAGAGACAGCTGAAAACTCATCTCTTCCGTGAACACTTAATCCCTTCATAAAAAACCCTATCCTTCCCTTTTCCCTTCCTACTCCAGCTTATGGTACTGAGCAATGTCTGAAACTTGTATTGTGAGCACTTCCTGTGTCTATTTGCCAATTCATGAAGAATCGCTTGTTTGTATTCCTCACTTGTAAGTCGCTTTGGATAAAAGCGTCTGCTAAATGACTAAATGTAAATGTATATAAATAAAACCTAATTTGGCACTAATGTATGTTGATTAGGCTGGATTAGATATTGCAGCATTACATTATAACACAGAATAATGCAGAAAGTATTTCTTTTTTTTTTTCTAGATTACCCATACTTAAAACTGATTTTAGTGAATAATAGTTAACTGCTCTTTCAAAACTGAAGAAGTTAACAAGATGCTTACTCAGACTGTGAGGTGATTTCTAAGATGTAGATGTACTGGTCTGACACCACCATGAGGGAATGGAACTCCACTGCAACTCCAAACTTCACAACGGACATCTGAAATTAAGTGAAACCACAACAAAAAAATACAAATAATTCTAAATAATGAAGCACTTAGAAATGCAACATTTACTTCAAACACTAAAAACTTTTCAAGCGTGTTTGGAATAAATACAAAAGAATGCAATTAAGTGTTTTGCTGGAGTGCATTAGAAGTGGAATGACCATATTTTGAGCATTACCAGCACTTTTGAACTTAGACACTGGCTCTAAACTATGAGAGAGCAAAAGTCTGGCGTGAAGGGAGGGTATCAAATCAATTTAATCTCATTGTCCTGCTGTGGGCTTCCTTGTGGGATTGTTTCTTTGGAGAAAACCAGGTGGCTAAAGCAGATACACCCTTATCCTTGTTGAGGGCACTCAGAAGGGGCCAAAAGGGCAAGTTGGACCATATTTAGTCTGCAGGACCCAATTCAGCCATTGAGTTCACAATAAGGAAATTCACCCATTTTCCATAGAGATGATGAGAGAACGATGATGAAGTAACATAAGATATGGTGGAATGTGAAAATTGTAGCAATAAAGTAGCATAAATTTAGAGAGATGCACATATATACCAAATTTCTCCACCGATAGCCTTTTTTTCAGAGTAATATCTGCCGATATCTGCCATTTATAGCTTTAAATTAATGATAATTTCATTATAATTAGTAATTGATCATTATATTTTTAATTATTATGCAAAAAGGAATTTTACTCTCTCCATTTCATCAACTTTAACACATTAACTCAATTCTGAAGATTAAATGAATATTTCTTAACTTTCTGAATGTTATTAATTCATATAATTACTATTAATGTTAAACATCAAACTGGTTTCTTAGCATTTTCTTAACACAAAGCCCAAATGCAGTGCATTTTCCTGCCCTCTTTTGATTGACAGGATACATCGGCCGTGACAATTTTTAAACTATCGGCCGATACCGATTATTGGCCGATATATCGGTGCATCTCTATAAATTTACTTTCATGAATAAAGGATCTAACATGGCTTCTTGGTTGCATTTGTTTGACTTGCACTATACCCAAGTCTGTTTTTCGGTTCATGTTCATGAGCGCATAGAAAACAGATTATCTTGCCTTTAAAAAGCAGCGAAGCTCTTCTTCTCCACCAAACACTTCCACATCCAGAAAAAGCTGGAGCCGATGGTCCACGGTCTCTGACAGCAGGTCAAAGTGACCTAAAATGAAAAGAATTATGATTAAAACCCTCAATGAAATAAAAAGTTAGACTGTGGCAGAAAACAAACTGACAGTATACTGGTTATATCAATAATTCCATATATGTAATCTCTAATATCTGTATCTATACACTCGGTTAGCATTCTTTATAGCCAGAAAGGCCTGCCATATGGGTATTCATTAGGCTTTATTGTTCGGGACCAATTTATTATGTCGCATCTACAAATACAAGAGGAAAATGAACTTCCTCTCTCTATAGTACGGGTCATGATTACAAAGCACTTGGTTTGGACAAAGAGTTTCAATCAGGGTCTCTGCAGAGTTTTTAAAGACATTTAAATTAATACTGTACGCCCATGCAGAACAAACCCATGCGATTCACTTTAAACAGGATTCAGCACACGTTCAACTGCAAAACAAGGTCACTTTAAAATACTTAAGACATGATTTATTCAGTATTTACATACAATATGTACTGAAGTTGGGTGCACTAACGCATCAATACATACGAATTCGAGCTCGATCGGTATAGAGTTTTGCTGGTACGATAATAATATGTTTACTTATACTAGTAAAATACATATACAGAATTAGTGTTAAATATCATTTTAGTTTTTCATTCCTGAGACAGAGCAGCACATTATTGCCTTTTGTTTAATAGTGGAGTTTAATAATCACATTCGGACGTATCACAATTCCAATGATTAGATGATAATTGGAATGAAAAATTGTGATCCACAATTTTAAGATGATAATTAAGGCTTTTGTTATATACCTTTTAAAACTTTCTATGGCCTTAAATTTGATCAAACTGAATTTAAAACATCCAGTTTCACAGACAAGGTATAGTCTCAGACTAAAATGCATGTTTGAGCCGTTTTAACTGAAAGTAACTTGTAGTGACATATCGGTAGCACTTTATTTTACAATCCTGTTCCCCATGTACAATAATAATTGTAATAACTGGGTAATAACTAATAATAGTGATAACCCTGAACCTTAACTTTAACCCATATAGGTCTGGTCTCACAAACAGGGCTTAGATTAATCCAGGATTAGGCTTTAATTCAATTAGGGTATTTAAAAGGATAGTTCACCCAAAAATGAAATTTCTGTCATTAGTTACTAGCCCTCATGTCATTCCAAACCTGTAAAACTTTCAATCATCTTCGGAGCACAAATGAAGATATTTTTGATTAAATCCAAGATGTTTTTTTTTTTTTTTATCCCCCAAAGAAAGCAACATAATTACCACATTCAAGGTCCAGAAAGGTAGTAAAGAGAACGTTAAAATAGTCAGCATGACTGCGGTGGTTCAAGCTTAATGTTATGAAGAGGCCAGGATGCTTTTTGAGTGCAAAAACAAAAAAATAACGACTATTATTCAACAATATCTTCTCTTCCCTGTCATTCTCCTATGCTGTGCATGTAGTAAACACAGTGCAGCACTATGGGGGATTCCATCAAAAACATCATAATTTGTGCTCTGAAGATGAATGAAGGTCTTACAGGTGTGGAATGACACAAGGGTGAGTAATTAATAACATAAATGTCATTTTTGGGTGAATTAACCCTTTAAGTAGCTTTAAACATGCCTTTGAGGGAAAATAAAACATTACTAGTGTGCATCTTCAGGCAAAACAATGGCATTGACGGTATAAAATCATGTCAATGTAAGTTGCTTTCAGTTAAAACGGTACTTTTTTTAAGCAAGTACACTGTAAGTACATGTAAAGGCAGTAAAATAAAGTGCAACCAACATATCGTAATGTCACTGTTTTGTCTCAAGATGCAAACCAGCAATGTTTTTTTCTAAGACATGTTTATAAGGCTACTTAAGACCACTTAAAGGGTTAATTCACCCAAAAGTGAAATTTCTGGCATGTTTAATTGAACTAAGGACTAATCCTGGCTGTAAAACCAAGCCTTTAAGACTTAAGGACCCACAGAAACCCTGTTCAATTCTACTCATTGCTAAAACAGGCCTAGGCCCAATAATTACAATGTTTTATGTCATTTCAAATGACATTGTGAATCTGTCTTTTTCCAGGGTAGTTTAATCTTCTTTACGTTTTTTCTCTTTCTAACCACCCTACTGCTCTTCATCCCCAGAGTGGAGCACCTACCAACGCTGGATCCTTCTGTGTGCTTTGGTGACTGCTGGACCTGATGTTTTTGATAGCCGTTGTAGCAGGAGACATCAGCCATCTTCTCCTTAAACCCCTCTGAGCTTTCCTGCACCTGTCCATCCACAGTGCTGATTAGTTGAGAAGTTCTCTGGTCAGCCCATGCCTCATTCTGACTGGTCAAACTATTGGACAGGAAACTATGGGCTGTGTGGAAGTAAGCTGTGTCTGAACGCTGAGTCAAATGGAGGGGACTGCCACCGGACAGCAACTCCTAGAGGAATGAAGCAAGTTAAGTAAGTGAAAAGAGAATAATAATGGGGAACTATCGTGGAAATATCAAGGCAAAGGACCATAAAAACCCAGACCTCGTTGCGCTGGGAATGGACAGAGTTGTCCCTGTCATCGAAGGTGAAGTATTTAGCGTCATTCTGTTCAAATGGTGTACTGGTGGAAGGATCTGACTGGACCGCCATCTGAACCACATGATCACTATTGCACTCTGAGCAGATTACAGCACAACCTGTTGAGAATTTAGGTATTAAAATATGGCAGATGAAAAGAAAATGTAAACAGAGAGTTTAACCAGGAGCGTTTTTTTCTCCTCAAAAAAAAACTGGATGAGAAAATATTACTAAAACATAACAACGCAAATATTACAAATAGTGACATAAAGGGCCCTATTTTAATGATCCTTTATTATAGCTTGTCAAATTGGATCTATTTGGGTGTGAGCAAAAACACGCTGTGTTTGTGTGTCCCTTTAAATGCAAATGAGCTGCTGCTCCCGGGCCCCTTTCCAGAAAATGGAACAGCTCAACAACAACGAAGCTGGAGAATCTCACGCAGACAAAATGAGGAACGTGTTCATCCTTACGTTGTTCAAACCGGAGTCGACACTGATGGAGAGACTCAGGAAGAAGTTCCAACTTTTAGACGTTTCTGAACGGTTAGTGGATAAATTGATGTAGTTGTGTGTATATATATATAAAATCGAGGACTCATTTTAAAACACCACATCACACCACTGTGTTTAACATGCACTTTCCTTCAGATTTTTTAAAGAATGTTAATGCTCTTAAAATAAACACCTCCACTGATCTCTGCCCCCATGCAGAACCAACTATGTGTTTGGCCCAGATGATCTGCAGGACACCAAGCAAACAGACTGAAAGCAGCTGAACAAATGTCCCAGATCCTCCGGTTTGCATGTCAAAGCACGTTTTAAAACTATGTAGCGCTGCAGAGAAGGGTGAACCGCGTCTCAAACCAGTCATTAAAAGAAAAACGGCCTGCAGGATGTAACAGTGGAAAAAAGTAAATATGAGTATTTACTATTAACTACAACTTCTACAAGCATCAAACTCCGCTTATTAATAGTTAGTGTTTGTATCATTTACGCTCAGGGTAGGATTAAAGGATGTAGAATAAGGTCATGCAGAATAATGCATTAATATGTGCTTTAGAAGTACTAATAAACAGCTAATACTCTATTAATATGTTTAACTAGTTAAAAGTGAGAATTAAATCCTAAAATAAAGTGTTACTAAAAGTAAAACTCTTAAGTGGGTTACGCTGAAAATGGGTCATGTGATTAAATTATTGGCTGCCTGATGGAGCCCCAAGTTATCACACCCAGTGCTTGGCAACCATTCTGTATTCATGAAATTCTTTGGTGAGGCATTTTATCCAGGTTCTGTCATGCTCCAACAAGATGATCACCCACTTATAGCAAGTCTGAATCATGTTTTTTTTTTTTTAATATTAACTTAATCTTGTACTGAAAGCAGAGAAGGGGAAAAAAAGATTCCTGCCACTCTAATAACCAGGATTAATCAAATGGTGCCGTCTCAACCATCATGGCACATTAGAACACAGTGTTTAATTGCAACGAAGTGGAAAAGACCACAGAGAATGATTGTAATTGTAATACTAATGAGGAGTGTGTTGAGAGGTGTTTGTACCACTCCCTGGAATGTTCTGGCGAGTGTATGTAGGTCCGCCTATCCTTCCAGGGCCTTGCTCATGAAAGAAGAAAAAAAAAAAAAAAAGTCTTTTTGATTTTTACGACCATGTCCTTACTGTCATTCCTCGGCTCATCCAGGTGGCTCAGGCTGCTGTCTGACTCAGTGGCTGGCTGGCAGAACTCAGCCTGACACTTCAGGCACTGGAGCCAAACTGTCTCTGGTCTCTCCTCATCCACCTGCCGCTTGTTTTCCTCCGCAACTCTTGAGAGAACCTCTGCTAACACCTGAGGAGTCAGAATTGGGAACGCTTTAAAACCAGTCAAACAACAGGATTATGAAAGGTCAGTTAGGTCAGTGTTTCCCAACCTTTTTCTTGATATGTAAAAATCCCACGTCACAACATTACGCAATAAAACAACAAAAGCATGCACAAACATGCATTTCTTCAAATGGAATATTACGTTAAAAGTAGTGCTCACATTCAATGTGAAACTTGAGCTTAAGTCAGGTAGGAACACAATAAGGTCATATACAGGTGCATCTCAATAAATTTGAATGTTGTGGAAAAGTTCATTTGTTTCAGTAATTCAATTCAAATTGTGAAACGTGTGTGTTAAATAAATTCAATGCACACAGACTGAAGTAGTTGAAGTCTTTGGTTCTTTTAATTGTGATGATTTTGGCTCACATTTAACAAAAACCCACCAATTCACCATCTCAATAAATTAGAATACTTCATGAGACTAAAAAAAACAATATTTTTAGTGAATTGCTGGAAAGTATGTTCCTTTACTGTATTTGTCCTCAAAACTTGGTAGGGGCTCCTTTTGCTTTAAATACTGCCTCAGTTCAGCGTGGCGTGGAGGTGATCAGTTTGTGGCACTGCTGAGGTGGTGTGGACGCCCAGGTTTCTTTGACAGTGGCCTTCAGCTCATCTGCATTTTTTGTCTCTTGACAATACTCCATAGATTCCCTATGGGCTTCAGGTCTGGTGAGTTTGCTGGCCAGTCAAGCACACAAACACCATGGTCATTTAATCAACTTTTGGTGCTTTTGGCAGTGTGGGCAGGTGCCAAATCCTGCTGGAAAATTAAATCAGCATCTTCAAAAAGCTGGTGAGCAGAATGAAACATGAAGTGCTCCAAAATTTCTTGGTAAACGGGTGCAGTGACTTTGGTTTTCAAAAAACACAATGGACCAACATCAGCAGATGACATTGCACCCCAAATCATCACAGATTGTGGAAACCTAACACTGGACTTCAAGCAACTTGGGCTATGAGCTTCTCCACCCTTCCTCCAGACTCTATGACCTTGGCTTCCAAATGAAATACAAAACTTGCTCTCATCTGAAAAGAGGACTTTAGACCACTGGGCAACAGTCCAGTTCTTCTTCTCCTTAGCCCAGGTAAGACGTCTCTGACGTTGTCTGTGGTTCAGGAGTGGCTTAACAAGAGGAATACGACAACTGTAGCCAAATTCCTTGACACGTCTGTGTGTGGTGGCTCTTGATGCCTTGACCCCAGCCTCAGTCCATTCCTTGTGAAGTTCACCCAAATTCTTGAATCGATTTTATTTGACAATCCTCATAAGGCTGCGGTTCTCTTGGTTAGTTGTGCATCTTTTTCTTCCAAACCTTTTCCTTTCACTTAACTTTCTGTTATCAAAGTTGGAACTGTGGCTTGTCAAACACGTCTATGTGTCATAATAATAACAACATTTCATGAAAATCAAGCTCACTTGGAGTTGCGTGGTTTTTGACCAGCGAATGACATTTTGTCTGACACTGAAACAGCTGCATCTTCAGTATAAGTGCATCGCATGTTCATCAACTCACAGGTTTAAAGTTTATCGTAGCTATATGGGGCGCTCAGCTTTCTTCTTGTTGAATACATTTGAACAAAATTTCATGGTATAATAGAAATAGAAGTGGGATATTTAAAAAGGTAGCCTATTGGCTACAACTAGATGAGAAATATCATACAAACAAATATATAAAACATCAGCTTTTATAGACCAATTTGGAGCAGACGTCACAGTTACGTCACATAGTCGTGGCAGAAAAACAGCGGTAACAAGTGGAGGAAAATGGGCAAAATCCACAGAATAAGAGAAAAATGTTTTGTTGTGCCTTTGGATGTCGGAATCAGAATACAAAAAATATAAAATACTGTCATTGAAGACGCCTTTTGAAGCTAAACACAGAACTAAAGTGTTACCGGAATTTTTATACTAAGAATCGGGAAAAGCAATATCCCAATGTATCACACAACTGTTTTGTTGTTTAAATCCCAAGCACTGATTGATTAAGTGCGATTGTCTAATATCGAACATATCTTCTTACCTGTAACGCTTCCTGTGGCTTGTCATCCAACATTATATAACAACGTTTACGTCTCTCACGACTAATGTACCGGAAGTGGAGCTCTAGAGCTGGATGAGTCCTCTCCACCTTCTGTAAGATTTAAACAGCGAGTGTGAAACAACCTACATAATGATTTAGATCTTAAAGATCTTCATGAACCGAAAATGTGTCATCTGACCTCCACTGTGCATGTGGTCTCAGTGGTCACGACATCTTGCAAACAGTCCAGCTCCACCCGTGTTTTAACACACCCCTGGTGCATGTCTACCTCCAGCAGGAGACCCTGCCGCACTCGTAGGAAGAGTGGTTCAGAGGCCCTTTTTCGATTTGCCTCCACATCCTCTGACAGCAGCCCCACCAGCATTGGCCTGCACAGGTCCACTGTTAAATAAAGTGCACGAGTGAAAAAGAGCATAAACATACATACATACATACATACATACATATATATATATATATATATATATATATATATATATATATAAAACATTCAACACATTTGCTCAGAAATCAGTGCCTCAAACAGCTCTCGAATACTGATCTGAGCTCTCTTTCACATCTTCTTGCGCTTGAACAGACACATTCAAACAAAATAATGTCAAAAAGCCCGTTTTGTCCAGTATCCAAGCAAACATTACATAGTCAGTTATGTTTTAACTGAACGTAAACAGCTGAGAAGTAAAACGCATGTGTAACAGTATATTGGATCTGTGATTAGCTCTTAAAGTGACAGTAGCCTAATATTCCAGCTGCAGTTTTTAATGTTATCAAACAACAAAAGACAAAGAACAATCACTCATTGATCTTAAATTAATAACTTTTGTAACTTTAACAAGGATTAATTTATGTTTCATGGCTGGTAAAAAAATATTTATGACCACCGTTGTCAGGTGTGGCAAAAAGTTAGTTTTAGGGCCTGTATGTTTTTTTAGGGGAGTATAAGAACCAATACTTCTGGTTTTGGCATTTGTCAGTATAAATACATAAAGCAATATTTACAGTAATAAAGCAGCTTTTACCAAAGTATGATGTCGGCATTAATGACAGCTCATATAGAGCATATGACACTGTTTTATTAATGGTCTGTTTTCCTTATTTTCAACAAATCATATAATAGATGCATCGACCTACATCATTTATGTATGCATCATCAGATATGACATGAAACGTAGAGCAAGTGCATGTTGAACCATGTGTGGAGAACGGTACAATTCATTGTTTTTTTACCGAGAACCGTTACACCTCTAGTATCTGTTATCACTATCAATCTAGTCCTAGAAAAGAACATACAGACCTCCCCTATCGTCGTCATCTTCCTCTGGTGGTGGCTGTGGGTCAGAGCAGGCCTCAGCTGGAGCCTGAGTGTTTCCTAGGCTTGTCTCAAGAGTAGTTTCAGTGTTCGGGAGGCTTCGGCCTGTCCACTGCAGGGTGGAGTCCGTCTCAGGCTGGACGTCGCTGCTCTCCATCTCTTCTTTGCCCTCTTCCTCTTTCAGTTCAGAGCACAGCAGTGGAGGGGGGAGCAACTCCAGACTGGTTGGAGGTGTGTTCGTTTTAAGCAGGGGAGATGGGGGTGTGCATCGCCCGTTCACTTTAATGGTTACACTTTCCACTCCTGGGAAAGCTGGATTGACTGTAGTATCGTCAAGATGATGCTGGTAGCGTAGCCAGTCCTCCCCTAACTGCTCTCGAAAACTGTCCATTCTCTCAATGTCCTCCTTATGGGGGAGGACAATATCTGAAGAGAACCAAACATTTGAGAAAGACACTCATATTACACATGCTTGAAAAGACTCTGTGAAGAGTGATCCGCTCATCACCTTGTAAAGCAGACTGCGCTCTGATCTCATGGTCTGTGTCACTTGGCTCTGAGATACTGGCTCTCCTCACCTTCACCTTGTTCTGCAAACGGCAAGAAGTTTCGCTTTGGATCATACATCAGAAATGAGCTTAAATAAAATTGTATGTCCATGTTCATTTTGCCTGCTTGTAAAATCAAAAACACTAGGGAGATTTTAGATAAGGACTTACTTTGTGTCTCCTCTTTCGAACTCTGGTCACTCCTGATAAGCTTACGGTCACACTGTCGGTCATGTCCCCGCCTCCACTGGACACTTCCTGCGCTCCTTGGTCGGGGGTCACAGAAACTTGTTGAGACGTGTGGGACATCTGACCAGCCAGTTGTCCGTGTTTAGGTACGTTCTGTGTAATAATAATAAAATTCATGTCACAAGAGCCACAGAATAAAAGATTGTTGGTGCAAGAAAAAACTAGAATAGATTTTAAAAGACAACTACAATGTCATATAGTGTGTATTTGTGTAGCAATAAATATCAACGTTAAAATTAAATCTCAAAACTTAAAAAAATTAAAAGATTAAGGTAGGTTAGTATGCAAGATTGTTTTCACCACTAAATAAAAAAAATTGCGAATTTTTATTTCACAACTGAGAGTCAGAAATGCGTGATATAAACCCACAATTTTGTTTAATAAATTGCTCACAACTCTGACTTTTTTTTTTTCACAATTACGATGCAATTCTGCAATTTCTGTTATTTTATCATGCAATTTGACTTTATATCTCGCAATTGTGAGCAAAAAAAGTCAGAATTGTGAGAAGTCGCAATTACCTTTTTAATTTTTTTTTCATGGCGTAAACAAGCTTCCATAGGTTAGGGAGCAAATGCTGGTTATATATAAACTTATATTTCTCATAAATGAAAGGAAAATAATAATTTGGGGATTTTTTTATAAACCTGGGCGATAGTTTGAACACTTCAAACTGTGTAAAAAGTGCCCCTACAATGCTTTTTTTTTTATATTACCCGTCATGTAGTGTGTAATATCACCGTTTGTGAATGTAAAATGTCTGCAAAGTTTAAAAGATCAAAGAACATGATAAACAAAATGACTGTCCCCCCAAAAAGAGAGAACCAATTCTGAACAGCCTGAAATGTGTCATCAGTAATTCCAGTCTTAACTTCCTGCTAACTAATTTGATTTTAATTCGCTCTCAAACACAGCAGTTGTAGCTGGAAGAGTTTGGTTAATGTTGCTCACATCGAGACGACACTGTGAAAGCAAATCTACCTTGCATGCACTTCCAAAGGATGACGATTCGTGCTTTAATGGACACTGTAACACTGACAGACACGGACATCGTTACTATTCGTATCCCTGAGAATACAAGTGCTGGGGAAGAGCTGAGACTCAGATATGGTGACGTGAATTCGTTTCCAACCATTCACAACACACCGATTCACACTGAGAGCGAATCATCGATCGAACCGTTTCAGACACTGAGAAAAGAGCTGATACTGCAATGGATATTATGAGAAAATTAAAGTGTTTTTTATCCTGGATGCATGTAAAACCTCCAAAACAAACCAAGGAACCTTTAAAACAGCATAATATGAAGTTACCAAAAAACAATCAAAATTGCTAGTAATAGAGATGTGTCCAGCACAGCTAAATAATATATTTTTGGTAATAACTACTTTTTTTTAATCTTTTTTTTAATGTAATATCAACTTTTAAGGTAATTATGTTGAGAAAATTATGGCATGGTTGTACAAAAAAAGGTGGGTTACATACTTTTCATGCTAGATTTGCTTTTTCCTTTTCCTGTTTATTTTTTATATTTTGTTAGATAGCACTTCTTTAGTTCCCGGTGTTCCAATCCATGGTCAGAAACTACTAATATAAACTAATATACCATTTAAATAAAAACAAAATAAAAAAAATTATTTATATATATATATATATATATATATATATATATATATATATATATATATATATATATATATATATTTTTTTTTTTTTTTTTTTTTTTTTTTTTTTTTTTAATTTATTTATTTATTCTTCACAATAAAGGCAAAATGTGTTTTATATATATAGTGTTTTATATATATATATATATATATATATATATATATAATGTGTTTTATATATATATAAAAACACATTTTGCCTTTATTGTGAAAAAAATAGATAAAAGAAATTCATTCTACTGTATGAACACTGGGAGTCGCTCTCACATCTTTGGCCAGTATCAGTGTTAACAATGTGTTTGGAAGGAATCAATTTAACAGAAATGATTTTGAATTTTACAATCATCAACAATCCTGAAAAAAATAAGCAATAAAACAAACCTCCACGATTGCAGAATTTTACCAATGTTTTGACTTTGGACATCATGCTGTTGTAAATCCCTTTCTGTCATAGATATAGTGCATATCAGTGGATGATTAAAAAGCACCACTGTAGTATATTATATTTGATTTTTTTAAATCAGTTATCACTGAATGTCATTGGTTTTTGTTGGGCTATGACTGCAGCCATTTAAAAACTCCATTTGATCAGAGGATGTCAATTAAAAGCAGTTAATTAAAAGCAGATTTGCCTCCCACAATTCAGCATGAGAAACAAAGAGGGTGGAATGACCTAAGATGGCACATGAAGCGAGATTTGATACCCACCAGCAGATCAGACTGGGACAGAGGGGTGCCATCCAGCTGGAGCTGAAACACAAGCAGAGTCAGCGCTCAACATCTGCAGAACAGCAAGAAAGATCTCCAAGAAAACATCTCACTGTTACGAGTTACATCAGGAAAAAAAGGGGAAACTGGCACCTCCCTGTGGTTGCTATGGTAAACATGAACACAATCGATGCTGTTTATTTAATTCATTAAAAATTAATGCTTTTTGGAACTCCAAGAAAACGATTGATTGAAATAACGTCTGAAGACGTGCACTGTTTATCGAACACGAACAGTGACTCACTTTGAAAGAAGCTCGCGGTGAGAGGTGGAAGACAGTCGATGCTCTGTGTGTCTTCTGAAAATACAAAGGGTTTCCTTCCAAAGTCAACTGAAAAGACAAAAGAATCAGAGATGCATCACATGCTGCAGAGGGAAATATTCATAGTGAGATCCAGCGGGCTGAACTGGAAAACTGACATTCAACCATTTCTGGTTACTTGCTAAAATCAAAAAGATCCTCAACATATTTACATTTGCAGGACTTTTTGAGACTAAAGTTTGGGATTGAGGTAAAACATTTTAAGGAGAACTGAAAAAAAGGTTCCCACACATTTTCCTTTTCAAAATTCAGACTCAATTTACGAAACCTCTCAATATATTGTCAGATCATGTGTAACAAATGGTTCATTTTCAGCATCATTTTCAGCTTTATATTTGGTGTAAAGTACAGTCATCTGTAAATATTCATCATTTTAAGTTTTATTTCATTGATTTTCTCAAAGCAACATACACAGCCCCTAAAATAAATAAATATACACACTTTTTCGTGTCCTTGAGAAACTATTTACATGTGCACAGGAATTTTTTTTATTTCTTACGCATTACAATTTCTAGTTGTATATCCCATTTCTTTTGTGCGTCACTGCTATATTACTATGAAGAAAACAAGATCATGGATGCACATAAATGAATACAGATCTATTTGCTCCAAATGTGGCTTTAATTAGTGTAGTACCTCTATTATCAATTTAACTCAATCCTCTGTAGCGACGGAGAAACCATGACACGAAATGGGCTGATGGCACAATACGGCTGTGCGCATTATCCTATTTGCCAAGTTCAAGGGTCTATAAAAAAGACTGGTACTGTAAGAAAGTGTTCACAATTTGCCTTTCATTAGGGCAGTAAGTCATATTTCAATGCTTTAGGTCTGCTTTAACGCAAATTCAGTGGCGGACAAGAAACCACACCGCGAAATGGGCTGATGGTGCAATACGACTTGTTAATGTTTAAATGGTTTCTTGTGCGCACACAAAATTCTGTATATTTTTTACTTTTGCAAAGGTCCTTTTAGAGGCTCTGTAAATACGGCGCAAAGAATATTGTGAGACGCTTCTAATCTGCTTTTTTTCATAATGAATTCAAGGTGCACTTTTTCATTAAGTCATGTTTGACGATGAAGCTGCCATGAAAACACACTTCTTGTATGATGAATTTATTTTAATTAAATTCTTAATTTTCTATTATAGAAAAAAATGGGTGCAATAGTCTGGAAATGCAAATCTGCTTCTTTTTGCACACTTTTCCAGACCTGGAAATCACTCGCATCAAATTCCACACTTTTCCAAACTGCGTAGGAACCCTGGAGTTTAAGCTGAGCATTACTAGGAGGGTCAAACTTACTGTACTGAGATTATGAAGGAAGGACAGTGGTGCCAGCTGGGAATGATCCAAAAGAAGGTTGTAAGCCAGGTCAAGGCACTGAAGTGATGACAGCTGCTCCACCCCTGCAGTTAGGATAATGCATTTTGCATTAAACTAGATTAACCTTTATTTTAGTAAACTAATCACAGTTTGTTCAAAACACACAAATGATTGCATTACATGTACAGAATCGTTTGCAATCAAGAGCTCTGCATTGAACAGAATATTAATTTCAAATGTTCAGGTAATTTCTTTCAAAATGTTCTCAAATTTCAAAAAGCCAATATGTGTCATCTAAAAAAAAAAAGTCAATATAATTTTTTTCTTTCCTTTTTTAAAGCAAATCCATGTTCATGTTCAAATCTGAGAGCTGAGAGATCGTAAAAATAATCCATATGTATCTCAATTTGTATGGATTATTTTTCCGATCTATGTACTTTTTGAAGCGTCAAAGTTGCAAAGGCAGTCTGTGAAAGTACAGAAAGCTCTCGGATTTCATCAGAAATATCTTGATTTGTGTTCTGAAGGTCTTTGGAACGACACGAGGGCGAGGAATTAATGACAGAATTTTCATTTTCGGGTGAACTAACCCTTTAAGACCACATCTAGACTTCAAAATAATTTCAAAATCTAAACTTCTGATTTAAACTGCATCCAGAACAATCAATAAAGACACAAAGACAGAAGAAGAAGAAATGTTCTGTAAAAGAACCAACATGGTGAATAAAAGGACAGAAAGATGCATTTTTCGATTTACTTACAAATAACACAATCATGGAAATGAGCAGAAAACTCACCATTGATGGTTTCCAGCTCGTTGTTTCTGAGGATCAGGGTGGTGAGTTTGGCTTGAGCGTTCAGGCCCAGCTCAGGAGCTCTCCGGAGGTTATTATAAGCTAAATTCAGATGCTCCAGTTCAGTGAGAGGCTTGATGGAGACAGAAAAAGCATGAATAAATTCACACTATTGTTACTTTGGGCAATTTCTAAACGTTTACCCATCCACCACCTCTTGAGTGTGTGCGTTTATTATTTTGGCTAATTTGATTATGCTTTCAGTTACCAATAAACGTGTATTACATTTAATATTTTATATCATTTTCCCTTTGCATTCTGAAAACTAAAATCTGTGAAAATGTCTGCAGATTCTGTCCAGGGAAGAAAAAAAAAAAAAACGAGAAAACCTACCTTTAAAAATTCAGCACAATCGTGGAGCTTGTTGTGGCTCAAATCAAGCCACTTCAGGACATTCAGCAGACTCTAAAATAATTTAGAAAATTGTTACACGCAGATTCCAATATCAGTAGCTCTAAAATCTACAGAAAACCGGAGACTCTTACCAGTGACCCGTCGAGACCCGAAATGGAATTATAACTGAAATTAAGGGTATGAAGTTCTAACCAGGGTAAAGCTGAGCTGAGATCTCCTCCACACAGAGAGAGAAGCTCCTGTTAAACACACACACACACACACACACACGGTTACTTTGTGTAAATGAACAAGCTTCAGGTTATGGTCACTGTGTCAGTTGTGCAAAAATGACCTCTAGAGAACTGACGCATTTCGAGCAAGTGAAGACCTCCAGCTGAGAATACACTCCTCTGAGACCCTCCAGACAATGAGGAGGAATACGCTTGAGCTGAACAGAAAGACAATCAAACAAAAAAGCAACATTTAAGACACTAGGGCAGAATAACGCTGCAAAGCGTGGTGGAATTAATTCGGTTAGCTTGTTTTGAAATACCTCTAAATATTTGAGGGACTTGAAAGGGAAGATTTTCACAGGATACTGCAGTTTCACACCAGATGGATTAACAAGCTGTTTCACAGACACACATGATCAGACAATTCAATCTACTGGATTGGAGAATTGTGATGCATTTCAATGCAAATTAAAAAAAAAGGTTCAGTCAAGACGTAATAGAAAATAATAAAGTACTACTAATAATTAACCTGGAGTAAAATTTCCTTAGACTATCAACTTCAGAGTTAAAATCTCCTGATAATTCACGCTCCTCCATGTCATCCAAGATGTTCATGTCTTTCTTTCTTCAGTTGAAAAGAAAAGGAAAACATTCCAGGATTTTTCTCCATATAGTGGACTTCAATGGGGTTCAACAGGGTCCAAATGTCAGTTTCAGTGCAGCTTCAAAGGATCTACATGATCCAGACGAGGAATAAGAGTCTGATCTAGAGAAACCATCGGATATTTTATACAAAAAATAAACATTACATACTTTTAAACCACAAATGCTCATCTATGATGATGTAACACATTACGTCATCACGTTGGAAAGGTCACGTGACATAGGAGGAAGTATCGCGGTAGGGCGAAAAACTCCATCTTATTTTCTCCTCCAACTTCAAAATTGTCCGTCATTGACTTAGTCTTTGCATGTTCACATTGTAAACACTGGATCGGTACTTCCTCCTACGTCACATGACCTTTCCAACGTGATGACGTAATGCGTGGAGCATCGAAAGACGAGCATTTGTGGTTAAAAAGTATATAATGTTTATTTTTGTATAAAATGTGTGATGGTTTCTCTAGATCAGACTCTTATTCCTCGTCTGGATCATGTAGATCTTTGAAGCTGCACTGAAACTGACATTTGGACCCTGTTGAACCCCAGTGAAGTCCACTATATGGAGAAAAATCCCGGAATGTTTTCCTTTTCTTTTCAACTGAAGAAAGAAAGACATGAACATCTTGGATGACATGGAGGAGAGTGAATTATCAGGACATTTGAACTCTGCACCAGAACCTTCAGCACCTTGAGAGACACGGTCTTCTGCAGCATGTCGAAGAGGAACTGGACTTCCAGCAGGGAGGCAGTGTCTGCTGGGTGGGACGGCAGGGCCAGAAAGCCATGCTGATGTGTGCGTGAGACAAGGTGCCGCTCGAAGAGTTGTGTCAGGTGCTGTAAACATCCCACTTTCAGAGTAAGAGTGCTGGAACCATCCAGAACGGAGTCACCTATACAGAGAGCAACAAGAACTTCATGCCTTATTGAAACTGACCTGCAGCTTTAAAGCCTGAGCAATGACAAGCACCCTCAGATTTTACAGATTCTAGTTTAGTCTGCTCACCATGGCTGCATATATTTAATTAAAAATACAAAACAAACAGTAATATTGTGAAATATTATTCCAGTGTAAATCATCTGTTTTCTATGTGAATATACAGTACAGTGTAATTTATATCCAGTGATCAAAGCTGAATTTTCAGCATCATTACTCCAGTCTTCAGAGTCACATGATCCTTCAGAAATCATTCTGATATGAGGATTTGATGCTCAAGAAACATTATAATCTTTTGTAACGTTATAAACGTCACTTTCGATCGATATAATGCATCATCGCTGAATAAAAGTAAATATAAGAATAAATAAATAAAAAACTCTTACTGACCCCAAACTTTTGAACGGTAGTGTGTAAGGATACAAAAGCTTTATATTTTCAGATAAATGTGGTTCTTTTGAAACAACTTGTGCACAACCGTTTCAAAAAACATCAATAATCATAAATGAGCATCAAATCATCATATCAGAATGATTTCTGAAGGATCATGTGACACTGAAGACTGGAGTAATGATGCTGAAAATTCAGGAATAAATTACACTGTACTATATATTCACATAGAAAACAGTCGTTTCAAATTGTAATATTATTTTTTACAAAATTACTGCTCGTTTTGTTTTTTGTGTCACAGTGGTACTATTTATCATTCATTATTAACTGCCATGATTTGATCAGGTCCAGGTGAAACTGCAAAAACAAACAATAATAACATTGAAACACTGATTTTATACCATTATTTCGCAGTAATGTGGCAAGTCTGTGCACAACCGTCGACTGACCGGCCCGAGTGGATGTCATCCTAAAAACAGTGAAACATATTAACAGAAAAAATATCAATCAAAAGGGGAATTATTCTAATCTGAATATTCATAGTTTTTACTAAGACAGAATATTAATTTGGCTAATACAAGAATTTCAAAACAAAATTCCTCAGACCAGTGAACTGACAACTGCCAGAAAGCAATTCAATTATTATTATTAATATTATAAAATATGATTACACAAAAAAATCAGGTGTTTAGACATTTAGTGTATATATATATATATATATATATATATATATATATATATATATATATATATATATATATATATATACATACACACACACACACACACATATATTTAAAGCTGTATAGCAAAATATACCAACTAAAACACCGAGAGTTGTAACCTTGCAAACCGAAAACAAAACAAGCAGCTCTTCCTGATACCCACACAATAATGTTGTTGAGTCTGTTCTCCTGAAAAGCGCTAAAAAAACACCTTATGATTCAGCAAATGCGTGACTCGAAGCCACAAATAACGTTATACCCGTTTATGAACCGGCATTATGATTCATTACTTCAATTCCCTTTCGCGTTTGTTGACATCCTGCGGCTAGCCGTCACATGATCTTGTTTCTTAAAGGTACGGCGGGCCGGAGTAGCCAAACAAGCGAATATTTAACTAAGCGCGCCCTCCTGCGTTTATTTCCACACGTTTTATAACACAAACAACAAAAATTTGTATTTTGAAGGTGAGCTGTTTGACTTGCCTGCGAATATTAAATCAATATTATGCACTTAAAATGTGAGAAAAAAAAACTTTATGAATGAAAAATCATGTCTCTGAAAATGTCCATATTTTTAAAGTCCATACATCACTTGTACTGTTTCAAAAACTGGTTCAGCCTCTGCTGGATGTCAAACTCGTATTATCTCACTATCTCCACATGTCTATCTTTACAGTGGCTTAAACAGCAACCAACCTGATTGTGTAACTGTCTGTTGTTTGTATGGTGGACATGTAATGTGCAAATATGTTTGTTCTCTTCGTGTGTCATGTCAACATTAACTAAACAACCATCTTGCTTTTCTTGGAAATCAAACACTAAACCTCAGGAAACAATGTTCCAAAGTTCGCACTGAGTGTGTACAGTACTTACAGAATCAACAACACTTAACATACACTTATATATATATATATATATATATGGAGTTTTACAGAACATTTACTTAACATATACTTTAATATTCTCATAATACAGTCACACATATTCGACAAAAGCGTCATTACTAATTCTCATGAGAGTTTGTTAAATACAAGCAAAAAATAAACTTTAAATAGTTTTTATCGGCAAGATTCACTTTCTCAAAATGTTTCCGCTATACATATATATATATATATAATCTGATTAAATATAAATATTCTAATATAAAAGTAAATAATTCTAAATAAAAGTAAATAATTAAATAATTCTAATATAAAAGTACTGAATGTATTTGTGCTGTAAAAGATGCAAAGTTGAGTTGAACATGGACAAGCCCAGCAAATGGGTTGTTTTAACCCAGTGGTTGGGTTAAATGTTTACCCAACGTGCTGGGTAGTTTTTATTTAAAAAATATGGCTGGATTAAAATGAACCCAAAATATGTTGGAAATTAAAAATCAAACAATTACTAGAATAATAATAATAAAGCTGTTTAATAAATGCTTATTGTTTAATTATGATGCATTTAACTTATTAATTAATGTTCATTTCCAACATATTTTGGGATCATTTTAAACGAGCAGTTTTTGCCCAGCAGGTTTGACCCAACCATTTCATTGTCAACCCAACTTGGGTTGTTTTTAACCCAGCATTTTTTAGAACGGTTCTTTTTCTCCACAGTGGAGTGTGCAGAGGTTCCTCGGGGCGTTGGTGTAATTATCTCACTTGTTTACTCAGAAATGTCCTTGATGGAGAACTGCACTAAACCAACTGGAGATACTGTGGCTCTCGAAACCCGAATCTCTCGGCACACGGACACCGCGCTCGTGAGCCGTGGGTCGTCGTTTTTGGTTTTAAATGTTCTGCATAAACACTGCAATCGCCCACAACACGTGCCACATCAAATTTTCTCCATCATTCTCCATCCATTTTCTTTTCTCCATCAAAATTTCCAAACCTGACAACCACAAACGCACGGCTTGAAATCAGACGGCACCCACGACGAGAAATAATCCTCGTTTATATCTCTTCGACAGCCGCTGTAGCTATAGGTCTCACATGGAGCAGCTATTTCTGTACCCTTAAATAAACAACGATTAGTCTCAGAGGGGAACAGAGTGTGGGCTTTGCTCTGGACGAGTTAATGGTTGTTTGGTTGGTAAGCATGATACCTCGACTCCTGGCCCCTGTAATCAATAGGCAACTGAGAGATTACAACAACATTCAGCTTTTAGGCTCGAGTTTGTACAAGTTTACTTGTACATTTACTTACTGTACAATGCCAATGGATTTTAAAGGGGTGGATGATTATGATTTGACTTTTTTTAACTTCAGTTAGAGTGTAATGTTGCTGTTTGAGCAGAAACAACATCTGTAAAGTTACGACGCTCAAAAGAAATCTCTGTTTAAGGACTGCAACAAGCTTCTTCCTGTGTTAGTGACATCACAAACCCCAAAATTTACATAAACCCCGCCCCCGAGAACACTCAACAAAGGGGGCGGGGCCATGTCGGGCCGCTTTAGAGAAGAGGAAGAGTTGTTGTAGTCGAGTGTTGTTGATGCCGTTATTTTATGCCACAAACGAGGGTCGATTCGAGGAAAAAAGATGAACGTGACGACACATGCTAGTGATGAGTTGATCAACTCCACAGCAACTACATCAATTTATCCACTAACCGTTCAGAAACGTCTAAAAGTTGGAACTTCTTCCTGAGTCTCTCCATCAGTTTGAACACTTTCCTCATTTTGTCTGCGTGAGATTCTCCAGCTTTGTTGTTGTTGAGCTGTTAAAGCTCCGCCCTCTTCTGGAGCAGCAGCTCATTTGCATTTAATGGGACACACAAAAACTGCATGTTTTTGCTCTCACACAAATAAAGGCAAGCTATAATTAATGATCTGTGAGCTGAAACTTCACAGACACATTCTGGAGATCTTGTAAAAGGGGCTTTATAGGTCTCATTTAATATGTGCATGTAATATCTGTCGTCACAGATTAGCTTATACTTACTGCAAACCATGAGGGACACTATACTGACCTCTCCCCACCTCAGTTGTCTTGGAAAGGACTCAAAGATTATAAATTAATCATTATCTCTTTCCATCATAGGCCTATTCAATACACATGACCAGTATTTACACATATTACGAAACTAGATAACATTTCACACATATGCCTTTGCAGCTGAAAATAAATAACGTCAATAACTTTCGATGGTCAGAATTGCATTTGATGAGGCAGCTTAACATGTGAAGACCATGCTTTGCTTCACGCCTGATGGAGCTAAGCATGACTTTCTTTCTCCAGCTGTAATGTAAAGTTGATATAAAGTGCAAAGTCACCGCGTTGAAAAAAAACATTTACTCTAAAATATCTGTTTTAGAGCTGAGGCCTAACAGAATAAAGACCCAAGGCTCTGGCTCTGCAGCCCTTGTGAGGATTTGTTTGACAAAGCTGCAGCCCGCCTGTCATCTCCTATGATGTCAGCGGCATATGAGCACTGATAGGACCCCGCAGCAGCCCCAGTTAGCCTTCACCTGTCCGCGCGCGCTTCTTACCTGCATAAGTTCAGTCCTCCGACTTACATCGTGGACACGATGTTGCTCTACGTGAGTTGCGGCTTGCTGCTGGCACTGGTGACTTTTCACGGCGCCGCTGGATCAGAAATGGTGTTCCGCTGTCCGAGCTGCACCGCGGAGCGCCAGGCGGCTTGCCCGATGCTCACGGATCCGTGCGCGGAGATTGTGCGCGAGCCGGGCTGCGGCTGCTGTCCGGTGTGTGCCCGGCAAGAGGGCGAGCTGTGCGGCGTTTACACACCGAGATGCTCCAGTGGTCTGCGGTGCTATCCGAAGCCGGATTCGGAGTTGCCCCTGGAGCAGCTGGTTCAAGGGCTCGGGAGATGTGGACGCAAAGTGGACACTGAGCCCACAGGAAGCGCTGAGCCTCGGGAAGTCAGCGGTGAGTGATTTAATGGGTGCATAATTATAATGCATATCAATTATGACATAAATGTGGGATTATATATATATATATATATATATATATATATATATTTCAGCTGATATAAAATTATGAAAAATGTCTCATTATAATTAGACCATCAAGTCATGAACAATATTTGAAAACGTACAGATTTGTGAAAAAACAAAAACAAAATGCAAATCTTTACTAAAACACTCTTTATCTGCATTGATTCATTTGTGTGAAGAAGAGGGAAAAACAAAGTTTTCTCTGTGTTTTATCGATAGATTTTGATTAATTGGCTCGAGCTCGATATCAGCTGGAGTCGTGAACTCAAACTCTACACATTTTAACAGTCTGTCAACTCTATGCACCTGTTGTAACAGTGCGATGTGTTCTTAAGTGTTTTATCTCTCTGAAAGAAAGAAAGAAAGAAAGAAAGAAAGAAGACTTTTGGCCATCTGGAGGAGTAAATGGAATGCAACAGTGATAGCAAGACGGATTTTGCGCTTTGACCCTTTCCTGCAGTAAATTTATCATTGCGCGCGTGTGTGTGTGTGTGTTTGCGCGCGCGCGCGCGTGTGTGTGAAAGAGAGATAGAGAGGATGAGTCTGAACAAGCAGGACAGGAGGACGGGTCTCGACGCAGAACAAGCAGTGGAGCCTTGAGGATATTTTTAATGGGACATCCAGATGAGTCCAGTCAATGTTATAAGGTGGCATGCCAAAAATTGTATTTTAAAAAATGTGCTGTGCTAATATTTGAACACTTATGGCCTTATTCAGAAACGCACTTCTCTAATTGGCCTACATGATTTATGACATTTGATATCAAAACAATACAAGAACTGCTGGGAAAAGCATTAACATTTTTAACAAAAGCGTCGAAATCATCAATTTAACTACATGAATGTCCCGCTGTGGACGTGTGAGTGTTAAATTTAGACTTTCCACATGAGGTTTGTGAATCAATCTGACAAATCAGAAGACTTCTGCTAACTTTTAGTGAGGGGAGTGAAGAATGATGATGTGTAGAGTTTGAGTTGACTAAATGTACTAAATGTAAATGTAATGTAAATGATGATAGGCCTGAAATTTCGAAAAACAAACATGTTTGAGAAAATTCAGAATGGCGAATAAAATACAATATAATATTGAAAGGAAGAGGAAAGCAAAGCAATTTTGATTCTGGAGTTATTCGTAAAAACATACGTTTATTTACGCTAACTGTAGCTAGTGGTTAAGCGGCTGGGTATACTTCATTTTTTTACATACGCGAACAGTCAAATGCACAGCCTTGGAAAGTACTTCATTTCACGTTGGCGTTCTCGCCATGAGTTACAACCCATATAAACATCTTTGTATTTTTTCATGCTGGAGTTTTACAAGCTTCTAACTTCTTCACACAATCTGTCAAGCTCCGTCGTCGCTGTAGCTTGCACGTGTTCCCGTCTGTTCTGTTTATGCCGTTTTTCTTTGACTAACTTGTGAATTGACGCCCTCAGGGCATGGTTGCCACCTAGTGGATAAACTAATTACTGTCGATTTCAAAACACTGCCTCGTGAAGCTTTACGAATCCTGAAGTCACATGATTTCAATAAACGAGGCTTCGTTACATCATAAGTGTTTCGCAATTTCACGCGATTTTTGCGGTTTGATACACGAACCGAATCACTGATTTAAAACAAAAGATTCGTAAAGCAGTAGTGGCAACTTTGGTCTGTCGGCCAGTATGAATAGGTCCAAAGGAATCCATTGTTTTTGTTTAAAATACTGAACATTCACAGAGAATATCTGATCGTGCAGGAAGGTTTTCTGGTGAAAGAGAGGAAAACTGACACTTCCTGTGAATGACAAGCTGCTTTTACCAGCAGAATGTCTCGTTTAAAACCGTCTTTTATATGAAATACTGTAATTAACGTGCCATTAAAGTAAATTTTGACACGTTAAGCAATAATTTATTATGTGACATTTGAAAGCGAAACAGTCTGGAGGATGATAGGCGGTTCAGGAGTCCTTATCCTACTTGTTTAGGTTAGAAGGTTCTTATTAGACCAACTGCTTTATATGCTTGTCTCCTTTTACTAAATTTTTCTGCATTTACACAAAAACAAATCATCTGATAGATATATGTTATCAATGACTGGTCATGTTTCCCTGCATGTCCAAGACCCCAGCTCCAACATTTCTCTCATGTGTTCCCTAGTCAGTTTCCCTGGCTGTTAATTAGTTCTGACACACACGTTTATGTTCTATTCATTATCTCTACACCTACACACAGGACACACATTTTAGAAAATAGAGAGATGGATGAATGGATGGATGCCACAAAGAAGAATATGGAGACTCCAGAGACAGTATATAGCTATAAAAAATGCTGGGTTAAAAACAACCCAAGTTGGGTTGAAAATGCACAAACCCAGTGGTTGGGTGAAATGTTTAACTCAACTATTGTTTAAAAATTACTGTATTGCCTGCTTAAAATGTACTCAAAGTATGTTGTACTTTAACATTATTAATATGTTTAATGAATAATAATTAAACAATAAACATTTATTGAGCTTCTTATTAATAAATGTTCATCTTTTGATTATTAGTGTTTCCTCTAGTAATTATGTGTCTGATTTTTAATTTCCAACATAGTTTGGGTTCATTTTAAGCCAGATATATAGTCATTTTTAAACAATAGTTGGGTTAAATAAAACTGCCCAGCACATTGGGTTAAACATTTAACCCAACCGTTGGGTTAAAACAACGCAATCGCTGGGTTTGATTTTGTTTTTAACACCAAACAAATACCCCTTCTCTCAAGATATCTAAAAATACACCTATAAAGCTGCCCAAATTCAACTTATATATATATATTCAACTATATATATATTGATCGGGATGAACAAAGAGTCTATAAAATGGAGGAAAAAGAAAAATTGTCAGATGGGATGAATCTACACCATCACTTACAAGAGTAACATGATGTAAAATTATCAGTTTGTTCATTTACGATAATAAATTATTTACCGATTATTACTTTTGTTAAGCTTTTTGTAAATAGTACTGACCTCCCAAATTCACAATTTTCACATTATTTCTTAAAGAGACATTTATTGAAGTTATTTAATAAATAGAGAAATAAATAGATCCATCCATTCATAAATGTTCAATGGTGTCAGGATTCATTAAATGAGAACGGAACCAGGCAAACAGACGTGTAATATAGACAAGAATGATAAACGCTGGACTGGAAAGATAAGATGGTTTAATACAGTCCAGCACAACACAGCCGTCAAAGGGAGAATTATAGGTGAGGAAATGAGGAACAGGTGCGCCAAGTAACAATACAAAAGAGTAGAGAGAAAACCCATCAGTATCCCTGAGGGCTGAGGAACTCATTTATAAGTGCCTACTTTACAATGAACAAGTTCCTCAAGAACCTGGTGTTCCACCACTCCATCCCTCTTACGCTGTACACTGGGAAACCTTCGATAAGACGGGGGATGGAGGAAGAGATGGTGGGAGAAAGGGGATGGAGACAAACAGATATGATGCAGGAAAGCTACCAGATTGCAGTTACATCGCGTAAAATGGCAGAGGGAGGCAAAACACAAACGCGAGTATTAAAAAACGCACCCACTTCTTTAATATTTACAGTGTGCGAGAGTGTGTGTAATAGTGAGAGAGTGTGTGTGCGAGTGTGTCCAATTCCAATTCATTTATTCTAAAGCACATAATAATACAACAACGTTGAAAATGTAACAAACTATAAATAAAAAATATTACAAAAACAGCTACTCTCAGACTCTTAAACCCTTAAAACCCTTAAACTCTCTTTAAAGACACTCTGTAAAAAAATAATGGCAACAAATAGATTCTGTATTTTATAAATTACTCTAAAACTAACTTGTAGTTTTAAGCGTAGGCCTACTGTAAAATAAAATACGGCATTATACTATTATTTTTTATTTTTTATTAATTGGTTACACTTTATTTTAAGGTGTCTTTGTTACACTGTAGTTATACATTTAAGTACTGAGTAATATTAAGTAACTACATGTACTTACTATAGGGTTGGTTTAGGGTTAGTTCCATGTAATCTCGCATAATTTATAGTTATTACTGTAGTAACTACATGTAACATGTAAGAATGACACTGTAAAATAAAGTGTAACCTATTAATTTTACTGTTGTAAATTCAATAACACCGGTTATTGCTTCACATCAACATTTTATAGCTGAACTTTAATAGAATATATAGATTTACCAGCATATTAGCTATATTTCATTAATGAACAGAATACAATTATAGCCATACCAGTATGAAAATAAATGTTGGAAATATAAATTGGAAAAGAGCATCAAACATATTTATGCCTTGTAAATAACATTGATACCTACCTACCATTTTAACATACACGTATTAAAGCGATTTAAAGGGTTAGTTCACTTCAGAGTTCAAATGTCCTGATAATTCACTCTCCTCCATGTCATCCAAGATGTTCATGTCTTTCTTTCTTCAGTGGAAAAGAAATGAAGGTTTTTGAGGAAAACATTCCAGAATTTTTCTCCATATAGTGGACTTCAATGGGGTTCAACAGGGTCCAAATGTCAGTTTCAGTGCAGCTTCAAAGATCTACATGATCCAGACGAGGAATAAGAGTCTGATCTAGAGAAACCATCACACATTTTATAAAAAACAAAAACAAACAAACGCTCATCTTTCACTGATCCATGACGCTCCATTATACCAAGATATATTTTTTTAGCCATATCGCCCAGCCCTAGTATTTACCGATGTTTATTAGTACTGTCGTATGTTGTGTTCAGACTTAAGTTTTGTTTGATGTTCATTTAGGAAGTGTACTTTCTTGCAGCAGATACAATAAAAAGGTAGTTCATATATCTGACTGCTTCATTGACGAAAATGTAGCCATTTGCCGTAATATTGAACATTTCGAATGCATCGTGGAATCGAATCGAATTGTAACCGAATCAAATCATGAATGAACATCAGAAGGAATGTTGTTTCAAGCGCGGAAAGACGTGATTCAAGTTCACCAACGTTAATCTACTAACTCCCCTGACCGCTTTGATGACAAAATGGCGGATTCGGGGTTATGATTGGTCAGATCGCCTGTCAATCAAATTGTTTAAAATGTCTTAACTGTTAAGGTTAGCCTGATATGAATATGCCTTTGTTCATGACCACTTCTCAAGCCTCGGTTGACCCGCTTTGGACCACTTTTAAACCCCTGACAGCTGGCCTCGAGGAGGCGCGAAAACACGACTGTCGCTGGAACGCACTAGCCTGCTCACTTTAGGCCGGACAGTGGAAGAGCAGCTAATGTCGAATGAAAGCTTGGGTGGATAGCAGACTCACTGGAATTATTTTGAGTGCACACAAACCGGGGGACATCGAGCTACAGTCTCTTTCCAACCGCCCTGGAGTAGAGGTTCTTAACCTTGGGGTCATGGGAGAAAAAATAAACAATGGGTGCAGGGGTGACCTAGCCACAAAGCTAAACTCTAAGACATCCGAAAAGCTTATGCAGCTGACTTGCTGCCGCTCTGCCTTATCAGGCAATGACTAAATATGGCTTCTAATTTCAAACAGGCTTCTGATCATAAAGGTTGATCTCGATTCTACAACAAAATACAGAGAGCATAACTGTCTCAGACTCAAACGCACAGGATAATGGGATATCATAGACAGCGAAGGATACATCTATGCTACCTTCAAAAATCGATGAGATGAAGGTATCACAGATTGTGACACGATCAGATGTGCTTTTATTGCTTTCCTACCTTCATGCCTGCGGAGCGTAATGATCCACACTTGTTTGCATTAGTTAACTGAAAAATGTTGCACTTATTGCACAGCATGCTTAAAAAACAGTAAAGTAGTAAATAAGGAAATTATTTCATTACTTCACGTTTTACACGTACGCGAGGGTGTGACGTGAATTTCGTCATCAGAATAGTACCCATGTACTGAACGCACACCGCTGAATTTTTGTATGCGCAGGTTGCACATGCATATTTTTATCCACATGGTGGCAACGGTGCTCTAGGGACGTCGATTCACAAGATAATCGAAGAAAAACTGCATAAACAGAACAGACGGGAACGCATGCAAGCTACAGGCCTATATATATGAGAGATTGTGCGAAGAGGTTAGAAAGTACCCTCATTTATACAACTCTAGCATGAAAGAATACAAAGATGTTTATATGGGTTGTAACTCATAGAGTTATTGCAATTTGTCACGATGTGCATGCGTCGAACGCCTGTGTACGTGTACGAGTCAAGTGACGTATACTTTGCAAAGCTGTGCGTTCAAAAACGAAGTGTACTTTCTGCTTTATTCTTTAAACCAACCTTTTTTTTGCCTGTGAGATTAAGTGTATAGCTTAAAGCTGCAGACCATAAGTTTTGCCTCTTTGTCGCCATCTCTGTTCGAAACCTGCAATTGCAGTTATTTGTGGAATTATCAGTTTTATATGGGTTTTGCATCAGCATGGCCAAATAATGACCAAAAGTAGAATTTTCATAGGAAAATGTCATCTAAACAAGTAACATGTCTGCCACTTTTGTTCTGACCAACTTAAAAAAAAAAAAAAATTACAATAAATCTCGCTGCCAATGGTGAAATCTAGCGATCACTTAGCTTGAATCTCCAGCTGTCACTGATGATTGATCTTTCTGGATTACAATCATAAGTTTAATTATTGCAGCTGCCGTGAGAAAAGACTATAAATGATCTGCCATCCTCACATGATATAGTTGAGACTCGTTCTTTATGTAAACAGACGTGACGTAATGACGCAAAGCGAACGACGAAAGCTCGAAATTCTCGCGGAAACCCACCAGTACCACTCGAGTTATAAAACATTATTACAAGCTTACCGTTGTGAATCGGTCTAAGGTAAGGAGATAGTTTTGAACCCCGGCTGGTTAAAAATTGATTTCGGACCAAAAAACTTACGGACTGCAGCTTTAAGTGTACGGCATGGATGGGGGTGAAGTGGCGGGGTTGTGGGAAATTTTTAAAGTTAAAAATGCATCATGGAAAACCCCCAGAGTAGGGTTTTGACCACAATGGAAAGTACTGAGAGTGCTGACAGAAAAGAGCAAGTAGGTATTGGTCTCATCTTCACCAAGAGGGAAATAGCTGGTGACCCTCTTCCCATTTGCAGTGACCCGAAAAACAGGCCTCACAAAGCCCTCAGCACCTGGCAGAGAGACTCAAAAATAAACGGACTGCTTATGAGCTGTTCCTACAGGGCTGTGGAAAAGCGGTACCCGTTGGACTAAAATAGAGCAAACTAATCCCCCAGTTTTCTGCAAGAGCGGGTATGGCTGCCATCCCCCCCTAGGGCTACTCAGCAACTCAAATGCCAAGAATCTTACTGTGTCTATGTCCAGAATAAACTCTCGAGCTCCCCGCAGCAGCTTGGAGATAACACAAACAATGTGAGAAATGTCGAGGCGAGTGCGCTCGGGGTGGGAGCAAGCAATGGTTTAAGGACCTCTTTGGAATTTGCGGAGGTGGTGTTTTTTTTTTTTCAGGATTTTTCATGGTATAGTTATAGCTCATACGTGCTGGTCTGGGGTGAGGATGTAGGGCAACATTGTTTCCCCAAGGCCCAGATTATGGTTACTCAGTGAACCTTGTTAGTCACTTAACACCTTTTAGTCAAGCTTGTGCTGTCTTGCCTGCATGCTGTAAAGCAAACCTATTTGTCTCTTATCATGGAGCACATATGCTGATTACTCCCAAAAACAAACCCGTTTTTCCAGTTTACATGCAAACCAATAACCTGACGAGACTGACGAGACTGATGTGAAGTAAAAAGCTGTAAATGTAGTAAAGTATTCGACATGTAATACTTATTTTATATGCAAAGATGTCAGATGGCAGTGGGCGTTTACAGTGAAGTCTCACAGTAGACACGCCCCTTCGAGGGCTAAGAAAATAGCCATTTTTTCTAAATTCTGACAATTATTTGATATAAAAAATCATGTCAACATTGGACCTCAGGAAACATTATAAAATAATAATAATAAAAACAGTTCATGACACAGTTCAATGTACAGTAACGACACTTATTGGTCTTGTCAATGAACAGTTGTTAAAACACTGAAAGAAATTTAAAGGGGACCTATAATGCCTCTTTTACAAGATGTAATATAAGTCTCCAGAATGTGTCTGTGAAGTTTCAGCTCAGATCATTTATTATCGCTTGTCAAATTTGCTTCTATTTGTGTGCGAGCAAAAACACGCAGTTTTTGTGTGTGTCCCTTTAAATGCAAATGAGCTGCTGCTCCAGAAGAGGGCGGAGCTTTAACAGCTCAACAACAACAAAGCTGGAGAATCTCACGCAGACAAAATGAGGAAAGTGTTCAAACTGATGGAGAGACTCAGGAAGAAGTTCAACTTTTAGACGTTTCTGAACGGTTAGTGGATAAATTGATGTAGTTTCCACGTAAAAATATGAAATATATAACACTTCACCGACTTTCTTCGGCACATTTCCTTCATAAATGAAAATCAACCACGGTTTCCTCAGTGACTCATGGAGAGAGTCTATGGAGACCTATGTTCGTTGGTACATCTAACAGTGCAAACATTACTCAGAAAACTCACAGGGCAGATCGTCAGCAGACGGGGCTCTTACGTAAGAGAAATCTGGAACCATGCGTTTGGAGAGACTGTTTATGATTTATGGGGATTATATAAAAAAGGAGTGGGTGGATTTTTACCATTATATGCTGTTTGTTTACACACATCTGTGTTCAAACACCTTATA
Organism: Zacco platypus; assembly: GCA_038088235.1. Taxonomy (NCBI): domain Eukaryota; kingdom Metazoa; phylum Chordata; class Actinopteri; order Cypriniformes; family Xenocyprididae; genus Zacco; species Zacco platypus. The sequence continues at coordinate 1,293,592 of CM076074.1, forward strand.
AAAGTGAATTTTGCCTAATAATTTTGCCTTTAAGGAAGAGAAATTATTTAAAAATTGACCTGTCATTCTGTCATAGACATGGAAATGCACTATCCAGACTGAAACGGTTGTATTTCAAGAATGCTTTGACATAAGGATGGTCTTGTGTTAAAGAAGGCATTTGGCAGATTAATGTAGAAATAAACTAAATAAGTGGAACAGAAAAAGAGTTATAGCAGTTTAAAATGTAAAAATATTTTATATTTTAATATATTTAAAACTGCAAGATAATCAAAGCCAAAAATCTGAATAGTTTTGTTGCAAATTTTAGGTTGATATCTCAAAAAAAAAAAAAAGAGCTTTCAGTAAGATTTTGTTTGGGTTGCAGTACCAAACCTTTTCACTGGGTGACAACCAAGCTCCATTACTGACCATATAAGGGCGCCTCCATATAAGGGCGCCTTCCATTTATGGTTTGAGTGATCTGAACCATATATTTACAGCTCTGGAAAAAATTAAGAGACCACTGCATATTTTTTGTTATTTTGACCAGTTGTTGCTTTTGGAAAATAAATGCTCTAAATTACAATATTTTTATTTGGAATTTGGGAAAAATATCAGTAGTTTATAGAATAAAACAAAAATGTTAATTTTACCCAAACACATACCTATAAATAGTAAACCCAGAGAAACTGATAATTTTGCAGTGGTCTCTTAATTTTTTCCAGAGCTGTACATACTTTTCATACAATTTATGAAGTATACATCCAATATAGAAGTAGTTGGCAGAATTTGATATGAATTCAACCTCTAATAAACACATAAAACAACATGTATGTGTGTTATATCCCGCCGCCACATCACAAATGATGACTATATATATATTTTTTACATTTAAAACATTTTCAAACCTTTTTTCCTCAAAAAAAAAAAAATGAATGGATGTTATCTTTTGAACAAACAGGTTTCTACCAATCTTTCGTGATTTTTCATGTTCATAGCTATTTCAAGGTCTGAACACTATGAAAATATCCTTGTTGTAAATTGATAAATTACTTTATACTTATTTTGAAAATCACCAAACATGAAAACTAGAGATTGTATGCTTTCAAAATAATATATAGTCTGTACAGATTAGTTTAGGTTTAGTATAGGATATTACTGTTTTAAAGCGGTGGGGTTCATTTCTGTTCTTGCGGTCATTAATCTCTCACTCCTCACAGTATAATAATCTGACGGCTGTGAAGCTGATGCGATGCATGCGAGGTTCCCTGATTCTGATCATGAAGACAGGGACCACCGCCGGTTGGAAACAGCACAGCCCTGTGTGGGACTATTTTGAGTTTAATTATGAAAATGGAAAAAGCAAAGGCATGATCACAACCAATTATATGATAAGTGGTGTTCAAATTAAAGGGAAAAAATCCCACAAACCTAATAGAGAAAAGTCATCACAGCAAGGAGTACAAAATTATTCATGACTCAAGGTGTGGAAAAAAAGAGTAGCATCTATAATGAAGCTGTGTTTCCAAAGATTTGCGGTTTGGACGACAAACATATATTAAAATATATAAAACTTAATTTTGAGATTCAACAACTAATGCTGCTCTTGACCCCGAGATCATCAGATGTGCTGAAACGGGAAAACGTCTGCTTAGTTACACTTTATTTTAAGGTGTCATTATTACAGTGCAATTATACATTTAAGTACTGAGTAATAATAATTAACCACATGTACTTACTATAGGGTGAGGATTAGGATGAGGGTTTGGTTTGGGGTTAATTGCATGTAATTATGCATAATTTCTAATTATTACTATAGTAAAAACATGTAACATATGTAACAATGACGCTGCAAAATAAAGTGTTACCCTCATTTCTTATGTTATTGTAATTGCGCACAAATATGCCAAATCTATAGTTGCTTTAAATGTACTGAAAAGTTTGCTTAAATATAAAGGCTTCTCTTATTTTCCACTCTTTAGGGGAGTGTTGTGTTAATTCATAAACTGTATTACTAAAACTAAAAAATATAAAAACTGAACAGATCCACAAAACAATAACCTCAATCAAAAAATAAAACTAATGAATATAATATAATTTAAAGAAAAACTACTTTGAATCAGCCCTTATCCGCTTACATTAGCTTCGCAAACAGTTTGATTGACAGGCGATCTGACCAATCATAACCCCGAATCCGCCATTTTTTTGTCGTGTGTCACGACACATTAAACACACACTAGACGCTATTTATTGATTAAACTTCTTTAAAACATTACATTATTTTAAATATGAAACGCAAAAAAATTATTTTTCACTCCGTGAGAACATGATGTGTGGCGTGAGAGCGGCATAGCAATAGTAACTAAAGGGGGCGGGGCTTTGCGAACGGTCAATTAAATTGGCAATTGAGGAATATTTTGTGCCATAATATAAACCTGCCTAATCTGTTTACTAATGAGGACTTCAAAACAATCAAATATACTCTTCTTCTGCTGGGAAAGACAAATAATTAGCCTTGTAAAGCACATAGGATATTGAATTAATGCTGAAGCGCTGGAACAGATCTCAATCTTATGGTTTTCACTGCCATCCCTTCAGTGGACAGTAAAACAGAGATTTTTGATCCCAAACAGATGGAGAGGAGAATTTTGCATTAAGGCAGGAGCGGGTAGTTCCCATCAGTGCTGACTGCCGTGCCAAACTTCCAGTGTAGAGTTTGCTCTGGATGATGCCAGATAAGATGGTTGTGATTAAGCTTGTTGGCATGACCCAACGCCAACAAATTGGCATTCCTTCCAGGACTGTAAGTTCTTTACCCATTCAAACCAGCATGCATTTTGAGCATCCATGCCGTTATATCCTCATGGTAGATGTAAAGGTAATGGAAACAACTTAATAAAAACACTTGTAAAAAATGAATCGGGTTCGTTTCGCATTCATTCGTTTCCTGCTCGACAGTGATGATTGGCCCTCCATGTGGATTATTTTAAGAATCGCCATCCTTTATGGATGCATCCCTCCCCCTATTTATTTCCTGAAGGACTTGGAAAACATCTGCAGATTAAAACAGTTCCTTCCACTTTCCACTGAATGCTTGTACTTGGAGAGCTTGTGAAGACGTCCAAACAGTCCACTGCAGCTTATTAAGGGTGGCGTGTGAGCACAAATACGTGGAAAACACGAAGGTAAGACCTGGAACGTAAAGCAAAGTAAGAGTGTAACATTTACACAGTGTGATACAAAAATCATAGCTCATGGTTTCTCAAAGAAAAGATTGCTCAGTTTAGCATAAAAATATACAACCAGAAGGGAAACACTTTACAATAATGTTTAATTTGTTAGAGCTTTAGCTAACATGAATTAACAATACCATTTACAGTGCTTATTCTTTTTTTAATTATGTTAATAAAAAATATATGCTAATTGTTATTTGTTCGTTACTTCTGTCAGGGTTTGAGGATTCGTTTTTACACGAAACTGTTTTCAACTAAAAATTTTGCGCTTTGGCCGTTCATGTTTTTTGGGGTTTCAAAAAAAAGTTTTTTGTAAACAACAAGAACACGGATCTGTGAAAACGGTGACGTCAGGCGTATGCGTATTATATGTTCACTCTAAAGGTTTTAGTTTTTCTTTACAAAGTGACATCGCCATCTACTGGCCTGGCAGCGTAATGCAGAATTTTTAAGTTGTTGCAGCGCAGTTCTCTCTGGAATTTATTCTGAGCTAGTTTTTAACAGCAGATGGCGCTCTTGGCTAGTTTTTAACCACACACTCAAATGCTCATGAAGAAGAGTGCTGAAGATCACTCATGCGTTCGGATGAGTCTGAGAATGAACTTGTACCTCAGAATGCTTTTATGTTGAAGATTAATGTAAACAGACCACTGCAAACACTCTTGTAATTCACTGCAAACTTTTCAAACTTTATTAATGATTATTTTATAGAAGGTTCAATTCGGTGTGTGTCAGGAATTGGAATTAAAAATTTTGCGCTTTGGCCGTTCATGTTTTTTGGGGTTTCAAAAAAGTGCAAGTTTTTGAAAACGATACCGTGTAAACAACAAGAACACGGATCTGTGAAAACGGTGACGTCAGGCGTATGCGTATTATATGTTCACTCTAAAGGTTTTAGTTTTTCTTTACAAAGTGACATCGCCATCTACTGGCCTGGCAGCGTAATGCAGAATTTTTAAGTTGTTGCAGCGCAGTTCTCTCTGGAATTTATTCTGAGCTAGTTTTTAACAGCAGATGGCGCTCTTGGCTAGTTTTTAACCACACACTCAAATGCTCATGAAGAAGAGTGCTGAAGATCACTCATGCGTTCGGATGAGTCTGAGAATGAACTTGTACCTCAGAATGCTTTTATGTTGAAGATTAATGTAAACAGACCACTGCAAACACTCTTGTAATTCACTGCAAACTTTTCAAACTTTATTAATGATTATTTTATAGAAGGTTCAATTCGGTGTGTGTCAGGAATTGGAATTAAAAATTTTGCGCTTTGGCCGTTCATGTTTTTTGGGGTTTCAAAAAAGTGCAAGTTTTTGAAAACGATACCGTGTAAACAACAAGAACACGGATCTGTGAAAACGGTGACGTCAGGCATATACGTATTATATGTTCACTCTACAGGTTTTAGTTTTTCTTTACAAAGTGACATCGCCATCTACTGGCCTGGCAGCGTAATGCAGAATTTTTAAGTTGTTTATGTGGATCTGTGTGAAGAGGGATCATTTTGACAATGGTGTCATCTGTACACGAAAAATGCAAAGGAAAAACTTTTCCATTTTAGTACATCGTTATCACATAAACGAACCCTCAGCTTTAGGGTTGGGGCGATAAATTAATGCTTTGTGATTGGTGGATCTATTCTGAAATTTTACAAATGCAGCGCAGTTCTCTCTGGAATGTATTCTGAGCTAGTTTTCAACAGCAGATGGCGCTCTTGGCTAGTTTTTAACCACACACTCAAATGCTCATGAAGAAGAGCGCTGAAGATCACTCGTGCGTTCGGATGAGTCTGAGAATGAACTTGTACCTCAGAATGCTTTTATGTTGAAGATTAATGTAAACAGACCACTGCAAACACTCTTGTAATTCACTGCAAACTTTTCAAACTTTATTAATGATTATTTTATAGAAGGTTCAAGTGGTGTGTGTCAGGAATTGGAATGAAAAATCTCAGAATGCATCCAGAATCATTTCTCGATTCGCAATGCATCGATTTATTTTCCTGGTCAGTTTATGCCCTTGTTAGTTTCCTTGGTTTCTGATTAGTTTCACCTGTGTCTCGTTTAGTTCCCTTGTTTGCTCCTGTTTATATACTCCCTGTTTTGTTCAGTTCTTTGTAGGTTATTGTCTTTTGTATGTACACTCTAAAAAAGTTAAAAACAACCCAAGTTGCATTGAAAATGAACAAACACAGCAACTGGCTTAAATGTTTCCCTAACCTCCTGGGTAGTTTTATGTAACTCAAATTGTTTACAAATTGCTGTGTTTCTTGCTTAAAATTAACCCAAAATATGTTGGAAATGAACATTTATTAACATGTTTAATGAATAATAATTAAACAATAAACATTTATTGATTTGCTTATTAATAAATGTTCACCTTTTGATTGTTATTGTTGCTGTAATGAATCATCACTCGAGGTGGGAGGTGGGGGATTCGAGGTGGGGTTGGTCAAACAAATAAAGGGGTCAAATGCCGGTAGACAGGAATGGCAGAGACAGAGCAAAATCGTTGTCACAGAACGGGCAGAGACCAGGACAGGCAGATAACGATTGTATAATCCAGAGTCCAGACAAACAGGTCAAAAAGGCAGGCAGCAATGGGTCGTAAACGATATATCCAACGGGTCAGAAACAGAAAGGCAAACACAGGGAATAACGCTCAGAAATGCACCGATCAGAAAACAAGACTTCGCATTGAGTCTAAGAGTCTCTTAAATAGTCTGTGCTGGTGGGTGGCAGCTGGCGCAAGGTACGGGGCTTCTGGGAAATGTAGTGAAAGTGTGTGTAAAGTGTATGCAGTGTTAATATTCAGGTGATGGTGCCCTCTGCTGGTCGGAGGAGGGGATTGCGGAGTTCGTCTCTAGTAATTATGTCTGATTTTAGGTTCATTTTAATCCAGCCATAGAGTCATTTCTCAACAATAGTTTGGGTTCAATAAAACTACCCATTTAACCCAACTTCTGGGTTAAAACAACCCAACCCAAAGTTTGTCCACTTTCAACCCAACTCGGGTTGTTTTTAATCCAACATTTTTTTCACAGCACATGATTCGCTAAACTATCTCTCCTGCGGTTCTTCTAAGTGTTACATTAGTTGAATAAAGTCACCTAGTTTTTGGGTGTTGGATCAGCACCACAACAGTGACAAGTTCACAGTGCAGGAACTGTTATACAACTGTTGGCATTTGTAAATGATTAATTATTATTCATTATGTGAACTAATGCTGATTGTCAAGCGGTACCATAACTATTGCAATTTTGCTAAGTCATTGAAAAGCGCAGGCTCAGCGAGAGGAGGGAGAGAGCGCTAATCTTCTGTGTTTGGATAAGAAGGACACCGTGTGCAGGACTCTTGTGGCCTTCTGCTTGGTGGGGTTATCCCCTTTATTCCACAATAGGCTGTGTCTGAAGTTTCTCAGGAAAGGCAGGAATGCTGTACCTTTGGAGTGGCACAGTCTGCCTCTTGCATACGGTACAGCTGATTTCATTCCCCTTCTGCAGGACCTGCTGGGACACCAGCTTCAAAGAGATCAGCGCTGCGGTTGAGCAGCACGGTCTTAAGAAGTGTTGACGAGTGGAACATTGAGAGTGATTTTGTTATTACCTGCTGTTCAGTCTGGCCGTTATTGCAGTGGTACGCTAAATTTGGTAACACTTTAGTGCGGGGAACAATTCTCACTTTTAACTAGTTGCATTTTGGCTGTGTATTAGTACTTACAAAGCGATATAATAATGCTTATTCTGCATCCCTTACCAATACCTAAACTTAACAACTAGCTTACTAACTATTAATAAGCAGTAAATTAGGAATTTATTGAGGGAAAAGTGTTCCCCATACTGAAGTGAAATTTAAACCATGCATTTTGTACCTTATTTCACATGTTTTTAATGAATATTGAAACACCTCTGGATGTCTAAGAAGCATAAAACTCTTACAATTGGTTGGTTTAGTAAAGTTATTGTGTAGGAACCTTTCGGAGTCTCCCGATTCTCGATTTTGAATCAAACTTCGATTCTGGATATGCAGAGATTTGATTTTAGATTTGATTCTAAACTTTGAATCATATTTGTAACTCAAATAAAAATATACTGAAAAAAAAACAAAACAAAGGAAATGATTCATTTAATTTAAAGGATTAGTTCAACCAAAAATGAAGGAAACGTGCGTCACGTGTGTCTGTGTTGCGGATATCAATGCTTCACAATATTTTGTCCTTAACAACTATTGTTTATGTATATGAAAAAAACAAAAACAAAACATGCTTACAATTGGTCGATATCAACTCCAAAACACTCGCCTAGAACTTCATAGTAATCCTGAAGCGATTGGAAAGCAGTGTCGTCTGCTCTCTAATCATTCACCGATCGATCTGCACAGCGAACACTTATTGATTAGCTGGTTTGATTTAATTTGGGTTGCAGATTAACTTTGTGGGACATATATTATAAATATATTTGTATTTTGTTAATTGACCCTTGATTGACAGGTGATCTGACCAATCATAACCCCAATCCGCCATTTTGTCCGACATTCTGATTAAATTATGCAGCTATAATTGTGTGGGTGTGTTGGTGCGGATGTCTGGGTGTGGTTTATATGCGTGTCATAAAAATAATTGTGTGTGTGTGTGTGTGTAATATTTGAGAGAGTAAAACTCGCAAAAATCACAAATCCAATCACTGCGTGCTCCAGTTGAGCTTTGCTGGCCTCTAATGGGGAACATTTGGTACTGCGCCCAAACAAAATCTTACTGAAAGCTCATTTTTTTGAGATTTAAACCTCAATTTATTTATTTTTTTTTTTTACTTCAGCAGTAATCTGCCAAGAATCTTCTTTAAAATGAGACCAAACTTAAGTCTGTGCTGCAAGCCTCAGCTTTTTATGACTTTTTTTAATTGACGCACAAGGGTTAAAAGAATATAAGGTCAATTTTTGGACAAATTTTAACTTTCAAAAATGTGTGTGTCCTATCATCAGGTGAGGTACAGGACCCTTTGGACATTAGTCTGACTGAGGTTCCTCCCATAAGGAAGCCCACCAAAGACAGCCCGTGGAAGGAGAGCGCTGTCCTCCAACACCGCCAGCAGCTGAAGACCAAGATGAAGTACCACAAAGTAGAGGACCCTAAAGCGCCGCATGCCAAACAGGTAGATAATGGGGGGTAATGATAGTCTCTGAGGTTGATCATTGCAGAGAAAAGTTTATTTGTGCCTCAAGTGTATATTTTCTCAGAGTGGGATTCTCGTTTCTGCATTCTAATGTGGTGAGCTGTAGGTAAAGTCTGGATCTGCCACTGCTGTTCCAAACACGTTTTTCCAATTGACTTATGCTTAATAATTGTCTCTCGAGCTTATTTATCTTGGCGGAGGGCCTTGACCACAATACATCTGACCTCAAATGCACAGTAACATGTGCGAAGAACTTGTTTCAGGTTCAGTACACACACACAGATGCTTTAAAGGACATTTTTTCAGGTCTGAATAAACTTAAAACATCCACAAATGACACAAAAGCATCAGTAAGCTGAAGGAATTTTAATGCTGTGTGTGTGCGTTACAGATTTTTATTTAAAGAACAGCTCAAATTTACTTCAATCACTGGCTGAAAGTTCTGGGATCAGTTTGAGAAATGAATGTAAAATATGACCTGAACACTATTTATATTCTATTCATGGGATTTTCCGTGAGATGGTTTAGTGTGTCATTTTGGCCTAGTAAATAACTCGTTTTATAGTCGTTTTATGAGTACTGGTGTCATTCTTTAATTGAAAACAACTATTCAGACACATTTGCATATTTCAGAGCCAGTGTCAGCAGGAGCTGGACCAGGTGCTGGAACGAATCTCAAAAATACCCTTCAGAGATAACAGGGGTCCCCTGGAGGACCTTTACTCCCTGCACATACCCAACTGTGACAAGAGGGGGCAGTACAACCTGAAGCAGGTATTTAATTCCCTTCAAAGCACGTTTTTGTAGATATATTTGACATGAAGTTAATGTGACTTGCTGTAATCCACCTAAACCTATTTTAATAAGCATTGTGGTGATTCTTTGAAAATCATTGTGCTCGCAGGCGGCTTTTAAAGCCTGATATTGAGAGATTACAGGGAATATTTGCCACAACCTTGTGTCGGAGATTAAAAATTGCATGAATAAATAAATAAAAAGATATGTTATAGTAAAAAAAAAAAAATTGCTGGGTTGAAAACAACCTAAATTGGGTTGAAAATGGACAAACACAGCGATTGGGTTGTTTTAACCCAGCAGTTGGGTTAAATGTTTGACCCAATGTGCTTGGCAGTTTTATTTAACCCAACTATTGTTTAAAAATGACTATATGTCTGGCTTAAAATAAATTGGAATTTAAAAATCAGACACAGAATTACTAGAGGCAATAAAAATAATAAAAAGGTAAAAATTTTAATAAATGTTTGTTGTTTAATTATTATTCATTAAACTCATTAATAATACATAGTTCATTTATTAAACATAATAATAATAGTTGTTAATTTCCAACATGTTTTGGGTTCATTTTAATACATTAATTTCTAAACAATAAGTTGAGTTAAATAAACACTTTAACCAAACCACTGGGTTTGTCCATTTTCAGCCCATCTTGGGTTGTTTTTAACCCAGCATTTTTTTTAGAGAGCACTTTCTTAATTTTTCATTAAATTAATACATTCATATTAATTTAATGAGGCTCCAAACATAAATTCAGGAGGAGGTTGTTTATCTGATCTGATGGACCGAGCACAGTTTACCTGGCGCCCTTCCTCCTCCCCATCTCCACTTTAATTTTCTTAATCATCAGCCTTCAGCCAAACCTTAATTGATGATGTGCCATTTTTCCCCTTTATCGAACCCTAAAATTATATGAATGTCGAAAGATTTAATAAACTGTCCTCGTTCACTTCCATTGTAACTGCTTCTTAAAAGAATAGACATTGTAATCAACATTTTGCCACAAATGCTGTAAATTGAGTTTAAAGGATTAGTTCCTGATCATTCACTCTCCTCCATGTCATCCAAGATAATCTTTCTTTCTTCAGTGGAAAAGAAATGAAGGTTTTTGAGGAAAACATTCCAGGATTTTTCTCCATATAGTGGACTTCAATGGGGTTCAACAGGGTCCAAATGTCAGTTTCAGTGCAGCTTCAAAGATCTACATGATCCAGACGAGGAATAAGAGTCTGATCTAGAGAAACCATCAGACATATTATAAAAAAATAAACATTATATACTTTTTAACCACAAATGCTCATCTTTCGATGCTCCACACATTATGTAATCACGTTGGAAAGGTCACGTGACGTAGACGGAAGTATCGCAGTAGGGCGAAAAACTCCATCTCAACTTCAAAATCGTCCGACTTCAATGTTTTACCTTGACTCAGTCTTGACACGTTCGCTTTGTAAACACTGGATCGGTACTTCCTCCCACGTCACGTGACCTTTCCAGCGTGATGACGTAATGCGTGGAGCATCAGAGCAGTGCAAGACGAGCATTTGTGCTTAAAAAGTATATAATGTTTATTTTTGCATAAAATGTCAGATGGTTTCTCTAGATCAGACTCTTATTCCTCGTCTGGATCATGTAGATCCTTTGAAGCTGCACTGAAACTGACATTTGGACCCTGTTGAACCCCATTGAAGTCCACTATATGGAGAAAAATCCTGGAATGTTTTCCTCAAAACCCTTTTCAACTGAAGAAAGAAAGATTATCTTGGATGACACGGAGGAGCGTGAATGATCAGGACATTTGAATTCTGAAGCGAACTATAATCTTCAAAGTGTATTTTTGTCCTAAAAACGTGTTTGTGCTCTCCCGTGTGTTTCAGTGTAAGATGTCAGTGAATGGGCATCGTGGCGAGTGCTGGTGTGTGAATCCACACACAGGAAGACCCATCCCCAACGCTGAGCTGATCCGAGGCGATCCCAACTGCAGCCAGTACCTCGATCGCCTGGAGCTGGAGCCGTCTGTGGACCCTCAAAACTAAAAACACCCTTCCCGGCTTCACCTTCGAGCCCACAAACCCACAACCACACCCCAGAGAGAGAGTTCACGCTCTCTAAACAAGCTACAAATATACCTTGTGTGTTTATACATTTTTGCGCTTGTAGATGGTTTGAAGCAGTATTGTTGCAGTTAAAGTACTGATATAACTGAACTGATAGTACTTAAAATAAATAAATGATGACATTTGACCAGAGGACTGATGTTAGCAGGCTACTTTTCTGTCGGAAATGAACTAGAACTGTAAACTTATCTTTAACACGCTCGCGTACTTGTGTTAATCATAATGTGTACGGTTTCTCTCATTGTGTTGCTGGTGCTATTAGTTTCAAAACACTTCATTTTTTTTTTACTGGATAGGATTCGTTTTCACAAACACTCTGAAGCCGTGAGCTAGTTCCTCACCTTAAATCATTTACAGAAATAAAATACATGGGGCTGCTTATGAAGTCTTCCTGATGTATGCAAATAAACGTGCATCGGGAGTTTTCAAACCATTCAGTACTAGGGCTTCATCAGAAATCACATCCTCTCTTGAGTAGGTACTAACTTCACCTCCACTAATAAAGTATGCTCTATGTAGTATGAGTGTGTGTAGTATGAATATAACATGGACGTACTACATCATGTGACCTGCATCATCTGATTCACAAATCCTCTCCCGTGGCCTCATGGGATGGTAAAGTGTCACCTCAGTACTGTGAATGCAGACATGCTTCATTTAACACACGCAGTTCTCGCCTACTATAGAGTAGAGAAGTGTGAGCTTTCAGATGCTGCTCGAGACTACGCAGTTTAAACTAAAGCAGTTGATGTTCTGTTAGGATTGCATGTAACTACTGACATCTGGTGGCCACACTAAGGAAGAGAAAATTCTAACACTGCATAAAATCTCATGGAAGAACTGTTAAATAGAACTAATACAGAGAGCTGTTCACTTACTATTTTAACTTAACATTGTGATTTACTTTGTGCAAATTTTATACACAATTCAATCTTTCTGTTAGGTGTCTTTGTCACTTGCTCGTTTGGACCCTATGTTTTACATGTACACAAATAAAGAAGTATTTCAAGGTATTATTCGTAGTAAGAAACTTAATGAATAATTATCTCTCCTGTGATTTTTATTTCTGCTCATAAGTATACTAAAACTGCATATATATATATATTAGATATTATATTTTCCCTTTTATAAAAATTTATATAATTAATTAATAATTTTATTCCTTTTATAAAATGCATAAAATATTATTATATAATATTTTATATTTACCTTTCATATTAAAATGTTTATATATATATATAAACATTTTAATATATATATATAAAATATATATATATATATTTGCAGTTATATATAACATTTTTACAAAAGGAAAATATAATCTATAATAATATATGTATAAACATTTTAATATAAAAGGTAAATATGAAATATAATATAATAATATTTTATACATTTTATAAAAGGAATAAAATGATTAATTCATAATATTCATTTTTATAAAAGGAAAATATTATATATATATATATATATATATTTTTTTTTTTTTTTTTTGCAGATATATATAACATTTTTACAAAAGGAAAATATAATCTATAATATATATATATATATATATATATATATATATATATACTTATATAAACATTTTAATATAAAAGGTAAATATGAAATATAATATAATAATATCTTATACATTTTATAAAAGGAAAATAATATATATATATATTAATATTTATATTAAAATGTTTAAATAAACATTTTTATAAAAGACAAAAAAATAGAATATATATATATATATATACATATATATATATATATATATATATATATATATACACACACACACACACACACACACACATTTTTATAAAACGAAAATATAACATAATATATATGAGGAAAATATAATTAGTGACGCACCAATGAAATATTTGAGAGAGCTCATCTCAAACTATATTTGATAAGTACAGTACACAAACAAAAATAAAAACAGAGGTTCTGTTCTTGTATCTGAATATCTTTATATTTATATATTTATTAAATAAATGTTTTGTCTTTACAAAAGAGACAAAAATAAGAGTACATAAATTACATGGTGAATAAATATTGCACAAAGAGATGTAGATGTCATACAAAGAATTTTACCACCTATATTACTTGATTTGGGCTCAGCGTACACGAGCTGTTAAACGTGTTCAATTAAAATCAATTAGAAAGTTATGGGAAAATTTACCAGTTTTTATACACATCATTATTAGACAGGCTCCTTACAAAACTTGTCTGCTTTGTATTTTTGTGTCATAACAGTGAGCCGAACTTCCCCACGATCCTTTCCGTGTTTCTCCGTAGTAAGAAGAGGAATATTGTCCTTTAATAATCTCACAGAAACTTTGAGGCTAAAATAAAACAATCTGGTTTAATTCTAATGCCGATGCTGATGACAGGAACCGCCGTCAGCCTCTGTTTACACTAATTCACACATGCAATGCAAATAATAAGCACAAACATATATTGTATACCATTAGAAGGAAAACTGGTTGCACCAAATTCGATTCTGTCGGCCAAAACCTAATAGTATGGCATTTTCATAATGCAAATAATCTCAATTTGCCTGCTTTTTAAGAACACTGAATTTGCTTTTTTGAATCTACACTCCTGCAAACTAAAGGTCAGCGTTCGGAGTGTTTGAGTTTTGCCCCTTTGATGCCTGTGATGTAAATCAGTATTCAAATATTTGAGTAGAAAAAGGCACTGAGATTTCCATAAGAACCCGAGGACCCTGATCTGTTAAAGTTTGAAAAGCTAGAAAAATGGCTGGTTGGTTTGTCACCATTGTGCACTCCAATATAAACTGCATGTTTGTTCATGTCTAAAAAAAAAAAATAATAATAATTGAAGGGCTTGTGCTTCGCTTTCTTTAATAGGCTTTTTCCGTTTGTTTTTACTGAGCGCTGAAACTATGGATTTTCTGGTTGGCAAAATAACACAATAAACTAATTTCCTGAAATCTTTGGAAAGGGTTCAACGAAACAACAGACTCTTTCAGTGACAGAGTCACATGAAACAGTCATCTTAAAGGGACAGTACTGAAACTCCTTCGTCATTCATTCACCATTTCATTTCATCTGTGGAACATAAAATATTCATATGTTTTTGTCTACACTGTACAATGACAGTTTTGCATTTTTCAATACATTTTATTTTATGATCCACAGAACAAAGTGTGTCATAAAGGTTTGAAAAGACACATGGGTGAGAAAATGACGACAGAATTATCTTTGTGTGTGTGTGTGTGTGCGTGTGTGTGTGTGTGTGTGTGTGTGTGTGTGTGTGTGTGCGCGTCCGTGTGTGTGTGTGTGTGTTAACTAGCCTTTAAATCTCTTTAAGCTCATGAGACTTTCTAATGTGTCTATGACATAAGATGGAAACCAGTCCGTGACTCCCAAATGATACTTGACAGATCCCACCAACCCATGAAGATCAAACAGGACAATTGCGGGTTTCAATAACTGATGCTTTAAAAGAGACTGTTTTATATAATATGGATTTTCCACAAATAAAGGTCAGACTCTTTAAGATTAAGATTAGAAATGATTGGCAAATCACATGATATGGTAGATGAGAGTGAGTGATGCTGCTGTTGTTACATGAGCGGATTCAAGTCGTCTCATTCGTTGTTGCCGTTGCTTTCGAGATCTTTACACTGGATGTTGCCTCCGTTGAAATCGGTGCCCGGCATTTGAACTCCCTGCTTGTCTACGCACCAGCAGATGCCTCGCTTGCGCCCCCTGGAGGGTTTACACTGCCGAAAATGGACAAAGCAAAGTGAGCAGAGTAATTTGACCATACCCTCATCCGAGAGCCATGTGTTTGTAGGAAAGAAAACTTTCCGACAACTAAGCTTTCCATCTATAAACATGCTGAAGTGCAAAACCAACCTGTTTGCGCTTGAAGAAGCCTTTCTTATCGCAGTTCGGGAGGTACAGAGAAAGAGCCATGACTCTGGAGCTGTCCTTCATCCTCTGGATAATTCCATCCAGCTTTCTTCGGCACGGACCCTGCAGGTTAGCGCACACACCATTAACAGGACAGTCTGGAACAGGTGTCAGAATCACATGACGGTTTTTGTCACTGACGTCATTCATGAACAACTTACAATGTCAGACTGATGTTTGTCTATTCCGAAGAGCGGGTAGTCCATATGGCCCCTTGTCCTGAGTTTCGCCTGCTGTCTCTTGCGATCCTTCCGCATGGCTTGGGCCTTCTTGCTGTTAATGTGGTCTCGTTGGAATAATGGAACCTTAGCCTGGGGAAGCAGGTCGTCCGTTACCTCTGGAACCGGAGAGTCTTCATGTGACTCTTGATCTGAGGAGAGCAGGAGAGTCAAATGCAATGGCGTACTGAGACTGGCACTGTTCACATAACAAACTCGCGCGGGCGCCCTTAAAGTCCCTTTAAAGGTGCAATGTGTGAATATCAGGAGAATCTGTTGACAGAAATGCAATATAATAGGTTTTCTGACTTTATATCTCACAATTCTGACTTTATATCTCACAATTCTGACTTTATGTCTCGCAATTCTGACTTTATATCTCACAATTCTGACTTTATAACTTACAACTCTGAGTTTATCTCACAATTCTGACTTTATATCTCACAATTCTGACTTTATAACTCACAATTCTGACTTTATAACTCGCAACTCTGAGTTTATCTCACAATTCTGACTTTATATCTCACAATTCTGACTTTATAACTTACAACTCTGAGTTTATCTCACAATTCTGACTTTATATCTCACAATTCTGACTTTATAACTTGCAACTCTGAGTTTATCTCACAATTCTGACTTTATAACTCACAATTCTGACTTTATATCTCACAATTCTGACTTTATAACTCGCAACTCTGAGTTTATCTCACAATTCTGACTTTATAACTCACAATTCTGACTTTATAACTCACAATTCTGACTTTATAACTCACAATTCTGACTTTATATCTCACAACTCTGACTTTATATCTCGCAATTCTGACTTTATATCTCACAATTCTGACTTTATAACTTGCAACTCTGAGTTTATTTCACAATTCTGACTTTATATCTCACAATTCTGACTTTATATCTCACAATTCTGACTTTATATCTCACAACTCTGACTTTATCTCGGAATTCTGACATTATAGCGCACAATTCTGACTTTATATTTCACAATTCTGACTTTATAACTCGGAATTCTGACTTTATAACCTGCAACTGGTAGAAAAAACGTCATAATTGTGAAATAAAAAGTCACAATTACCCTTTTTATGTTTTTATTTAGTGGCGGAAACAAGCTTCAATACCATGCCTTCCACCCAATACAGCCATAAACATAAATGTACCATAGAAAAAGTTCAAATTCTGAAAACTGAAAGCCAAAGTTACACTTTCACTCAGAATCAAATCAAGCATGACAATAAATCTTCAACTCAACCACCAGCTCTTTCTTTTAATTGAAAGCAGAGATGCCAGATGCCAACTTCAATTTGCCTAGACCCTCTTCCTCTCGCTTACACGTCACTGCATTGCCCAGCTGTACAGTGAGTAATCAGATTCGAGGGCTTGACCCCTTCCTCGCCCCTCTGTGTCCGCTGTGGAGAAGCTAAGCAGCGCGGGTCACAACAGATGAGCAAATCTCCCAAGCCATTTGTGACGACATCACTGACAAATCAAAGAAAAAAGCCTCCGCAAATCTTTGAAATCATTGAATAAACAAACATTGTGCTTCCGCTTTCTTAATCTGTTGTTTTATCATCTGCCAAGCATTAGTTAACCGAATGTTTTATTTGAGGGATATTACGTTTTATTTTAGTAACAAATGCACTTCCATGACTCCTAATCTGAGGTTATTGTTCTGGGAAAGCATGCTTATCTGAGATCTGTGCGTCCCTGAAAGAGGATGTGTGCTCATTCTCTCGCTCTACTTTGTCTTCTAAGTTTCTTCGAACTGTTTTCTTACACACACTGTTTAACACAGAGATGGTTATTGTGGAAGCAGATTAAGAAATCATTCCCAAAACTTATTAAAGACATTTTTGATCATGTTTCCTGTGATAATGCCAACCGCGTAAATTTTGGCACGAGTGTGAATTTTTTTATTAGCATTTTAATATTTCACAATCTTTTCCTTTAATAAATCAATTTTACACTAGAAACATAAAATAGTTCCACTCAGGATCTTAAGGACAACATGTACCCATTGAAACCCATTAAAACTGTAATATTTAATCCAAGAGCCATTTAACTATAAAATGATTCAGTCTTTGTTAAAAGGCTTTCGTTCTGTTGGCAAGGCTTCAAAATGAAAATGTTTACTATTTTTTACCAGATGGTGCCATTTTCTCAGGTTTGGCCTGTGAAGCAAATTCTCGCTTTATTACTGTTTTCTGCTTCAGCATATTATAGAGTCAATTGGATAAATTATGCAGCTATAATTTTGTGGGTGTGTTGGTGTGGATGTCTGAGTGTGGTTTATATGTGTGTAATAAAAATAATTGTGTGTCTGTGTGTGTGTAATATTTGAGAGAGCAAAACTCAAATCCAACCACTGCGTGCTCCAGTTGAGTTTTGCTGGCCTCTAATGGGGAAAGTGTGGTACTGCGCCCAAACAAAATCTTACTAAAAGCTCATTTTTTGAGATTTAAACCTCCAATTTTTAGATTTATGGCTTTGATTTTCTAGTAGTTTTAGAGATCATCATGTTTCATAAAATATATATTTTATAAGCAATAATGTTTAAAAATAATTTGGTAGCACTTTATTTTACACTCCCAAGTATGTACTTATTATAGTAATTGCAATAACTAAGTACTAACCCTGAACCTACCCTTAAACCTGACTTTAACCCATGGAGTTACTGTAAATACTGTAGCATACTGTAAAATAAAGTGCAATAATTTTCATAAACTTAAACCTCTATAACTTGTTTTTTGAAAAATGTCACTGTTGATATGTCACTTTTTTAAATTGGCGCACAAAGGTTAATACGCGAGCATGTGTTTTTTTCTTTCTTTCTTTTTTGACCTCAAAACTTGCGTTGTCCTTTCAGACGATTTTTGCAAGATAAATGGCTTTTATTTAGAATTGAGAAAAAAATTCAAAATGCTTGGTTTGAGTTTTCACAACCCAAAATAGAACTATTGCATCTATTACTGCCACTTATTTGTATTTATTGCATTTATTGTGTCACTATTACATCTCAGTACTCTCCACGTACGTCTATAATTTTGTATGTTTTACTTTTTTTGATCGTGTGTGTGTGATCTCTGCACGTCACAAACATCTCACAGTTGATAAATGATAAATAAATTGTCTGTACCTTTAGACTTTTTTTTTTTTTTTTAAATGCCTGACACAACACGAATTTGTGAATACAAATAACTAAATGCATAAAAATATGAAATTACTAGGTGGGTCCGAGTATTTGCACCATTACACAGAATTCGGAGGCGGCGTTGTAAAATTATCACTCATTATTCCAAAACATTCCTCTGTCATTTCAGGGCTAAATTTTCAACGCCTTGTAAGATGACGACTCAGAACGAAAGAGCTGCAGCGGCTGTTTTCAGCAAATGTGATGAGATCGCATAATCACAGTTTTAAGGATGCTGACAGCTGAGTTAATCGCAGATTTTTGCAAAAGAAAGGCAGGGGAGGCTAAAGCCTGTGAGAAGCAGTGAGATGAAGAGGATGACAGAGTGTGTGGGTGGGGGTTGCTAGGAAAGAATTTGATTTGAATACCAATTATGCATTCAATAAGTGAGAAAAAGCACATAATAATAAATCCTTCTGCTATAGATGTCCTGACCTAGATAATTCAGCATAGATAGATAGATAGATAGATAGATAGATAGATAGATAGATAGATAGATAGATAGATAGATAGATAGATAGATAGATAGATAGATAGATAGATAGATAGATAGATACTACTTTCTCTTGTATCTGTTCCTTTATTGCATATAATAGCACAGATCTATTGCATGTCAATAAAACTTACCCTTGGGCAGATGAAGTGGTTTGTATAGACCTAGTTTCTCGTTCATGCAAACTCCTTTGCCGTAGAGCAGAGCGTGTAAAGGCTTCTCCTCTCCGCTCCGAGGCAGGCAGCGCAGTCCCTGTCCACATGTCCCCGTGTAGACTCCGCACGCCTGGCCCTCGGTCAGCGCGCAGGTCAAGCAGCATCCGCAGCCGGGCTCCTTCACCACCTGACAGCCCGCGCGCACCGGGGGACACATGGAGAGCGCCTTCTGATCGCACGGCTCACAGGGAACGTACGAGGCAGAAGCGCCGGGAAGACCCCATAGAAATGTCATCAGAGTACACAAACTTAGCAGCATGCTCCTACTGTAGAAAAGCTGTTCCACAAGCCTTGAATTATTCGAGATGCCCGAGAGTGTGTCGGTGCTTAAAAAATATCAATCCTCTCACCTCTTGGTGGAATCCAGTGGTTCACATAAGACATGAGATGTAGTTGAAATGCAATGTCCTGAGATGAAATGGGATCAATGGAATTCGTGTGGGGGGGAAGAGAGAGCACAGACCTCAAAAAATGCGTGTAATCAACACATTCACCCCTGGATTGAGGAAGGAAATCAATGTGTGCCGGTTCCTGCGGCTCGATGGAGAGCTGCTGTCAGTGCTGGAGGGTGGAGGGTGGAGGGAGGCGCGCTGCACCTCATTTAAAGATGCTGGCGCTTCTGGGGCGGATCCCGGAGTGATGCTGCGCCGCTCGACGCCGGTTCGGATCAGGCGGAACACGCTGAGAGATGATGGAAGACTACAGGAGTAAAGATGACATGAAAGTGGGGCGTATAATTAGGAATTACTTTAAAAAAGTTTAAAATGGGCAATTCTTGGTTTTTTTTGTTATTATAATTGATTTATACGTGCATATCATTAATTATTTATTTTTTAAATCACCTGCAAGGCTTAGTTCACCCAAAAATGAGTTTCTGTCATTAATTCCTCTTCCTCATGTCGTTCTACACCTTCACTCATCTTCGGAACACAAATGAAGATATTTTTGATGAAATTTGAGTGAATGTAAACATATTTAAAACAGCTCATGTGAGTACAGTGGTTCAAACTTAATACTTTTTGTGCAGCAAAAAAAAAATCTACAATATCTAAAGATGGACGATTTCTAAACACTGCTTTACGAATCTTTTGTATTGAATCAGTGGTTCGGAGCGTCAACCGTGATTTCAGTAAACGATGCTTTATTATGTCATAAGTGATTCGCAGTTTCATTAGTTCACGTGACTTTAGTACGCAAACCGATTCACTGATTCAAATCAAATGATTCGTGAAGCTTCATGACGGAGTGTTTTGAAATCGGCCATCTCTAGATATTGTTGAAAAGTGAAAATTCTGTCATTAATTCCTCTCCCTCATGTCATTCCACACCTGTAAGACCTTCACTCATCTTCAGAACACAAATGAAGATATCTTTCATGAAATCCGAGAGGTTTCTGATCCACATTGCACCTTTTTGAGGTCCAGAAAGGTCGCTAAAACCATGGTTAAAATACTCAAGAGGCCAGAGTGTGACATCAGAGCATTGTTTTTTTCTTTCTCCTTACCACAAATGCCACAGATAGCAACTATGGAGTGTCCGATGCATTGGCTGTGTGCTTTGTGGCACGAATGGCTAGATCTCTGGCTTACTGCCTCAATATATGACACCACTCATTAAGTAGGCCTAGTATACTTGCAACATCTGTGCCACAACACCCTTCTCAGAGCACCGCTGGGCAGATTCCATGTTGTGCTGTGCCGTCCCATGAGCTGGTGGTAAAATATCGGACACATCTGCCTCCACCCTACACACCTGCAACCCCACGGTCAAAGCTGCAGTTTCAGCAGATGAACTGCGAGGTGCAAACTCTTCACTTTCATCTCTTTCAATCAAGGTGGCTTCCTCTCCATGGCTCGCAATCGCTCTATTCCCATTGGAAAGAGGATGCGGCACCAAAGGAGAGATAGCTCTCAATCAACTCTTAAACCGGGTCATCCTCGCATATTGCTGCTCACACAGCCCTTCTACATGTCAATAGTTTGACTACATGGGAGATACTATACGATCTGCATACAGATTCCTGCATTGACATGTGGAGATCTCTGAGGAAAAAGCTCTTACCGCATATCAATGAGCGCAAGCGACTCCCTTGAGAGTCGAACACGCTCCAACAGATTCACACACAAAGCGGCTCTTGAAGACAAAAAAAGATGATGACGTGCAACTCTTTTAAGGATATATAATGATTTAGCCATACGTTTAAGCATTACATGTTTTAGAAATCTAAGTGTATTTGAGGGTTTTAATTTGCACTGAAGCAAAGCAAATGCAAAATTAAGAAACAGAAAACAGGTTATCTTTGTAAAGGATTTGTGTGGTGATGAATCCTCACATTGCACAAATAACGGTCATTCAAATTCACTAAATGCTTGGCATTGCTGTAAAGATAATAGAGGTTTTGAGCAATCAATAATCATGCTATTTGCAGTGTATAAAAGTCACAGACTTTTATTGGAAAGTGCCGAGTTAATGACCTTTGCAGCTCTTAACTGTTGATGCTGTTGACCTTTGCTCCTAATATTCTCAAATCTCTCATCTCATACATATGATGCAAGTATCTGGACAGCAGTGCATCACCGCTGAGGTCACTGGGCAACCCCATAAACACCGACGTTTCAACAAGGAGCCTTATAAACTTCAGTTCATGCCACATGTGTTACAAGAGCTTTGAAACAAAGAGATCCATTCAGGAGCAAACCTGCAGGGTCTGACTAACACGGTTATTCTGCTCGCATTCGTTCACAAAGAAACTTCTTTTATTTTGTATTCCTAAGAGTGAATGTTTGGAGGTCAGTTGAGACTGAGAAGTCTATGCTAGAGATTTGACTGAATGTTTAACACAAGAGCTAAAACGCATCAAATGTTAATATCATTGGGAACCCATGGGAGGCTTAAGATGGAACAGTTTAGCAGGATCTGTCCGTCTCAGCTCAAGCACTCAATGGTTTCCGGGCACCAATAGATACTCGCCCAAACTTTATGCCATTGCTTGATCTTTCCAGTATTTTTCATGGCCTAGTACACTCAAAAACATATTTCTGTCTAAACATAAGTTTTATGTCATTTAATTACATAGCAATTTTCCATCCATTTGGATATAATCAAATAGTTTTAACATAAACAAACTAATAAACTTAATGTTATTCATATTTGTCAGTCATATGTAAATGAAATAGGTAAGATTTATGTAATAGTTGAGGATATGAATAGTGAGAGATTAAATGTCTTTTATCGAAGGCTGTGAAGTCAGTTGTAGTTCTTGTGTTTCTCTGTCCTTCAGTGATTCTGCTTGTTAACAGCAGGTGTTCATCATTAATGCTCAATCATCACTTAATGATCTCATTAACTCTGACACTGCTTCAATTCTACTTTAACTCAGTAGTGTGCACACACATGACCACTAAACAGTGTTCATTAACCTGGGCATTTTTCTGTGAACTATTACATAAATCTTACCTATTTCATTTACGAATGACTCACAAATATGAATCACATTAAGTTTATTAGTTTGTTTATGTTAAAACTATGTAATCCAAATGGATGGAAAATTGCTATGTAATTAAATTACATAAAACTTACATATTTTTTTGAGTGTATGAATACTGTATGCATACACAAGTCTGGGTCAATAAAGTGAGAAAGAGGACAACAGCATTTGATCAAAGAAATTCACATTTTCCCATTACACGGAAGAATGATTTGAGGAAGCACTTGCTGCAGACGCAGGGATACAATTTTAATTTTGTAGGCAACATTAAAAAGCGAAATATTACACAAACATAACAAAATCGATGCCAGTGACAAAGTGGCCACTAGAAAAAGCATCACTGTACATATTTTCGTTGTGCTGGTCAAAAGATCCTTCAGGAAACCCTTCAGGATCCAGGGATTTGCTGCACTGTAGTCATGTGATAATGGATGGCGTAGGTCAGGGTCCCTCAAACCCAGCGGTGTCCAGCTCCAAACACCTGCCTAGAAGTTCATAATATGTGTAAGATCTTGACTGGACGGTCCAGGTGAGTTTAATTGGGGTTGGAGCTAAACTCTGCAGGACAGCGGCCGCCCTGGAGCAGGATTGGACACTCCAGTTCAGCTCCAACCCTGATCAAAGAACAAGCTAATCATGGTCTTCAGTAACTAGAAAATTGAGCTGAACTCTGCAGGACAATGACACTCCATGGCTGTACTCATGGGAACTCTTGCCTGGGGTTTTGGTAATAGTAATGTTGGGAAAATTTGGTCCTGTTAAAGGGTTAGTTCACCCAAAAATGAAAGTTTTGTCCTCACCCTCATGTTGTTCCACATCTGTATGACCTTCGTTCATCTTCAGAACACAAAGTAAGATATTTTTGATGAAATCTGTGAGTTTTTTTTTTATCCCCCATAGAAAGCAACGTAACTGACCCTTCGCAAAGACCCGCCCCCTTTAGTTACTGTTGCTATGTCCGACAAGCCATGCGCTCTCACATCACCAACGCTAATCTACTAACTCCCCTGACTGCTTTGTCACACAAAATGGCGGATTCGGGGGTTATGATTGGTCAGATCGCCTGTCAATCAAACTGTCGGTGAAGTGTCAATACTGTCATTCAAGGTCCAGAAAGGAACTAAAGACAGTTGACGTGACTGCAGTGGTTCAACCTTAATGTGAGGAAGAGATGAGAATACTTTTTGTGTGCAAAAACACAACAAAAATGACGACTTTACTCAACAAATTCTTCTCTGCCCTGTCAGACTCGTACACAGTTGATGCAGTGAATGCAGTCCCGCGCATCTTTGTTTGCGTCAGAACGCAGGCTCATTATTGGCTGGTTCCTGCGTCAGCATCACATGCATGCGGCGTGCTTATCACGTGACCAGGCGTTGGCCAATAATGAGTCGGCGTTCTGACGTAGAACCTGAAAGCGGTGCAATGAAAATAGCGCAGGAGAATGACAGGGGAGAGACGAATTTGTTGAATAAAGTTGTTGTTTTTGTGGATAAAAGTATTCTGGTCGCTTAATAGCATTAAGGTTGAACCACTGCATCACGTCGACTGTTAACAACGTACCTTTCTGGACCATGAAAGTGTTGCTTTCTATTAGGGATAAAAAAATCTCTTGGATTTCATCAAAAATATCTTAATTTGTGTTCTGAAGATGAACGAAGGTTTTACGAGCATCTTCAATTAATGACAGAAATCTCATTTTCGTTATACTCTGTGTCGAGATCAAACTTTGAGAGGGGATCAGAGTTACATAGAATAATATATGTAGAATAAAATGCTAAACAAATTGTATTTATCCTGCCTCAGGATTTTCAGCCATTTCCATACCAGAAAGCACCAATGACTGTTGCCAGGATACTGCAGAGGCTTGAGCTTGCACAGTCACCAGAACCAGTGCCAACCCAGAGCGTCTTCTGCACACTGCGAGAAAACACCAGGCTAATCTAATCATAGTGGATTTGGTGGAGTGCTGAAGATTGTGTTTGCATGATTGAGTGCATGACTGAAAACTTCAGTATAGAGATTAATTTGTCTGCGTGGCGCTTTGAGAATCTAACCCTGTGTCAACAAGAACGTCTTAGCTTAGTGTTGTTAGATGATAAATATCATCAGATATGAAAGTCAGCAGCAAAAAGGCAGCCGGCATGACTGTGATCAAGTGATAAATCCCAATGCATTTGGACTCAAAGGATGTTTTGAATGCTGGTTAAAAAATGTTAAGAGTAAATTAATCTTTAATTTTATTTTAAGGAAATGGCTTTGCTAATTTGTAAAGAACCTGACTGTTTTATATCCTCAGTGAATGTTGTACATGTAACTCAGTATTCATTTTTGAGATCAACAATTTAGTATTTTATACACATTATGGTTGAGTAGCCTAACTGAGAATGAAGGTGAGTGAAAGATGAAGAAAAAGCAGTCAAGCGAAAGGGTCAAGCTATTTCTTTGCTTGAAAATTCCTTTTTTGGCTTCGGGATCGCAAATGTTGCCTATTATTAACACTGTACTGCATAGTAAAACCCTAGCAACCACCCAGAGTACCCTAGAAACTGCATAACAACACCCTAGCAACCACCCCAAGTGCCCTAGCAACCACATAGAATCATCCTAGAAACTACCACAAGTACCTTAGCAACTGCATAGCAACCCCCTAACAACCACCTGAGTACCCTAGCCCCTTTATAGCAAGACCTTAGCAACCATCCCGAGTACCCAAGCAACCATATATGAACACCTTAGCAACCACCTTGTGTACTCTATAAACCACAAAGCAACACCCTATTAACCACCTAGAATACCTTAGCAACCACATAACACCACCCTTGCCACAATTTAGAGTACCCTAGCAACTGCATAGCAATACCCTTCCAACCACCCAGATTACAGCATAACAATACCCACATAACAACACCCAGCAACCACCCTGATTACCATAGCGACCACATAGCAACACCCTAGCAACCACAAAGGAACAACCTAGCAACCAGCTGAGTACCTTTGCAACCACATAGTAACACCCTCTCTTAGTACCCTAGCAAATGCAAAACAACACCTTAACAACAACCCAGAATATCCTAGCAACCGCATGGCAACACCCTAGCAACCACCTTGAATACCTTAGCAACCACGTAACACCACCCTAGCCACAATTTAGAGTACCCTAGCAACTGCATAGCAATACCCTTCCAACCACCCAGATTACAGCATAACAATACCCGCATAACAACACCCAGTAACCACCCTGATTACCATAGCAAACACATAGCAACACCCTAGCAACCACATAGGAACAACCTAGCAACCAGCTGAGTACCTTTGCAACCACATAGTAACACCCTAACAACCACAGCAACACCTTAACAACAAACCAGAGTATCCTAGCAACCGGATTACAACACCCTAGCAACCACCTTGAATACCTTAGCAACCATGTAACACCACCCTAGCCATAATTTAGAGTACCCTAGCAACTGCATAGCAACACCCTAAAAACCACCTTGATTACCCTAGCAACCGCATAACAACACCCTAGTAACCACCTCAAATATCTTAGTAATCACATAGCAAACCCTAGCAACCACATAGCAACCACCCTAGGTGATCTACTATCTATCTATCTGGCTTTTAAAACTACTAAACTAAAACTTAAACTCCTTCAATCTTCAAGCCTGTAAAACTACTTCAAACTTTCTGGCAAGGCTTTATCAAGCCAACTGAGTTTGTAGTGTCTACAAACTCTTTCATCTAGTTGTGTATATTGTTACTTTCCCCTCACCATTCAAAACAATTTTATTAATCCTTATTTTATGTATTTTTCCCTTCATATCACTATAGATCACGTTTATGCTTATTTTGGTTGCAACATTACTACATTTTTACATTTTTAATAAAACATATTTGAAATATGAGGGCGCATGAAATGTCCTCATAAAACATGTTTACGTCGTAATACCAGTGTAATACACATGTCATAAATCATAAACACACACACACACACACACAGATAAATACACACACACACACACACACACACACACACGCTATAAACATGCTTCAAATTCACATTTAAATTGGAAAATGAAAAGCCAAAGGTTCTGTACAGAGAAAATTGATATGATTGTCCAGTGGGATACTCCTCTCTCTCTCTCTCTCTCTCTCTCTCTCTCTCTCTCTGCTGCAGATCCTTTGGGAAATATAACAATGATGTCTGGGTCACCCGAACAGCATTGCTTAAGCCGTATAAAAGTTGAAGCGTTGTCATTGTTCAATGAAACTGAAGCCTCGGCACTGAAAAGGTAAATAACTAAAGCATAAAGTGAGTCAGTTTTTTTAAACAATCCTGCAGTTTATATGGAGAGATAAAAAAAAGCGAATCCCGGAATGATATATGACACTTTTCCTTTATTTTGTAGGACAGTTGAGAGTATACAGAATAAGAGGGTGTAATTGGGACGTGACCCCGGTTGAATCCCGAGTCTCTGTGAGCGAACAGCTCCGTGTGGATGTAGTGCAGTATATCCTGAGCAGCTCTCTGAACCCCATCTCAGCATTCCTGATCCCATTCTCTCCCGCTTTTTCTCCATTCCTACTTTTTTCTAAGTGTCTATCTTTCACTTGTGTCCAGGGTTGAGGAGTAACGAAATACAAGTAACTTAGTGACATATTTAAAATACAAAATTTGAGTCACTGTATTTCATTACAGTTACATTTTAAATGGGTGGTAATCAGATTACAGTTACATCTGAAAAGTGTTTTAGATTACCAAAGTGATTACTTTGAGTTTTAATGTCATTTAAACAGCGATTGGTGATTCTCTGACTCTGACCGTCTGAAAAAGTGGAGTTAAGTTTCATGTTTTCCACTGTTTTCATGTTTTGTGAGTCATTTTATAATTCACTCGTCACTGCAACTTTTTCTCACAATTTGTTTTTTTTCTTCACAATTGTGAGTTTGGATTTCACAATTCTGACTTCTTTTTCTCAGAATTGCGAGATTTAAACTCACAATTGCAAGTTATAAAGTCAGAATTTTTTTTCTTGCAATTGTGAATTTAGTATGTGAGTTAAATGTCATAATTCTGACTTTTCTCAATATTGTGAGTTTATATCTCATAATTCTGACTTTTCTCAATATTGCGAGTTTATATCTCATAATTCTGACTTTTCTCAATATTGCGAGTTTATATCTCATAATTCTGACTTTTCTCAATATTGTGAGTTTATATCTCATAATTCTGACTTTTCTCAATATTGCGAGTTTATATCTCATAATTCTGACTTTTCTCAATATTGTGAGTTTATATCTCATAATTCTGACTTTTCTCAATATTGTGAGTTTATATCTCATAATTCTGACTTTTCTCAATATTGCGAGTTTATATCTCATAATTCTGACTTTTCTCAATATTGTGAGTTTATATCTCATAATTGCAACTTTATATCAAGCAATTCTGAGGGAAAAAGTCAGAATTGTGAGATAAAAACTCACAATGTCCTTTTATGTGTTTGTTCCACACTTATTAGTATTCCAAAGTATTCTAAAGTATTTAGATTAAGTTACTAAACTTGAGTAATGTAACGAAATACGTTACAAATGACTTTTTAAAGCATGTATTTTGTAATCTGTAGTGAAATACATTTTAAAAGTAACCCACCCCGCCCTGTTTATGTCATACATTTCTTCTTTGTGCTGACCGAGAATGACAGTGTCAAACTTTTCAGTGTTCACACAAATGTACAATCTGTGATAAAACGTTGAACTAAACGACACACATTAACTTGAAAACATTATTTTTGACTGAATTGTTTGTTTGTTTCATTTCAGTGAATTCATGCCCACCGCAATTCCTTGGTTTCTGTGTGACAGACTGATCATATGACATTCACACCGATCACAATGACGGTGACTTTCTCATGCTCCTCACTTACAAACACAGTTTCACGAGGTTTTTTTTAGCTCTCGCTCGCATTGTTGAGCGTGTGCAGAGAACCCTCCTCACATACCCTGGACACAATATACTTCAATGCAAAATACATTTGCAGTACATTCTTATTTTTGTGCAAAACAAAATTGTAAAAGTCATACATTATAATTAAACATATATTTGTATGTCAGTAGTGCTTGAAAAAGTATACTAAATACCTCTAATACTTAAATAAAGTCTACTACTGCAAAGTTTTATTAGTGTAGTCTAGTAGACTTTTATATAGTAATCCTAAATTCAAATTAAATTGATTTTATTACATATATATTACTAATGTACAAACGTGGTACTGGAGTACACTTCACATAAATGCATATTGCATATTGTTTTAAGTAAATTTCACACATGGAATTAAGTAAACTCTACTTAACTAAGTTAAGTAGAATCAACAAATAAAATAAGTTATTTCAACTTGATTTCTACGTAGTTGAAGTTTCATTTGCGATACATTTTATCAAACAAATATAACGCTTTTGAAGCAAATGCTTTCCTTACAAACTTTGAAGTAAATATTACAATAGATAATGTCTAGACACCATAGTTACATATTATTAATAATGTGCACCTGATGCACATTCGACCAATCGTTTTTGAGTATGAATGCACCATTTTGATCAGAAAATGAACTCCAAATGTCACAAAATGACAAGTTACTAAACCTAACGACAGACGCAACGATAAAACAGCTGGAAAACAGCCAAAGATCAACCTCATTAATTATTCAAGGCCCAGTGCATGATGGGAACACCAGTATCTGAAAAGTTGTGTAGTTTTACTTAATTTTATAATATTGATATGCATGCTTTAATTTCTAAAATGTTGAATTGAGTACTTATAGAATTTAAAAAAGAAACTTTTTTTTTATTCCTGCCTGAACAAACTTTTTCTTGTAGAAATTGTTTGTTTTCCTGTAGCATTTATCATCTTTATCAGTGTATTTTAATGGATTTTCATTAAAAAAAAAAATATTAATTACAAGTAAAACACCATGTAAGCAGAACATTAACATAGCTAAAACACATTTGAAATGAATTACACTGTTAAAAAATTACTGTAAATTTTACAGTAGCAGGGTTGCCAGCCAGTTACTGTAAATTTTACAGTAGTGTTACTGTAATGTAATTTACAGAATTTCCCTGTATTCTCTGATTACAGTAAATAACTGTATTTTTTTTAAATTACAAAGGGTTCAATTTACAGCAATATTCTGTAAATTTGAGTCAAACCAACACGTGACCCCAGAATGCATTGCAGTTTACAGCAATATGCTGTATTATTAAAAAACAGCCAGCGGCTGTAAAATAATGCTGTAATTTTTACAGCAATTCATTACAGTGTATTTAAAAGTATGTGGGCAATACATTATAAATACAAATTCATTATATATAATTCTTATATTTTAATTCATTAATATGTCCGATGAGTATATTTAAAAGCTGAAAGATCATAAATACATTTTTTAATACAGAGATAGTATGTTAAAGGCACATTTTAGTTCATATTCATGAAAAAAGCACAGTTGAGCACACTTAAGATTATCTTAAGAAGAATTTTTAGTATATGAAGCATAAAACTAGTGAAAATAGAGCAGTGTAAGTGTATTATGGTATATTGGACATATAGTTCAGTGCTGTTAAGATGATAAAAGGTGACGTATACTGCAAATACGTTCCTTTAGAAGGAGTATGTAATGATTAACTCCATAAGAATTGCAAATAAAATATTTAATTGACCTTGAAACACCTGCATTCATTTGTACTTGGCCTTGTATTGTCACCCACGATAGACAAAAAGACAAAGATAAGGAGATATCAAAACACTCAAATAAGCAGTAACAGAAGATATTTCCGCTGACACAGCAGATCCGTTCCAGATCTGCCATGAGAGGAACATCGCTCAGCTCAAACCGAGGGACGGAGTCTCGTATGAAAGCCTTCACTGAATCGTGAAACCAGTTTCCAGCTCTGTGATGTTTAACAGACCATTTCCTCTGGACCGCTTGCTCAGCTAAACGAGTCCCTCGGGTCAGGAGATGATAACTAATAACACTTACCGCAACGATTAGCAAAGGTGATAAAGTTGAAGCTCCAGTGAAAGCAGTCATTAATTATGCTCGAAAAGTTCATTAGCCACTCATTCATCATTTCACTGCTCTGGATAAACCATAACCGTACAACGGCTCTCTTCACAGTGTACGAGATGCACAGAAACAAACATAATTTACAGAGCACACATACATTAACTTTCACTGATCTGTGGTCAGTCAGATGTTTAATGTCTTGAAAGAAGATTCGGTAACACTTTGTCAGACTACATTGAAATTTACACGTCTTTCATCCTCCAAAAATAGGTCAATCTTTGTCATTCTGCTCAGTAAATGAGCCAGTTTCCATTTTTTTTCTCTGTTAAGCTCCTCGACTCTCTCTTTCAATTCAATTCAAAAATTGTGAGCTTTGGCGACCTCTGGTGGACATCTGACAGCGCTTTCACATTGACAAGATCATCTGCCGTTTGTCCTCAATAGAAAGCCAGTGTCTTCCGGGGTTCATGGATTGGAATTAGGGGCTGAAGGAGCTGATTGTATCTGTTGGTGTTCTTCTTCTTCTTCTTCTTCTTCTTCATCTGCTCTTGAGGCTATGGCAGCCCATCGAACCGCTTGCGGTAAGGTTTGGCACACAGATGGAGGACAGTCTGAAATGTCACTATAGAAACCTTGAGTCTCTGAATCAATCCCTCTAGCGCCACCTACTGTCCAAATTTGCACTCACATTTATAGAAGGACTAGAAACAAAATTCTTTTTTTTTCTTCTTCAGTTCTTTGGCTCGTGTCGATGGCGTGATGACATCATCGTGAAAATTTTCCCACAATTTTGACTTTTTCAAAAAACATTTTTTGAACTCCTCCTAGGCCGTTGCTCCGATTTTCGACAAGATCGTCTTCAGATCATGCTGCCAAAAATGAATTCAAGTGGATTTGTGAAATCGTTCTCGAATAACACGGAAATGAAATAGACGAAGAGCACACCAAAATGAATGTGAGGCTGTATCTCCACAACGCTTTATTTTATTCAGAATACAATAAATATTCCAGAAATAGGAAAAATAGCAATTTTTGCTTGCAACTTCTGAACGGTTTGCCCAAAAAATCATCATAGAAGTGGTATCGTTAGATTCGGAGTCGAATGATATCCAGTTTTCCCATATCGGCCATTTTTGGTCATCCACCATTTTGTATTTTGTACTAAAATTTGTACTAAAAGGCAGGCAGGAAAACAACAAAAACGATGAAACAAACTTGAAACAGGCAGACAAGACAAGAATATAATGCTCAGAAATGTTACACTCGAGGAAATAACAAGACCTAGCACATAAATGTGTGTGCGCTGGACTTAAATATGGTGGGATAATGAGAATCAGCTGGAGCAGTGATCAGTGACAGGTGAGGGGATTCTGGGAAATGTAGTCCGGGTTTGTGAGTGAGTGTGTGGTGCATAGTCCTTGCTGAAGTGCCCTCTAGGGGATCTAATTTGCCGAAAAAATCATCATAGAAGTGGTATCGTTAGATTCGGAGTCGAATGATATCCAGTTTTCCCATAATCGGCCTTTTTTGGTCATCCACCATTTTTGTATTTTGTAGTAAAATTCTGTATTTTACTAACACATTAACATAATGAAATGAAACTCGTTATGGGTCATTTGCACAATGCCCTGAAGGAGCTTTAGAAGTTTTGGGACAGTGCCACCTAGGGGTGAAAAAAAATATTTACATGCTTATAACTTTCAACCACATGACTAATTTTCATGGCAGTTTCACCTTATGGCTTGTCTGACGTTGTGACTTAGCGTTTAAACAGCTTTCGTGAATATCTTCTAAATCGATCGAGATGAAACCACAGTAGAACAATCAAAAACATAGTGAGTTGACTATATGTGTAATGATGAGTGAGCGGGATGAGATCCAGTTGCGAGCTTTATTCAAAAATGTAGTCAAACAGGCAATGGTCAATGAAACAGCAAACAGTAATGGCAGGGAACAGGCAGGCTCGTAGTAATAGTCCAGGCAAAAGATCAAAACACTCGAGGAAATAACAAGACCTAGCACATAAATGTGTGTGCGCTGGACTTAAATATGGTGGGATAATGAGAATTAGCTGGAGCAGTGATCAGTGACAGGTGAGGGGATTCTGGGAAATGTAGTCCAGGTTTGTGAGTGAGTGTGTAGTGCATAGTCCTTGCTGAAGTGCCCTCTAGGGGAACTAACTGGCACTTCAGCTGGTGATGGTTAGAATATGATAATGACCAAATGTCAAAATTTTGATTATAATTTGAAAAAAAAAAAAAAAATGCAATCAAAGTTTTATTTTTGATGTGCTCAAAAATAGAAATGTCTATAAATCCCACCAAATCTGACCCGATTACACACAAAAAAGCGGTGGGACTGTAAAAGTGGTGCTATAATTGAACTTCATTATTATTTTTTTTAGATGACAGTCTGATTAGAGCGGTGTTATGATTCGTCATGTTGGGAACGGTAGTGTCTGTAGATTTTGCAAACAACACTGAGTATAGAAAACGAAACCCATGGCGTTTTGTCCTCGCTTGTACTCCAGTCCTGTGACCCCATTTTCTGTTTCGCTCAGGTGACTTATGTTGCTTGTTTTCAGTGGACCTGAGAAGGGGCCTGTATGTAATGCGTTGACTTGACTATTTATAGGGATAGTTCACCCCAAAATGGAAATTTGCTGTCATTTACTCCCCGTGAGGCCATCCGAGATGAAGGTGTCATTTTTTCCCTCCGTAAAGAAGATTTTTAGCTGAAACTGTAGTCTTTGGTGATCAGGGTTGAGGAGTAACGAAATACAAGTAACTTAGTTACGTATTTAAAATACAAAATTTGAGTCACTGTATTTCATTTTAAATGGGTGGTAATCAGATTACAGTTACATCTGAAAAGTGTTTTACCAAAGTGATTACTTTGAGTTTTAATGTCATTTAAACAGCAATTGGTGATTCTCTGACTCTGACCGTCTGAAAAAGAGGAGTTCAGTTTCATCAACATTTTAATACTTTTAAGAGGATCATAAAAATGTTGTTATTTTTATTTAGTTCTGTCCTGAACAAGACAAAATGACTGAATTTATTAAAAAAAACTGTTGACTTAACTGTCCTGTCATGACCTGATGATCCACGACTGTTTTCATGTTTTGTGAGTCATTTTATAATTCACTCGTCACTGCAACTTTTTCTCAAAATTTGTTTTTTCCCTCAATTGTGAGTTTGCATTTCACAATTCTGACTTCTTTTTCTCAGAATTGCGAGATTTAAACTCACAATTGCAAGTTATAAAGTCAGAATTGGGAGAAATAAACTTGCAATACTGACTTTTTTTCTTGAAATTGTGAATTTAGTATGTGAGTTTATATCTCATAATTCTGACTTTTGTCAATATTGTCAGTTTATATCTCATAATTCTGACTTTTGTCAATATTGTCAGTTTATATCTCATAATTCTGACTTTTCTCAATATTGTGAGTTTATATCTCATAATTCTGACTTTTCTCAATATTGTGAGTTTATATCTCATAATTCTGACTTTTCTCAATATTGTGAGTTTATTTCTCATAATTCTGACTTTTCTCAATATTGTGAGTTTATATCTCATAATTCGGACTTTTCTCAATATTGTGAGTTTATATCTCAAAATTCTGACTTTTCTCAATATTTTCAGTTTATATCTCATAATTCGGACTTTTCTCAATATTGTGAGTTTATATCTCATAATTCTGACTTTTCTCAATATTGTGAGTTTATATCTCATAATTCTGACTTTATAACTCGCAATTGCAACTTTATATCACACAATTCTGAGGGGAAAAGTCAGAATTGTGAGATAAAAACTTGCAATGACCTTTTTTGTGTTTGTTTCACACTTATTAGTATTCCAAAGTATTCTAAAGTATTTAGATTAAGTTACTAAACTTGAGTAATGTAACGAAATATGCTACAAATGACTTTTTAAAGCATGTATTTTGTAATCTGTAGTGAAATACATTTTAAAAGTAACCCACCCAGCCCTGCGCTCTCATATCTGGCTATAACATGTTATTTAGCTTTTTATTATTAGGAGTATGTGTTTTCAACTACCACATGCATTTACACTTGTCCAATTTTCTCTGGAATGCGTCCCAGACCACCTCCTGAAGGACATTTACACCTGGTCTTTTCCCCACCGGATGGATATCCCATCAGAGAAAATGCACCAGGTGCAAAAAGTTGTGGGAAGGGAATACGAGTGCATGCTCATCCCAAACTTTTATTTCAGTAATCCTTCAGGAAGAGCATTTCTCAAAGAAATCTAACAACAAAGTCAATCAACTTTCAAATTTGTGCTGTATGTCATCTCATGTTTCTCTGACACACTCAAAGAAAACACCCCACATTCAAACTGAATAAGACAACACAGTCAATATGGCGGCAGAGTGATTATGGGAGCCTGTTGTGTTTAATGATGGATCTGGCTTGGATGCAGCACTCACTCACTCACACATATTCTCTCGTGTTTTGATGCAGCGGCGTTCACGCGATAGAAAGCGGGTGCGAACGAACGTATGAATATGCATCTGCATCTCTTCCCCCCCATTTCTGCTTTTTCCTCTCTGCAATTTGTGGCATGTCTTTTTCTCTCAGTCTCTGCTGGCTCTCTACTAATCCCACCCCCACCCCCCTCTATGCGGTGCGAGGGTTCGTTTGTTAGTGGAGCGTGGCGACTCTGCAGTGGTGCGGTGCACCTGCAGTTGGATGAGCACTTGACACCAGAGAGCTTTTACACAGAGCTCCCACGTGCATTCGCACATACGGACTGAAAAAAAAAAATAAAAAATGCTTTCCACAGTTGCGCACGGCACGTCGTCCGTCTCCCCTTCTTCGTGCGATGACATTCTCCCTCTCTCTTCTCTTCCTTTCTCGAGATTGTGCATGTTTTCTCCTCCAAAAGCATGTTCAGTTTGTTTCTTTTCTACCTCCTCCTCCTCATCAAAAGCAACTTGCCTTTTTTGCTATTTCTAGTTTTTCCCACTGCATGCCCCTCTCTCTCTCTCTCTCTCCCTCCCTCTGCTTTTTTCTCTCACACCCTCCCTCTTTCCTCTTCATCCTCCTTCGACAGACAGAATGCTGCAGCATCCACTGAGTAAGGTAACGCTTGTGCGAGCGAGAGTAGGGTAATTCTCGCTACCTGCTCTGCAGCTGAAGGGATCCATCAGTTCTCCGTCACTGGATTTACCTATACACAGAGGATAAGAAAGGGTGATTTGAAGGCAGCAGAAGACTGACAGAAGGAGGCAACGATGGCCCGGCTGAACTGGTGTCTGGCAGCAGTGATAAGCTGGGGGAAGTTCCTCTTCTCTTGTTTCTTTCCATTGAGAGCAGCGAGGAGAGATAAGGTAAGGCTGCACTGACTCACTCTGATACGTGCACACAAACCGGGGTCACCTTTCACAACTGATTGTGAGTCTTCATTCAGACATGCTCAGTTTTGTTTCTCCTTCACCTGTGGTGGGCTTTCAGCCTCTCGGGTCTTAGTAAAGTCTTGTCCAGAATGTTGTGTGCGCCGTCACTTTAATTTCACTCATGTGTTATTAGTGGCAATGCTTGAATCCCATGTTGAGTTTTGCTGGTGTGATATAAAAAAAAGAAAGAAGAGCTGAGAGGTTCAGTGTCCCCACTTCATCCCCATTTGATATGTTTTAGAGATTAAAAGGACACTGCTGCAAACGGTCCCATAGGTTTATGCTGAGTTAATGGCTGCCATTTTTTAAGAAAGGAGCAATTCTGTGGGTACACTGTGAACCCTTTTGCGTGAAATTGTTTGGTTTTGTTAGTGCATTCGAGTTTTAGGTTAACCAACATGTCAGTGTAATGCGTGCTCGCTTTGTAGCGTGAGATTCCTGGTCTGAAGTTGATGGGAATGGACAGATTTGGGGGTCAAGTTTTCATTATTTTGCTCATTTCATGTCTCGGTGTGTGCAAAAAAAACAAAAACCTTCTGCCGCAGAACTACTGTATTTTTCTCGTTCTACACCCCCACCCCCAATTTCAATCTGTCCCAGCACACGTTCCCATCCTTCAGCTCCTGCCAAGATCATAACCCAGTGTTATTAATCCAATTTCCCCATCAGCTATCACAGCAACATATTACCATTTCCCTTTGTAGACATTTTCGCCTCATCCCGACTGAAGCTTCTGTGTTGAAGCTTTACGACACTTGAATCTCAAAACAATGGCAAAATCTTATCTAGGTGTGTAACGACACATAGATATCTAGACATCAAATGATTGACTATATCATGTATCGATGCAACGCTTATTCAAAAAATAACTTATTTCTGTACTCAAGTGCTGTGATTGTGCTTGATTATGATTTCATAAATTTAGTTAGCTTGTAATGTTGCTGTTTGATATACAACATAGACAACATCTGTAAAGTTCAAAGCTATGGGAAATTTTTTCTTTTAAAGAAATTTCTAAAACAAACGGCTGGTACGCACTACAGCGAGCTTCTTCCCGGGTTGCTGACATCACTAACCCTACATAAGCCCCGCCCCCGAGAACACGCAACAAAGGGGGCGGGGCCATGTTGTGCTGCTTTAGAGAAGAGGAAGAGTTGTTGTAGTCGAGTGTTGTTGACGCCGTCATTTTACGCCGGACCGCTTCACAAACGAGGGTCGATTCAAGGAAAAAAGATGAACGTGACGACACATGCTAGTGATGAGTTGATCAACTCCACAGCAACTACATCAATTTATCCACTGACCGTTCAGAAACGTCTAAAAGTTGGAACTTCTTCCTGAGTCTCTCCATCAGTTTGAACACTTTCCTCATTTTGTCTGCGTGAGATTCTCCAGCTTTGCTGTTGTTGAGCTGTTAAAGCTCCGCCCTCTTCTGGAGCAGCAGCTCATTTGCATTTAAAGGGACACGCACAAAAATTGCGTGTTTTTGCTCAAACCCAAATAAAGGAAAGCTATAATAAATGATCTGTGGGCTGAAACTTCACAGACACATTCTGGAGACACCATTACATCTTGTAAAAGGTGCATTATAGGTCCCTTTTCAGTAAACATAGAGAAAGAAAATCCATGTGTATCAGTATGTTGGATCCATGCATTTGGTCTTAAAGTGACAGCAGCTTAATAAACCTGCTGCCAACTGTGTCGTTAATATTAATCAAATAATCTGACCCAGCCACCTACACCACCAACCACCACCCCACCCTGTAACACTGATTTAGGGGTTTTACATTACAAACATTGCATTTATTGCATATATAATTTATATAGTCTTCATGCCTCCCAGCAGCAGCCTATGGCAGGTTCACACAGGTGAGCAGGGAGCCATTTTTCTTCTGGAGTTTTTCAGAGTCTCTTCAGTGTCCTAAATTATTGTAACCGTGACCTTAATTGTCGACCGCCTGTAAGCTGTTAGTGTCGTACGGACTGTTTCACAGGTGCATGTGCAATACTTGTTTATGGTTCACCGAACAAACATGAAAAACATCCAATAATGATCTGTAAAGCTTAATTTGGGTTTTACAAAATTATATTTCAAATGCAGTAACCAGATTAAAGGATGCTTTTTTTTCTTGCTGAGTGTATTTGAAAGGATCCATTAATCTGACACTCTCCTAATGTCCCTTGAGCAATGCATTTAACCTCAGGTTGCTCAAGGGGAATAGTCCCTGTTGTGTGTACGGGATAATAAAACCTCCCTTCCCCCAGCCTCCTTCCTTCAACCTTCAGTAAAGCCCATTCATTCCAGAACTTATTTAATTTAGTCAAAAAGAGAGATAGAGAAGACTCCATCCCAGATGTACCGATCACTCTCACAGGAGAGGAGAAGGTTTGGTTAAAAGTGGTAGAGGGTTTAAGATTGAGATTCATGGGGATGCATTTTTATATTATATTACAGTATGTGTATTTACCTAAGAAAGTACTGGATAACATACGGCAACTACATGGGTCAAGGTCAGGTTTAAGGGTAGGTTCAGAGTTATTACCCAGTTATTGCAATCACTATAACATAGTATGGGGAACAGGACTGTAAAATAATGTGCTACCTATCTTTTGAACCTGGCAAAGAGATTTATGTGCAACCACATCAATCTGGAAAACTACAAAATTGACTTTTTTTTTAGTCCAAAGTAATGTCAAGTTACATTTCATTCATTTAATACAGTTTCCGGGTTGATGAAACGTCATTTACTTAGGGCCTACACTATAAAGAAATAATATTTTTGTATATCCAAATACATTTTTTTGAATCAAAGTCTCACTAAAATCTTTTTTAACTATATAACTATAAATCAGCAATGCATATTCCTTGTAGCTTAACTGTGTTTCCACTAACTATCATTAAGCTATTTTGTATTATTATTAAAAGCCACATTTTCAGATCTTTATTCAACAAATCCTTGGTGAACACTAGATAAGATCCGATCCAACTCACTCTCAGAACTTTAATTGACAGGGTAATGAACCAATCAGAGTGCAGTAGAGGAGTGCCTCCTCTCACATGACTTCCAGACTGTATTCAAGTGGCCTCTCTGATATCCCTATATATACACTCACCTAAAGGATTATTAGGAACACCTGTTCAATTTCTCATTAATGCAATTATCTAATCAACCAATCACATGGCAGTTGCTTCAATGCATTTAGGGGTGTGGTCCTGGTCAAGACAATCTCCTGAACTCCAAAATGAATGTCAGAATGGGAAAGAAAGGTGATTTAAGCAATTTTGAGCGTGGCATGGTTGTTGGTGCCAGACGGGCCGGTCTGAGTATTTCACAATCTGCTCAGTTACTGGGATTTTCACACACAACCATTTCTAGGGTTTACAAAGAATGGTGTGAAAAGGGAAAAACATCCAGTATGCGTCAGTCCTGTGGGCCAAAATGCCTTGTTGATGCTAGAGGTCAGAGGAGAATGGGCCGACTGATTCAAGCTGATAGAAGAGCAACTTTGACTGAAATAACCACTCGTTACAACCGAGATCTGCAGCAAAGCATTTGTGAAGCCACAACACGCACAACCTTGAGGTGGATGGGCTGCAACAGCAGAAGACCCCACCGGGTACCACTCATCTCCACTACAAATAGGAAAAAGAGGCTACAATTTGCACGAGCTCACCAAAATTAGACAGTTGAAGACTGGAAAAATGTTGCCTGGTCTGATGAGTCTCAATTTCTGTTGAGACATTCAGATGGTCGAGTCAGAATTTGGTGTAAACAGAATGAGAACATGGATCCATCATGCCTTGTTACCACTGTGCAGGCTGGTGGTGGTGGTGTAATGGTGTGGGGGATGTTTTCTTGGCACACTTTAGGCCCCTTTCAGCACCTTGTTGAATCAATGCCACATAGAATTAAAGCAGTTCTGAAGGCAAAAGGGGGTCAAACACAGTATTAGTATGGTGTTCATAATAATCCTTTAGGTGAGTGTATATATTTATATACATAATCAGGACCTACCCCATCTTTGCCTTCATCTTTCCAAATTCCTTTTTAATTGATTATAATTAAGGTTTATACAGGCAAGTTTCCATGATAAGTTTACATTATTACTGGACAAGCGCAAATTATGTCAAATCGGCAGCCCTTCCGACACACTCAGTGTCCGAATTCACTCCCTCAAGTGAGCTATATTAGTGGAGCAATGTAGAGAATAGTGGATGAAGGTGATTTGGAACATAGTGAACTATCAAAGTAAGTTCAGGTTGAGTGCCTCATATAGTGCAGAAAACACCATGAACATCAAGCATGTCCAAAATTGTATCGGGAGGTTATATTGGTTCTGTTGACTATAAAACATTCAACTCCATAAATTTTATCTCCGGAATAACAACACTACCCATTTTGCTATGAAGTGACGAATTGCATCTGGCATTTGCTGAGGCTTATAATAATGCTTCGCCTTAACAGCAGTCAATTATTCTGAGTGAGAATTCCTGATACGCATTTGGTTGCAGAGAATGTTAACAGAGCATCAACTTTCAGTTCAGATAATATCCCTCTTTGACAGAGACAATAGCTTTCAATCCCATGCTCTTCTGATGCTTCAGCGATGGGCTGCTCTGGGAATTCAGGCAGGGGAAGCCATGGGAAAGGAAAGAGAGTAGTAAAAGATAGAGAGTAGAGGGGCAATGAAAAATTTAAGTAACGTTAGCAGAGACATAATCAAGCACGCATGCAAGCAAGATGGAGGAGGCCTGGCAGAGAAGGGAGGAGGGAAACAGAAAAAGGAACTAAACATTGGGGGTGGGTTGTGTTGCTTGAAAGAGAACTGCACTTCAATAAGAAAGAAAAAGCACAGAGCGCATTTCCTTGCGTTTGCTGGATCTCCTAAACCACCAATGGATGTTGAACAGAATACATGGGATTTATGTCGATTTTGAACATCATTCAGGAGAATTTTGACCTCTATTGCACACATTTTCCCACATTTTCCGATGGTCATTAAGCCGCGACCCAATATTTTTTTTTAGGAATTTGACCGAACACTGATTATCTCTTCATCACGAGTGGGATATATTAGGCGGCAAGTGAACATTTTGTTCTCAAAGTTGATGTTACAAGCAGGAAAATGGGCAAGCATGAGGATTTTAGCGAGTTTGATTGACAGGCGATCTGACCAATCATAACCCCGAATCTGCCATTTTGTCCATCAAAGCAGTCGGGGGAGTTAGTACACTGTTAAAAGTTTTCCCGTTAAAAAACAGTAAAGAACTGGCAGCATGGTTGCCAGCAAGATACTGTAAAATAACAGTATCTTACTGTTGGTGAAATTTACAGTTGGCTACTGTTTATTAAAAAACAGTAAGGAACTGGCAGCATGGTTGCCAGCAAGATACTGTAAAATAACAGTATCTTACTGTTGGTGAAATTTACAGTTGGCTACTGTTTATTAAAAAACAGTAAGGAACTGGCAGCATGGTTGCCAGCAAGATACTGTAAAATAACAGTATCTTACTGTTGGTGAAATTTACAGTTGGCTACTGTTTATTAAAAAACAGTAAGGAACTGGCAGCACGGTTGCCAGCAAGTTACTGTTAAATTAACGGTGTCTTCCGGTTGGTGAGATTTACAATTGGCTACTGTTTTTACAAATACAGCAAAAAACTGTTTCTACAGTAAAATTCTGATAAACGCATTTATAGTTTGTGGATGTTTATTTTCAGCTCTTCACAAAAAGGCATATTTACAGGATTTTTGTGTAAATAATACAAATATACTACATGGTATTGCATAAGCTATTGAGTCGTGCACTGCTAGCAAAAAGGATTCAGTGTTTAAATGTACCCAAGGTTAAAAAAAATATCAGAAGAATAACAGTTGAAAATCCATGCGTGCTAACTGCAGTCTTCTGTTCTGAAAATACTGTAAAGTACTGATTTATTTCCTTCGAGCAGTAAATACGGTAAAATGCTGTTATATTTTGTCAACGTCATTTCACAAAAGAAAATAAAACCGGTAAAGTACTGCTTTTGAACAGAACAGGATTATACTGTTGAAAATTTGCCGTAAATTAACAGCAATTTCTAACAGTGTAGATTAACGTTGGTGAACTTGAACTTGATAAATTGTGTGTCCTCACGTCTTTCCTTCTGATGTTCATTCATGTTTATTTGATGCTATAAATGAACTAGTATGAAGAGATGATCGCTTCACGAGGAGCTACAGCGATCTGTCACCACACATTAAACACACACTAAACGCTATTTATTGATTAAACTTCCTTAAATTACGATATATTAAATATGAAACTGTTTCATACATTGTCAGTGTCCTCTTTGCTCAGTAGCTAAAGGGGGCGGGTCTATGCGAATGGTCAATTAAAACTTTTTTATGGAATATTATACGAAGGATTTAGTCCACATAGCCCTTTCAAGGTATAACAGACCATATGCTTACACTGACCCAAGCATTTCTTTTATAGTTTTGTTAGTCCATATAAATTATGCAGTGAGAGGGTAGCTGTCTTTAAGATATTTCTGCTCTGTTCTGCTCGTGTATAATTTAATCCGAACACAGAGTGCTCTCAGTCGAGGGGCTCCCAAAGCCTAGGAGACAGCCAGGGTCACAGGGCGAGAAAAGATACCCATTATTTCGACACCTCACCCACCCACTGCTAATTATCACCCACTTAATGAGGGTCCCTCAGGGGCTGGTGAGAGCCAACCAAGCTGAAAATGTGAAAATGTAGTTTTTATCGTTAGAGGTCCAATCACTAATTTTGTTATTACAGGCCGAGCACAAGAAGTGCGAACTGCTTGTGTTAGCTTTCTTCTTTGTGTTATTATTAAAGGTTTAGTGCATCCAAAAAATCATTCATCATATTATTAATATTCACTTCAGTACATAACATCAGGTTTATTTCACAGTCTTGCATCTTGAAATGAATATTTCTATATTCTGTATGTTTCCTTTTTCTGTTTAGAAGATAGCTGAGCCTTTAAATCTCCTCAAAGCTCACAAAAATACTACTTAATTCTTTATAAGTACCATGAAATACGGCAGGAACATGTGTTAATAAAGCATTTTTAACACACTGAGTAACTATTACTACATATCACTGTATATAGTCACTGGAGTTATCATGTTTCTCACTTACTAAACCAAATAATTAGGAATTCCTTCTGAAGGATTTTGTAATACTTTGGTCATTACTGGTGGATGACCTTTACTTTAGAATTAATTATGCACTAATTATGAAGGTATTATGAAGGTACAGCAAAAAGCATTGCTCCTTGACCCAATAATGGCTGTGTGTGAGTCCAGTTACAGCAGCTCAGTGACCTCTGAAACCCATCGCTTTGCTTCAGAAGGCCTTTATTAGTCGTATGAATTACGTTTGTGATGGATGAGCTTTTTGGAACTTCGAAAACTATTCAATCCCGTTACAAAGCTTAAAATTATAAAGCTTTAAGAGCCAGGATATTTTTTAATATAACTCTGATTGTGTTTGACTGAAAGAAGAAAGTCATAGATAATATAGGACGGCTTGAGGGTGAGTAAATTATGGGATAGTTTTCATTTTTGGGTGAACTATCCCTTTAAATAAAGCTGCAATTGATCCAAAAACCACTGGGCCAGTGTTATATATTTTTGTTCAGTTGAGTACTTACAATATCACACATGTTTCCAACTATTTGTAAATCGTGAGAAAATCACAATTTTAATGAGAGAGTCGCCTGTAGATGGAGTCATATCCGGTTTTATTTTGTAGAAACCATGGAAACACCAAAGATGCTTTAATATATTACATGTTTTATTAGACGAGGGAACTTGTGTTTTAATACATTTATAGACATTGTTATATAGCTCAACACTTTAGTCTTATTGTTTAAATCTAATTTTGTTGCATTACCTCAGAGAAAAACACTATTTTGTCTTGTAGCTAACATTATCAGATACAACTTTATTTTTATTAACAGTAATACAGAATTTTCTCCATCATACCATATGTTTTAGAATTAATTGCATGCCATTTATCAACACAAGCCATCCATCATTTAATATGATATTCTAATATCGCTCAGTGTGTCTCTAATATGATAAACAGAGCTGCGTTTCCTCACACTCACGACTGTGTCATAATAAAAGTCCCGCTGCTCTCGAGGTGT
Source organism: Zacco platypus (assembly GCA_038088235.1). Lineage (NCBI taxonomy): Eukaryota > Metazoa > Chordata > Actinopteri > Cypriniformes > Xenocyprididae > Zacco > Zacco platypus. The sequence goes on from CM076074.1 coordinate 1,338,094, forward strand.
GTGTCGTTCGTCTCTCATTATCAATCGTCTCGTTCACAACACTCGCTCCTGCTCCGCTTCACACCACAGTAACGTTAATAATCGCATCCGTGATTGTTTTCCACCGGCTGTGAGGTGAAGACCACATGTCCCAAGATTCCACGCTCAAACTCATCGAGCTGCGCCTTTGTTTTAAACAGGCGACCTCTAGCAGACGAAAAACTACACATCTGCACTTTTGAGTCAAGTCACTAGATTTAAGCTATTATGATGCATACAGCAATAGTCCACTAGTATTAAGCCATCCGGCAAAGGCACACATCGGAGCTGTGTGTGTCCATGCTCACAGCAGCACGTTCATATTTTGGCATGTATCATCTTCTCGTGTCCAGCTTTGTTGGTGGGGGGTTAATTGTCTTACATACTCACAGCAGCATATTGGTGTATATTTGGCAGGTTCCTCCGCAGCAACAATAACCTACAACAACAGCAGCGCAGCTTTTCCACCAACACCAAATAGATTCTCATATCCATTACCATACTAAAAATCCTCAGATCGAAGTACACTTTATACTCATCCAGCATTTATTCTTAGTTCATGTTAATTTCATTATTAAAATCAACAGTTTTATTTGTTAACATTAGATAATGCACTCTGAACTAACATGAACAAAGATTAATAAACACTGTAACCAGTTCATGTTTGTTAATACGGTAACACTTTATTTTACAGTGTCATTGTTACATATGTTACATATATTTACTGTAGTAATAACTAGAAATTATGCATAATTTCATGCATTTAACCCCAAACCAAACCCTCATCTTAACCCTATAGTAAGTACATGTAGTTAATTGTCATTACTCAGTACTTAAATGTATAATTACACTGTTGACACCTTAAAATAAAGTGTAACCGTTAATACATTAATGTAAACACATGACACCTTATAGTAAAGTGTTACTGAAATATTGTTATATTGTACAGTACTCAAAGAAAGAATAATAATATTTCAGTTTATAAAACATTTTTTTAAGGAAATCATATCATATTTTTTTTTTCATTCAAGTTTTAATTTAGACTGTAAACCTCGTGCTGCACTTTGTTTGCTAAAAATGAAAGGATTTGATTAACATTTTGTTAAATTGTTACATTTTTATTTCAGAACCATAAAAAACGTAATTCAAATGGAAAACATGAAATTGCAGAAAATATTCAGAGGGCCTGTTTGGGGTCTGTGAACGTCCAGACACTTTTAGGGCAAGTCAGTCCAATTACGTTACGCTAGTAAACATGAGGTTAACGTGGTTCCTGTTCGTCGGCCTGTCCAACGTACGTCTCTGTTCCCTCCTTCAGCGGACGAGGGTTGCCTTTGTAACCGAGATGTTCTTCAGAATGGCAGCAGTAAACAAGTCTTGGCATATATTCAATATTGGAGGACTTGTTTATGGTTTGTGTTTGTGTAACTTTACTGCTTTGTTGGGGATTTATGTTTGTACAGCCGGTTCTCTTAAGAATCATCAATTTTCAAAATGTAAAGACTAGTCAGATCCAGTGTTTTTGTTGTTTTTAATTGCATTCTGGTACGTCTTGTAAAGATAAATGCACTGCTTGCATTTGATCCAATCAAATGTTTCCAAAGTAGAAAGGCAAAGTTGCCCCAATACTTTGTGAATATGGTTGTCCTGGAGTTTGCATGTTTCCCCTGGTTTCCTTCACAAATCCTAACCCTCTAAGTGAATAGGAGACACTAAACTGTCTGTAGGTGTGAGTTTGAGTGTGAATGTATGTGCGTGTTAGCTCTGCTCTGAACTGTCCGGCGGGTTTCACGCCTATGAATGTGTCAGATGACCACTCACTCGCTTCCTTTACTTTGTGGCACCAGCTCAGGAATTTCATTTTAACAGTATAAATGTTCAATAAATGAAAATGTTAAAAAGAGGTGCTCTACCAACAGAAATGGAGATACAGCCAAAAAATCCAAATGCATATGAACAATAAATAAAAATTAAATGTAAATGTTTTTCAGCTGACCAACCAGAAGATTTTGTAAGACTCAAACAACTCAAATTTGTGATTTTGTTAATATTTTTTTCTGTAGAAAGACAAACATAAATAGTGGTGAAAGCCAAAATATTAAATATCAAAACTGTTTAATCCACTCTTTTGTCGAGGGGGTCAAAATGACAATTTTCACTTGAGATTTGGAGGCAAATTAGAGGGGTGTAAAAATGACTTCATAAAGATGGCGGCATCATTATTTTATTTCCACACACAGATCGGTAGCACTATTAGTAAAATCTGTTGACTTCGGCAATCTTTCTTTCATTATATGTCAACAGTGACCGTTCGAAAAATGGGAAAAAGCACTTCTCGTGTGTTTTTCCTCAAGTTTGCATGCCTGTAACTCGAGAAGTATTAAAGATATCTTAATATCCTTTCAGATTCTGGTTCTCAACACACTTTTCTTTGGTGATCTTCATTTTAAAGTCCCTCGATGGTTCAGTCGCAGAGATATGGAGATCTCAATGCGGCTCCAAGAGTAAATTGGTCAATTGTGCACATTTTCAGTGGTCAAAAACCAAATGTGGGTCACTTTGGATACAGCTGATAGTTTTTCCTTTTAAAGAGGAATATCTGAAGAACAACTAGAAATGTATCTCGTGTTTTTCTATCAACTCAGTTGCATAAAACATTCCTGTCTGAATGCCATAAATGCTCCGTTTCTAAAGTTGTCGTGCCTGTAACTCTAAAAGCGTTCAAGATATCTTAATATCCTTCTAGATTCTCATTCTTAATGAACTTTCCTTTTGAAATCTCCATTTTCAATGTCATATATAGTTCAGTCCCATAGATATGGGGATCTCAAAGCAGCTGCATGTTCAAATTGAATTTTACCCATTTTCAGTGATTGAAAACCAAATGTGCTTCACTTTCATATAAACAGTATACTTATATATATATATTTTATATCTATTTTTGTGAATTTGAATCATGTTCTTCATACATATTTTCTTTCTTTATGACATTCTTTTCATTCTGTCTTTCTTATTCATGATTGAAGTGTTGATGCACGTCTCTCCTCAAGGTCACCGTCAGATGCACATCTTCTCCATTCTGAGTAAATGCTGTACTGAACAGTCCTAACGGTTCAAGTAAATAGAGTTATTTTAGTAAATGTCCAATGAGTGTCGTGTCCACCCTTCGCTCTGGCTTTCTACAGCCAAGGTCACGGATGCCGGGCTTTGCAGTCCTGAGCTTAATGGTCTTGTCAATGTGTGACAAAAAGCCATTAAGATTTAGGGAGATAGTAGAGCTGAAAATGCTGAGGATCACACTTTTCATTACCTTGACAAAATGGCTTTGTGGTTCACCGACCATCACAAATACATGTGTAGTGTGTTCGCGTAACTGCAATGTTGACTGTCTTTCAGTCATTGTTACAGTAAAACAATACAGGATCTGCCATCAGTTAAAATTAGCGGTGAAATTTTTGCGAGAAGAAGAACATTGAAGAACCTCTGCTTACTGAATGTCTCTCTCTCTCTCTCTCTCTCTCTCTGCCCCTTTAGCCAGAAGACTTTGAGGCCGTCCATTCCCACACCTTCAAGGCGAAGTCCTTCAAAAAGGCAAAGAGTTGTGTCGTATGCAAGCAGGCTTTGACGAAAGAGGGCCTGGTCTGCAAAGGTCAGTAGAACAGATTCTTTAAGGTTATTAATATCTTGGTGACATACTAGGATTCAACACCAGACTATCCTTGGAAAGCTCATCAAAAGATCTGTGTTCATTATCTCTGGTTATCCTGTGTGTTTTTGATACAAAATGTTTGTTAGAAAAATCTGAAAGAACAGAACAGGCATATTATTATTAAATTTAGTTCTGTGCACGGTCATACAAATATGAGAAACGTATTAAAATTAGTCTGCTTTTTCACCCTACCTAGTGAGCTTTCTGAATAGCAGACATAAATGAATAAAGTGGGGCAGCTAGCTTGGCAAAAACACCACAGAGTTGGACAAACCCACGCGTTACTCTTTTGTTCCTTCCACCATCACACGGGCCGTTTCCTCTTTGTTTCTACTAATTGATAACATTTGTGATACAGTGAAGTTTATTTCTCTCTCTCCATCAAAACTTGTCAATAGTACCAGTTTCTTGTTGTGAATCCCTTTGAGTTTTCCTGCATTAATTGTTTTCAAACAAAGAACATTGAATCTCTACACAGAAGGACCATTACGCTGTTGTTAAAGACAACATGTGATGGAAAACGTAGAGTTTGGTTGCGTTTAAGATTTTTTCCTGGGTCAAAAATGAACCACATTCATGCACACACACACACACACACACACACACACACACACACACACACAATGCACCCTACCCATGCGAGCCCAGTACTGACAATAAATCCATAATAAATGCAAAGAAACAGATTGCAATGACTTATCCTACGTATTCATGAAATAAAAAATAATCACTGTAAGATTTAAAAATCTGTAAATTTATAGGTAAAAAGTCCCTGAGTGAGTGATTTGAAATTTGTACTAAAATGAATGACAAAGTAACACATTACATAGCAATGGACGGATCAAATGATCTGAGCATGAAGCCTGGGCCCTATTTTACTGATCCAAGCTCATGGTCTGAAGGTGCACTTACGGCATGTCCGAATCCAGAAAAAAATGGTCGGCATGCCAGAAGCACGGTCCAAAAGGGTTCTACCTAGTCTCTTAATGAGCAATAGGTGTGTTTTGGGCATAATGTGCAATAAACCAATCACAGTGTCATCTCTCATTCGCTTTAAAACACAGGTGCGCTTGCACCATGGCGGATTGATATTTACATGGAGGAATAAAGACGCCCTCAACCTGACGAGTTCAAATACATGTGTGTCGCCACGATTGGTCAATTAGCCAATTTCATTCGTCATTATTGCAAATAGATAATTCTGATACATGCAATGACTATCCATTATGGCATTTTTAACTTTATGTACACAATTATAATCATTTACATTGTAATCCTTTTATGTTTGTGTGTAACAAGCGCGTTGTGTAACTCGCTCTTTAAATAACAAAAAAATACTGCATTATTGACTTTAGAGCAGGTTTTTGTTGGTCAAAGCACTGCAAATAAGAAAAAGCACATGCAAATAAAAAAAACACATGCAAATAAAAAAAAACACATGCAAATAAAAAAAACATGATCATCAGTTTGACAACACATGCTGCAAATCCTCACAACACATGCAAACACAAAAACGTGCTGCAAATACAAAAAGCGCTGCAAATACACAAACCACAACGGAAATGTTTCAAGGGGGACCCCAAAAAGTGACGTACCCTACTAGGACCTGCTTATTATCTGTGTCCAAAACCAGTTCAACTCACCCTTCACTTATTCACTAATCCCTATATAGTGTACGGCATTTGAGTGCACAATGTGTTCACAATCATTAAATACTATAAAAATCATACTCCTATAATTTTGACAATCATACTCTTATAACATTGATGATGCACTGGTAATAATCTAGCAGTGTTGTTTTTCCTCATCATGTTTTTGTCAACAGTATATTAGAAAATTTGACAAAAAATAAACTTCACATCGAATAATAAAGTGCCTTGTCAGTACCGATAGCCTCGTGGGCAGAGCTCGTTGTGCTCTTTAAGCAGAAGTCAAGGTCTTGATGTGTGCTCCTTCACTGATGTCGCCCCCTCTCTCTCCCACATTGATTTTTGTCAGTTCTCTACACTGAATAAATACCAGAAATAATTATTTTTTTTTTTAAATTGCGTCATCTCACAGACAGTGTTTGTGCTTATACATGAGGATCCCCCGAGGGGAGGGGCTGTGTTACACGCAATGCTCTTTTTGCATTTTGTAATCTGGATATACTAAATGCAGCATTTCTCAAAGTCACTATGAAATCAAAATTGACATCATTTGCCCTCCTAATCTTTAATCAAAATAACTTCCCCTCCCTCTTGTATCTCTTCTCTAATGAAGATGTTTTTCGATGCAAGCAGGGCTGGGTAGGTTACATTTAAAATGTATTTCACTACAGATTACAAAATACATGCTTTAAAAAGTCATTCGTATTTCGTTACATTACTCAAGTTTAGTAACTTAATCTAAATACTTTAGAATACTTTGGAATACTAATAAGTGTGGAACAAACACAAAAAAGGTCATTGCAAGTTTTTATCTCACAATTCTGACTTTTTCCGTCAGAATTACGTGACATAAACTCGCAATATTGAGAAAAGTCAGAATTATGAGATATAAACTCACATGCTAAATTCACAATTGCAAGAAAAAAGTCAGTTTTGCAAGTTTAAATCTCCCAATTCTGATTTTATAACTTGCAATTGTGAGTTTAAATCTCGCAATTCTGAGAAAAAGAAGTCAGAATTGTGAGGGGAAAAAACAAATTGTGAGAAAAAATTGCAGTGGCCTTTTTTACAATTATAAAATGACTCACAAACAACTATCACAAAACATGAAAACAGTGGAAAACATGAAACTTAACTCCTCTTTTTCAGACGGTCAGAGTCAGAGAATCACCAATTGCTGTTTAAATGACATTAAAACTCAAAGTAATCACTTTGGTAATCTAAAATACTTTTCAGATGTAACTGTAATCTGATTACCACCCATTTAAAATGAAACTGTGATGAAATACAGTTTCTCAAATTTTGTATTTTAAATACGTAACTAAGTTACTTGTATTTCGTTACTCACATGAGATTACAAAGCAATAGCAAATGACAACAATCCAGTCAATTCCCAATGTTCAAACTACATTTTTCTTGTTAACCACTTCCCTTGAATATATGTCACTAGAAAAGACTACCATAATTTCCATTTCAAGCAGACTTTAAATGGCTATTAAAAATTATTTTACTTACATAAACATCTTACACGATTATGTAACGGTTTAAGTCCAAGGATGAAGAAGAAGTAACTACTTTCTGGGCGATGAATTAGAGAAGGTGAGGTACTTAAATACACATGGTGGTGAACTAAATAAAGAACAGTTGCGATGATTAAGGACAACAAAGGTGATGAAACAGACTGACAGAACACAGATTATGCTGTGTAACCAACATTGTGTAAGGTCATATGCCTTAAACGTTTCTTTTTATTGGTTTATAAGGTAACCAACATAATTCTAACTCTACGTGACACGTGTTGATAGCTCCTTGACTTCTGCTGGCCAATCAGCTTCCACTTCTAAAATTTAAGTAGTCTTGCCTCATTTATGGTCATTTACTGGTGATAAGCGACTAATCTAAGGGGTCTGTTTTAGGACACTAGATGCATGCTGATAACATGGAGCATCTGGAGCGATGATGGGGGGGTTGTGTTTTATGTTCAAGTATATTTGTGCAAACACAGCAGCATGTCAACTCGCTCACCGCAGCATGTCCATGTATGTGTTAGCAGATGCACAGCTTTGTACTTGCTAGCGTAAGCAGATAAAGGTTTATCCTGAGAGTTGTCACGACTGAAATTATGTGTTTAGTTATAAAAGTTTACATTGCGTATGCTACGGGTCTAACATTTCAAGCTTCTCGTGGTTCGGTTCGTATTGGGATTTTGAGATCACTGTTTCAAAGCGGTTTGGTTTGAGGGTATGGTGGACATAAAAAGTCTACACACCGCTGTTAAAAAAAAAGACAAATTGGCATCTTTGCTTGGGAAAATATTCCCACTCTTCTTTGCAAACAGTTCCAGATGTGTTAAATTGCAAGGGCATCTCCTGCGCACGTACCTCACCTCTATAGGATTCAGATCTGGGCAATTCCAAAACATCTTCCTTTGCTCAAGCCATTCTTTTGTTAATTTAGATGGGTGTTTTAGATCGTTGTCATGCCGAAAGATGAAAGTTCTCTTCATTTTCAGCTTTCTAGCAGAAGTTTCCATGCTGGTACTCGGAGCTATTCACTAAAGCCGCAGTTCCAGCTGAAGAAAAGCATCCCCAAAGCATGATACTGCCATGCTTTACTGTGGATATGGTGTTCTTTTGCTGATGGGCCATAAAGTTCAAACTTGGTCTCACCAGACCATAACACATTTTGCCACTTAGTTTTGGGAGACTGACTATATGTTTCTGCAAAGTTTAAGGGACTCATAAAAGAGGGGTTAAGGGGTTCTAAAAAGAAATTAACTTGCAATGCATCCTCTAGAGGACACTTTGGAGAGCAAATGGCCACACCGCCATGCTGAGGGAATGACTGCCTAAACAGCTGCGACAAGCACAAACCAGCACTCAATGGACTTAGATGGGCCGGAGTCAGATTCCCTCTCTCAGGTCATGTCAGTGACTCTATTCCCTACAGTCCCCACCCGAGCTCCAAGCCCTAAGCTCAAAGGCCTGGCACAGGAAAACAACGTTTCTCTTGCCTCTCACTCATGACCTAAGGGAGCTGTCTACTTAAGGGACCCGTGATCAGGGGAGACAGCTTCATCCTTAGTATTGACTCATGAAGGGGCCGCCTGCTTGGAAACCCAACCTGTGGGGAGGCAGACACGTAAGAAAGCTGCCTACTTAGAAACCTGCCATTGGACGGAGACTTGAACCTTCTGAGTCCAATGCTCACCCAAGACTGTGATCCCAAACTTAGACTAGGCTAGAACCTTTATAAGAAACCTTTATAAGGGAAGGGTGAACTACGCCCACTAGAGGAAGCTAGAAAATGGCTGCAAAGTGTTAAAAGCCTCTGAAGTCTGTGTGGAGGACCCAAGAGAGAGTATCCTAGTAACGGGGAGGGTGCACTCCATGATAGACCCTGCAGTCTAGGGATCATCTCGAGCTTTCCTGTGGGAGCAGAACCCCAAAGGGGAGGTCCAAGCTCAATCTCGATCTCTGGAGCACGTGAGGAAACTACCTGCTCAGGCGCCCCGAGAGGGGGAAGCAGTTTCTATATCACTGCTAACACAAGGGAGCTTAGGAACCCACCATAGGGGGAGGCAGCTACGACCTTGCGAATTTGCTAAAGTTTGCATTCTAGGGAAGCTGCTTATTAAAAGAACCTGAAAAAGGGAAGGCAGTTTCCTCTCGATATATGAAGGAGCCTTTTGCTTAGGGGACAACAATTCTGGGGAAGGCAGCATGGCTTCGTTACCTCAAGGGAGCCTCCGCTTTCTTAGCGATCTTTCTAAACAGTCTCAATGCAGCATTAGGGTTGAAAAAATAACCTAGCTTTTTTTGTTTGTTTATGCAGTATAGAGGTGAACCTTTGTTTTTTTTTTGTTTTTTTTAAACGGTATTAACTGACTAGAGAAAACAGAGAAAGTGCTGTAGTCTTCCCTTTTTCCAAGTAAGATGGGAATCTTCAACACACAATGCACTGGGCATGATGTCCTTCAAGGCCAATCCCAGCCGCTCTTATTGGATATTGGTCGTTCCAAACCCGTAAGACCTTCGGAACACAAATTAAGATATTTTGATTATTTTTTTTTATCCCCCATAGAAAGTGACGTAATGACCGTCATTCAAAGACGTTCTTAAAATAGTCCACATGACTGCAGCGATTCAACCTTAATGTTATGAAGTGACGAGAATATATTATATAAAAAACAACGTCTTTATTCAACTAATTCGCCTCTCCCCGTCTCTCCTCAACATTTCTCTACTCCCAGAAGGATTGTTCCACATTCTGCTCTAAGTTTGGTCACCACACATAAGGACTTCATTTGTGACACACCTGCATGTCATTGATTATTGATAACCGATTGTCTCAGCACTTCCCCTTTTCTGGACGCAACCTGTGCTCTCAGTTCATCTTTTCTTGACGTAAACTCTCTCCATCTAGTTCTTGTGGCCAACATCTCTTTCACTCTGTACATGATCTTACTGGGTCCATGTCCTCATTTGTTTTATTGTATCTTTATTTTGCAATGGAAGCCGATTCAGGACATAATTTTCCCTGCCACGTACATGATGTTTGTTATACTTTTTGTTTGCCACTCGCACTGGTCCGAGGGGATTCAGCCTGCCATTTCATGGGAGACGGGCACTCTAACAAGAATGACCGCAGCCTCCAAAGTGCCTCTGAGGCCAGGAGAGTGAGGTTTACCTGCACAGCTCTTTACTAGCTGGCCATTACACTCATCCCCCTAAACCTAACTCCCATCCGGGTCATGGCACCAATTTAACCCCTCCAGTTCCACTTGCAGGACTCGGAAGAGCATTTCCGGCATTGAAGGCATGCTCGCTAACTATAGATACGTATATGTAGATGCCACATTCGACCAATCCAAACATGTTAACGCGTCCGCCATCTTGGAACGGTCAACACTTCAGATGCTGTCGTCACTCACAGTAAAAGTTTTTTCAAGATGCCACAACATTGTGCAGCCTCCGGTTGTAAAAACTGCCGAGATTTAAATTCCCAAAGAAAAGGGAATGTGTTTTTATATGTAAGAACTCAATATGACAGGTTTTTAAACTATAACATTTTAATGTTGCGTTAGTGCTAATGCCTTTATCTTGCATTAAATCCTCTTCTGAAAATCATCTTCTGAAGTCTACTGCAGATATAGATATTCATACTTGCATATAACTTTGATTGCAGACAAACTTGTTCACGGACCGGTGTCATGATAAATCGGGTCCTCACCTTGAAATCGTGTCTCTATCAACTATCAGTGAATGATTATACTAAGTAAATACAAACAATATTAATTTAAAATATGTGTAGCTTAACTATATAATGCATAATAAAGGATTGGACCATTCCAATATGGTAGACAGCTTACATATCCATAGAAAAGGTGACTAATAAGATAACTATATATATATATATATATATATATATATATATATATATACAAGGACACTAAAGAGGCCAGGGGAGGCTCACCAGCACAGCTCTTTATTAGTGGCCTCTTTTACATTTGTTTTCTCACATACTTGACTTTATTTACGAATATGATGCAAATATGCACAGACAAATGACGGAAGTATGCAGTTTCCCTGCAAATCCATCCTGACAGCTCTGAAATAAAAAATAATTATTCTAGGCTTAGCCAGCGATTTTGAGTAAAACAAATTTGTGCCTTGAAAGGTAGTTTTATAATGTTCTCGCTTATTATTTATTTCATTTTGAACAAAAAAGGTTACATAATGTAGCTTTAAGGAAGCAGCACACTCCAAGTGTAACTGTGAGTCCTTTCTTGTCTAACTGTGAGCGGTCTCTTTCTGCCTGACTTAATGTTTATGACATTAAAGCCACGGGTCTTGCGCCGCTGTCTTGTGTGAAAGAACGGCCCCTAACTCAGACCCATGTGAGGTCTTGTACAATCTGCTCTCTTTGGAGCTTCTGCTGACTGAATAATTTGCTTCGACTGTTCAAATGCATCCTCTTGCATTTCCACTCGTGAATGGGACTGTGAAGAAATTTTGGCAGGACATTCAGTTCTGCAGTGTCCACCTCGTGTCCTTGAGCATTTTCTCCATTCCCATGAATGTTCTTCTCGCTTCAGTCTTTGGCACGTGAGCTCGTAGTCTCCGCATAGAGTTGTCAGGGTGCTGAGATATTCGTCGGCTCTATCATTATAGTTTTGTAATGATAGAGTTGTGTTGTGAGCAACTTACCTCACTTCATCTGTGAGTCTCTTTTCCATTTACTACAGTATGTGTGTGATCCGTGTTTGTCAGTCTTGTGCACGCTCTGCAAAAAAAAAAAGTTGTTTCAACTTAAAAAAGTGTTTGAGCTGCCTTGCAATTTTAAGTTTAGTTGACTAAACTTAAAAATTGAAGGCAGCATGAACACTTTTTTAAGTTGAAACAACATTTTCTTTTTTACATAGCAATGTTCCCCCTTTAAGCCTCCATTTTTGACTTCATGTCTTTTTGACATGTTTATGTCATTTATTTTTCACTCGAGTCCTGTAGCATGCTTTGCATTGAACCCCTC
>CM076074.1:1355000-1462500 GCA_038088235.1 Zacco platypus
ATGAACCACAAGCACCAAGAAAACAATGGAGATATCTGTATGAAGTCAAACTGTATGAGGCCTGACTACGGTTCATCATCACATGCACTGTTGGGTATAACAAGCTCGTAAATATCGGTCATCAGCAGGTGTTGTTTACGGAGAGAGAGAGAGAGAGAGAGAGAGAGAGAGAGAGAGAGAGAGAGGTGCACATTTATTCTTTACCAGACAGATGGCTCAATGTGGACAAAACAGCAGTGCTTAAAAATCTTAGAAAGCCTCTACTCAAAAAACACTCGAGTGAAAATATGCATGTTTAATTGCGCTTAAGTATTTTAGTTGCAAAACACTTTTTAAGCTGACTTTTGATAACAAAAGGCAGTGGAGATTTTGTCATTTTAGCATTTTTGATGCATAAAAAGTGTCCAGATCATGCAGGACAGCAGACGCTAAACTGAAACCTGAAGATTTCCAGCAGATGATCACATTTGAATATAGTGATTTTTAGATTAGTAATCAAGAACCGTGTTCACGCTCGACTCAAAGTTCGAGTAGTTCATTCAAAAAGGAACCATCTGTCATCGTTTAGCCTTATTTGTACTTTTCAGGCGACACAGTAACTCCAAAGTGCTGTCCATTGCAAGAAAGCAAAGTAATATTAAAATGAAATGAATTAAACAAAACAACAGCAAAGTCGATGATAAATAATCCAATAAAAGGTTAAAATATTTCAGTCACATTCGGATAGATAAAATTGAGAAACGATTACATATAAGATTTTCATGGATAACATTTTTTATTGCCAGAGCCTGAACAGCTGGTTATGAAACTTGAAAAATGAGACCCTCCATGGGTCTTATAGGTGTTGGAAGAAGTCGGTTGTTTTGTATTATGAACCTTCTCTTGGTACGCGTCACACATTTTTGGGTTACACTTTATTTTAAGGTGTTACACTGTAATTATACATTTAAGTACTGAGTAATGACAATTAACTACATGCACTTACTATAGGGTTAAGATGAGGGTTTGGTTTGGGGTTAATTGCATGTGATTATGCATAATTTATAGTTATTAAAATAGTAAATACATGTAACATATGTAACAATGAAAATAAAGTGTTACCCCTTTTTGTTTTAAGTCAATGACAACTTCATAAGTCTCATGCATTTTATTGTTTGTGCTAATATAATGTGTTATTTGCTGCGTTGATGTGTATTTATTGCTCTTTCTTAAACAAATTGATTAAAGTGAAGTAGACTTGGATCTCGTTTTGTAGGAAGAAGACTTTTTATAAGGTTTTCGAAAGTCGTTTGGCAGCACAGCTCAGTTGTTAGCAGGGCTCTGAACCAAAAACCAAAAAATAAATAAATAAAAATAAAATAAAAAAATGGAAAAATGGAACAAAAATAAAAATGAAATGGAACAAAAAATAAAAATGGAACAAAAATGAAATCAAGAGTAATCGTTCTGAACACAAACGCTTATTTGAAATGACCAGTTAATATATTATTAACTGGTTAATATTGTTATTTTATTGTTCTGTTTAAGATTTTAATTTGTCAGTCAACCAATCATCAAATTCAAACAGTACGGCCTGTGCAAATGTGACTTGAGTGAAATGCCGGCGCTCAGCTGTCAGGATCGGTAAATCACAAGGCCGTGTTGGAATGAGCTGCTGGATCTGAGGAGTTTATCCGAGGATAAGTCACCATGGCAGGTTATCCAGCTCGGTGTGTGTTTTGAACCCAGCGAAAACTGCAGGTTAGTGTAGAACCGCTACTATTCAGGAAATAAAACAGGTATTTTTTTAAATGATTAAACACCTTGTTGTCAAAGTTAGTATTGTGGCTTCATGTACGGTCCGACACTCGCATGCATTTTTATTAGCATTTTACCAAAATCAAGCTCTAATGGAGTTATGAGGTTTTTCACCAGCGAATGTCAGAGTTTTGTGTTTTGTCCGTCATTGATTTGATTTAAGCATTGAAAACTCACTTCTGCTAAAATGGATCACAGACTGTGAGATCACCACAGACTTCAGCTTCTCATCAGATCTTTTGACCAATCGAGTGCTCTCTAGGATCTGAAGCCCCGCCTCCTACATTATAAACAGACACTGAAACCAGTCACTTGTTCACACATTTACTATATTCTGCATGGTGAATGACACACTATATAGGAGATAGGGAACGATTAAGACAGTGTAAATAGGCTTTCCATTGAGGCGAATGAAGTCTGGAAACAGTCTGCTCCGGTTCAGAAACACGATAGTACAGAGCGCATACGCACGGTTCGGTGAAGATCATAAAACATACCTGACACATTTAAATTCTGATCCGAATTTTGTATTTTATAAGTTATATGGAGGAGATTAGGAGGAAACTAAAGCTTTACCGAGCTCAATGATGTGATATAAATGAAACGCTATTGGCTATTTTTAAAAAGGGGAGGGGCTGCTTTTTGCTCCGCCCTGTCTTCCTGTTCCAGTTGAAATTTCATCAACACACTGAATAATGCTGCTACTTTTTAAACTTACAGCTGGCAATGTTTACTGTAGCTATATCTGGGCACTCACTGTCGTTTAATATTTGGCCAAAAGCTTGTGTTATAAAAGACGAAGTGTCACGCACAGGCTGTAATGGCTATGACTGGAGGACGAATACCAGACTGACACTCTTCTCTGCTCCTCGAATACATAAAACAAGGTTCAAGCTCTAATACAAAGGCAAAAAAATAATAATGTTATTAACCAGTATTTTTTCTGATCAAAACCATTATCGGAATGATGTTACAGAAGGTACGCAGAACAGAAATGGAAATGCTGAGTCTGCTTGGAGTGAACGGATTCAATATTTTTCTTCTTGTTTTTAAGCCCCGGTTTCTAGGACATCCTAGAGATCCAGATGCTATTCAGTTTAAAGATTTTCTTACCTTAATGTCATTTCTAAACCTACATGCCATTATTTTTCCGGTTCATGAGGTTAAAGTGGAACAAAAAACAGGAATTTTGGAAGAATTTTAACACAGCTTTTCCACAATGACAGATCATAGTGACCATTCCTGTCCAGCTTCGTGTCAAGGACACGAAAAGGATCCATAAAAGTCAACCCATGGACCCATATTTAAAGTCTTCTGAAGTTATAAAATAGAGTGTCATGTGAGGAACAGCATAAAATGTTCTCCTTAGCCGCAGATGTCAAATATTATTCTCCATTCGGCTGAGTTTGGTTGCGACACGGACACGATCCATCAATGACACTGAACCCTCTTAAATCTGAACACAGTCGTGAATCAGCGAAGGAGAAAACTACAGTGAATATCTCTCAGATTGTGTTCCTACTATTGCGTTCGGTCTCTCAATCAGTGTCCTATCAATGAAGGGGAAAAATGCTTGATTCTGATTGGCCAGTCACGACAATCCGAGGTCAATTATTCTCTGACAATGAACATAATCAACAGCACCGATGTATAGTGACCGCTTTATAAACTTATAAAACATTACTGGTGTACATCTTGAGACACTGACATATTTGAAGATGTATCAGTACAAGTTCCTTTCAGTTAAAACAACTCAGACATGCATTTTAATCTAGGATTAGTTTAAGCCTCGTTTGTGGAACCGGGTAATCTACTGTAAAATTAAACCACAAGACTTCAGTATTGATAATAGGCCTACTGTAATGTACATTATACCTTAAATGTCTGTTTGCTTGAACTTGTTTGGGTTGCTAGAAGCTTTGCATGTAATGAGCTAATAAAATATTTCAACTCAAATCAATATTTTGTCTATATTTGTGTGTGTGTGTGTGTGTGTGTGTGTGTGTGGCAACAGGGGTGTGTGGTGCAAGTGAGGCAAAGCCCTCACATTTTTTTATATACTGTATATCAAATGCATATGTTCGCTATTCTTCATTTTCCTGGTTAAATTAACATTACATAAACAAGAGAGACCAAATAAAATTCTATTTTGTATTTTTTGCAATAGCTACACTGAAAAAAAATGAATGAGATTTTATCTGTAAAATATTGTAATTTTTTTAATAGGTTAACAGTAAGTTCCCATACTATATACAGGTAAAAACTGTAAAAACCAGATATTTTATGTAATTTTACGGTAAAATGCTGTTAATTTTACAACTGACCGTTCGCAAAGACCCGCCCCCTTTAGTTACTGTTGCTATGCCGCTCTCACGCCACACGTAGTGAAAATTACATCGGGGAGCAAAGAGAAGTCGCGTCGACAGACAAGACAGAGCAGACAACTTTTGATACGAACATTTCGTATTTAAAATAAATGGCGTCTTTAATGTGTGGTGACAGATCGCTGTAGCTCCTCGTGAAGCGATCATCTCTTCATACTAGTTCATTTATAGCATCAAATAAACATGAATGAACATCAGAAGGAATGTTGTTTCAAGACGTGATTCAAGTTCACCAACGTTAATCTACTAACTCCCCTGACTTCGGGGTTATGATTGGTCAGATCGCCTGTCAATCAAACTGTTTACGAAGGGTCAATTTTTAGAAGTAAAAAAGAACAAATCAACATACAATAAACTGATATTCCCTCAATTCATTATTATTATTATCAATGCATTATTTAAGTGTCGTGGGTTTCCTTGATGGTGTTTTGTGTTTGCGGGAATTACTCTTTGCACCTTCTATACACTTCAGCTCATGGAAAAGCTACTTGTGATGAACTCTGACTCTTCATGTGGTTTTTATTATGGCATTATTACGGTGGGTGTCGGTACATGTTGAAGGTACAAAACAGATTTTAGTAGCAATTTACTGGTTTACATTTGAATTTTCTTGTTTGTAAATTACAGTTTTATAACCGTTTGTTCTGTAAATGCATTTCTGTATTTTTTTAGAAAATTATTCTGGCAACCACAGCTGCAAATTACTTTTTTTTTTTTGGTTTTTAATTTATAAAACCAAGTATAACCATATTATTTTAGAATAGCTTATATGTGATTCATTTGATTACGTTCTTTGTTGTTATACTGGCTTTTTATTTTGATTTCACTGTTATGTGTATCTTTTAATTTTATTTCGTTATGTAAAGCGCTTTGAGATGCTACTTTTAAAGGCGCTATATAAAATAAAGTTTATTATTATTATTATTATTATTATAAATTTGATCATTCAAAGTTAGTGTTTTTACACATTTTTACCTTTATTCCAAAATAACAACTAAAGGCAGTAGCAATTTAAACAACATATCTTTGTGAACTTTAATAAAGTCCCATGGGGATATTTTTCTGTGGGAATGGACTCTTTCTGCTCAGCCCCACAGCAGTCAGTGAACTATCTGTAAAAGAGGTGCCCTTCAGGAGACATTTTTTCAGCGCGCCTCCAGGGAGAATGTTGCGCCTCTGTCCTCATGATCCAAGGCCTGCGCCGCCTCTGACATTTTCACTGCCTCCATCATTTCATTCCTGGATACTGGGTTCCTACAGCTTAACTCTGTGAGCACAGGATTGATCACAGAAGCTTGTCTACTATCACTTATTCAGCCACCTTGAGCAGGTCTGAATCGATCATTCGTGGCAGTTTATAAGAGAGTGAAGAGGAGAGGGTTGTGTGTTGAGCTGAGGCAGAGCGGATTGCTACATGCTGAGAGAGAAGTTGTGTCTCATCTCTCTGGTTGGTGATGGTGGAGATTGTTCCAGTGATGTCGCTCCACCCTCAGCCAGGTGTTCATGCTGATGTGCTTAAAAGTGTCACTTCCTCCGTCTCGGAAGGACTCGGGCTACGTCTACTGTACTGATCCAGAATGGTGTTTTCATTTCAAAAGCTTCTCATCCACACTGAAATGTACAACGTAATAAAAACAAAAAAAGAGAGAGAGCAGACATAAAAGTTCTCACAAAATTTTTCTGCCACAATCACTTTATGCGCAAAATATCTCTCCACTTGCAGGTGCGTTCAGGTCACGCTCAATCGCCACTCATTGTATGGTCTAAAACACAGTTGTTCTCATGTTTTTCCACAGAACTGCAGGTAAATTTTCACTTGCAGGGATTTAAAATGAAGATTGTACAAAGTAACGTATCTTTAGCAAATGGGGAAAGTGGATGGCACACAGAGATATAAGCATAGAGTATGTTCAGACTGTTATGGAAGCTTGCTTCCACCACTGAATAAAAAATAAAAAAGGTATGATTGCGATTTTTTATCTCGCAGTTTTGGCTTATGTCTCAGAACTACGAGTTATAAAGTCAGAATTGCGAGATATAAAGTCAGAATTGTGAGATATAAAGTCAGAATTGTGAGATATAAAGTCAGAATTGTGAGATATAAAGTCAGAATTGCGAGTTATAAAGTCAGAATTGCGAGTTATAAAGTCAGAATTGCGAGTTATAAAGTCAGAATTGCGAGATATAAAGTCAGAATTGTGAGATATAAAGTCAGAATTGCGAGTTATAAAGTCAGAATTGCGAGTTATAAAGTCAGAATTGCGAGTTTTAAAGTCAGAATTGCGAGTTATAAAGTCAGAATTGCGAGTTTTAAAGTCAGAATTGCGAGTTATAAAGTCAGAATTGCGAGTTTTAAAGTCAGAATTGTGAGATATAAAGTCAGAATTGTGAGATATAAAGTCAGAATTGCGAGTTATAAAGTCAGAATTGCGAGTTATAAAGTCAGAATTGCGAGTTATAAAGTCAGAATTGCGAGATATAAAGTCAGAATTGCGAGATATAAAGTCAGAATTGTGAGTTATAAAGACAGAATTACGAGTTATAAAGTCAGAATTGTGAGATATAAAGTCAGAATTGTGAGATATAAAGTCAGAATTGCGAGTTATAAAGTCAGAATTGCGAGATATAAAGTCAGAATTGCGAGTTATAAAGTCAGAATTGCGAGATATAAAGTCAGAATTGCGAGTTATAAAGTCAGAATTGCGAGATATAAAGTCAGAATTACGAGTTATAAAGTCAGAATTGTGAGATATAAAGTCAGAATTGCGAGATATAAAGTCAGAATTGCGAGTTATAAAGTCAGAATTGCGAGATATAAAGTCAGAATTACGAGTTATAAAGTCAGAAATGCGAGATATAAAGTCAGAATTGTGAGTTATAAAGTCAGAATTGTGAGATATAAAGTCAGACTTACAATGCAATGGTCTGCTTGTCGTGTTTAGAATAGACAGCTGTTAGCTGTTGCTAAGTTGCTTGTTTCATTTCCTCTATATTTCCTACCTGTTAGACAGACCACAGGAAAATATGACATTTATTATAACGGGTTTATGTGAAGGTTGTATAAGTTCACTTAAATTAAGTTAATTTTTTTAAAGCCAAATAAATGTTGAAATTGATAGAAATATTAAAAACTCCAAAAGCAATTAATTACAAAAAAAATGTGCGATTAATTATTTAATTTTTTTAATCGATTGACAGCATTAATTCAGATACTTTTTCCTCTTACATTTTCCTCTAAAAGTTATTGCTTATGCAAGTATTTATTTTATATTATTATTCATATTTGTTTATATTATTATTATCTGTTAAATTGTGCTATTTAGATGTAGACCAGCTATACATCCAATAACAGACACAGTCCGTTAATATTAAATGTTGAATTAGCTCTTCTACCTTTGTGTAATTGAATTAAACAGTTTATTTTACAATTTTCCCCATTCTGCCAGACAAGGTGGAGCAAGGAAAGATGTTCAAATAAAGCTTCAGTGTTCAGTCACAGTAGTGTTTTCTCTCTCTGTCTTGTCTTTTCATCTGTAGGTAGCCACAGCCTGTGAATCTACAACCAACCTCAATCAGGTACGCTCTCCGTCCAGCATTTATTTGTTTGTTTTTTGAACTCAAAATTCCTTCTTCCATTCTGCACAAGATGAATTTGCGTTATCCATGCTTTAGTTTTAGAACTTGTAATATTAATATGTGTGTGTGATCATATTCTGCCTGTTGTCTTACACACTAAGAATTAGAAAAAAGTGAATTAAATCGGAGATGAACACATTTTTTTTGTCTTGGTGCAAAAACTGAAATGATGTGGAATAACTAACTTTGATGCATGCACCTTTTGTTCGAATGACACCAACCATTGTCAATTTGACCATTTTTTCTAAACCTATAGCAAGGAAACATGTAAATGATGAATTGCTCAGATGTCAACAGAAGTCCATTCAGAAGATCAGAAGTGAAAACTGATGAAATTTGGCATGTGTTCTCCATATGTGTTGTTGTCCATATGTACCACGAATTTGGAGAATGTGGCAATTATGGCCATTATGGGTCATATCTGCTTAAACATTCATAATATTGAAAATATATGTGCTATTATATTTGTGGAAATATATATGTGGATTGTGTGTGTGTTTCTGTCATCAACTATAACCAGGGATCCACATCCACAAAGTCTCCCAATATGGACACAAAACGAAGACCATCCAGGTATGCATGCTAATATACACTGACATGGATTTTTGAAATGACTTTTCAGTACATCGAATGGCTTGTAGAGTTTGTCATTTGTACTTGCTATTGATCTGCAGAGATCAAGTTCAGTATATGAATTGATTTGCTTAATGTAAATTGGATTAATTAATTCACAATGATTTCAGCTGACTCGTACAATTGATTCTTCGCAAAGCCCCGCCCCCTTTAGTTACTGTTGCTATGTCCGCTCTCACGCCACACATCATGTTCTCACACAGTGAAAAATACATCCTGGAGCAAAGAGGACACTGACAACATATGAAACAGTTTCATATTTAAAATATTTGTAATTTTTAAAGAAGTGTAATCAATAAATAGCGTCTAGTGTGTGTTTAATGTGTGGTGACAGATCGCTGTAGCTCCTCGTGAAGCGATCATCTCTTCATACTAGTTCATTTATAGCATCAAATAAACATGAATGAACATCTGAAGGAATGTTGTTTCAAGACGTGATTCAAGTTCACCAACGTTAATCTACTAACTCCCCTGACCGCTTTGACCGACAAAATGGCGGATTCAGGGTTATGATTGGTCAGATCGCCTGTCAATCAAACTGCCGGCGAAGGGTCAATTGCAAATCATTGTATATTATCTTTATATTGTAATCATTACAAGCACAGGTTGTAATTACTGCCAGTTATGCTGCAATATGGATATTATTTTGACACTTTCCTGACTGATAACAGAATGCATCATAAAAAAAACACTGAAAGCTGCTTTGAAATAACATGAATTGTGAAAGCCGTTAGAGTATATGACCTGTGAGCCTGTGCAATATGTCTGATACTCTATATAACTTTAGTTTTACAACCAAGCATGGTGCAGATGATCAAATTAACCATATATCTTTGTGTCTAGCAAGATCTTTCTACACAAAACAAAATATAAGCATCTTTTATTTAGTGTCAAGCGTTATTTCTCTTCCCTCGAAGGAGCCTGAGTCTGATGCAAACAATGGAAGAGAGTAATGAGGTGGACCTGGTCTACATCACAGAACGCATCATTGCTCTGTCCTTCCCCGGTGCAACCGAGGAGCAGAAATACAGCGTTCACCTGAGGGAGGTGACCACCATGCTCCGCTCCAAACACCAGCAGCACTATCTAGTAAGGATCCTCCAAACCTTGGAGCAAAACGAATGCTAGTAAAGTATGAATTAGTGTTTAGTGTTTCCCTGTATGAATATTAACTGGTCATTATGTGACCATCTGAGATGATGAGCGGCTAAAGTCTACTGTACTTTCGCACTTCCATGATGTTCTCGCTCCGTCGATGCGGTACTTGAATGAACAGCGTTTTCTTGCATATTTACTTCTCAGGTAATGTTAATAATGTGACTCATTTCAGGGTCAGCTGAAGTTACAATTTAAAACCTGTCAGCACTTGTTTATAAGAAAACTACTGTACGACTGTACACATTACAAGTTGGTTATTTTATATAACTCCAAATCCATTCTTCAAAATGTGTTTTATAGGGGTGTGACGGTACACTGTTGTGGTGTGGGGCAAAAACTTTTAATTCAGTTCACAACACGAATAACTAGGAGAAATAATCCACCGTAAATATACAACAACGGAAGATAAGGAACTAACGGAAACAGACGGCTTTAATGCAAGGAGAACACAGGACAAAATGAGACTAACTCAACACAGCTGGCAATAATCATAATTAAGGTGACCATGACAACTGAGGAGTGGTGGGAAACTGAACAAAGGAGGTCATGTGACAAAATTCAAACAGAAAGTCCAAATATTTGACAAACGCAAACATACGGTTCAGTACGTACCTTGGTTTTAAAGTCACGGTTCAGTATGGGTTTGGTACAGAAAACTAAACATAAAATTGCTTTTTATTATTAAACCGTGTTTTTTTTTTAACAAATGTGTCTTTGTGTTTAAATAAAATGTTATTATTGAATTATTAATTTTCTTAAGGATAAAATGATCTATCTTAGCTAGGGATGCTTCAATAATAGAATGATTTTATTGACACCAGGTCCAGCGAACGACTCGTCCCAGAATGTGTCATAGAGAGGTGAAACTCCGCCTCCGCAGACGAAATCAACGCCTACTTCATCATTGCAGCGTTAGCTCCGCCCACTGGTGTGTTAATGAGATGATGAGGAGAGAAGAGCGATACAGGACTAAAATAACATTATCTTTCAAAAGATCCTAATGCTAGGAATATGATTATTTATTTTCAACAATGTGAAAGTCTCAGATGAGCTTTATTTATTTGTATTCGGTATTTCACTGTGGATTCTTTGGTAAATCAATCGCATTTCGGCGCAGGCTTGGCAAAAAAAATATATTTACTGTGCTAATTCTAATGCCTGATCTGATATGATTCATGTACAGTCAGATTATCTTTGTTTGTGTGTCAGTAAATCAAACTAGTGGCTAAAATTTCACGTCGTGTAGTAGGATGAAAATAATCTGTTATTTAAACTATGATTAAATTATATATAGAAAGCGATCAAAGAACAGCTCAAGTTTATCAGTGACCCATCCCAAAACTCCCGTTTTATTCAATGAATCTCTTCGTTACAATTACAAGTTACAATGAAAGCATTCGTTAGTGTGCAGAAATTGAGTGTCAATGACGAGATCACTGCTCTCATGCGCTCAACAACATGTCTGTGATCGACTATAATGTTCATCACTGCAACCTTTCTAAATATAATGCCATAGATCTAAATCCAACGCAACACTTTTCACGATTAATAAACCTTGAGAGCTGTAACAGTAAAAACGTGCTAAAGTAATACTGAGCTATTTCATATGCAAAGATGTCAGCCAATCACAGCAGTGGGCGTTTACACTGAAGTCTCACAGCAGACACGCCCCTTAAAACAGAGCGTTCCAATCAGAGGGTAGGAAAAATGCCTTTTATTTCTAAACTATGACAATTTTTCATGTAAAAAGCATACTAACATTATAAGTGCACCCAAAGAAACATTATAAACCAATAAAACAATGCAGTTGTGACCCCTTTAACTTCTAAATCTAGTTATAAAGTTAATTTTCTACTCCAGTTCATTTTTTTAAAAATATATAATCATTTACACAGTTAATAATAGTAAACATAATGAATAGGCTAATACAGTATAGTGCATATATACGAAATGCTCTAGAGTTCATTTCTCAAGTGAACTAACATGCTGTGGACACTAAATGACTTGCCTGAGGTGAATGTAATGCTACGTGAGATATCATTCTCAAGCTGTTTTATTGATGTCTTTCCGCCATTGAAACACTGGTTGAGAGATAATATGTAAACACATTGATTGATCATCTCTTCTTCTGCACTTTTGACTGGTAGTGTTGCGTTATCACACTGCCCCCTTCTGGATTGGAGTGTGAGTCGCCTGTGACTGACCGACTGTTTTCGTCGTGTGACTGTATGAACCGAACCGTGCGTTTTGGGATGAATACATGTACTGCTACACCCCTTTTTTTATGTTTCTCTGAAGATGAGAATACAGGTTTGAGTAAAGAGGATGTTCTTTACTACATGAGCAATTAATGTTTAACGGTTTCCGATTTCAGCTGCTTAATCTCAGTGAACGCAGGCATGACATCACCAAGCAGAACCCAAGGGTGAGTTAGTGACTATTTATTTACAAAATCTATTTCTATTATATTTATTTACTTTTTATTTTCAGCTTGTGGTCTTAGAGTTGATTTTATGTATGTGTGCATTTATGACAGGTGCTGGATTTTGGTTGGCCTGATCATCATGCTCCTGCTCTAGACAAAATTTGCAGTATCTGTAAAGCCATGGACACCTGGCTTAATGCAGACCCTCACAATGTAGTGGTGCTGCACAACAAGGTGATTGTCATATCACATCGGTCCTTAGGCACCCAATCTCCACCACCGTCGCTTTGCATGACTGTCCGGACTGACGTGCAGCTGTTAGCTAGTGTGCTGTAATTTACAAAATGAATATGATGTTTTCATGAATTGGAATTTCATATATGTTGCTGGTTGTTTGCTGTAGTCATCCACTCACAACTGAACATACAGAAATCCCAGTAAACCTGATTTCACCAAGTGCAACATCTTCCTAGATCATCATCGTTGTTGATCCTGGATCAACATTCCAATCGACCAATCAGATTTGAGGGATGAGTTTGGTGTTTATGTCAGGCTTGCAACCAGGGTTAGGTGCTTCTACATCAGTGTTATTTAACTATCATTTCCCTCTGATTTTAGGGATAACTAATGCATAGGGGTAAGACAGGAATGTTGTTCCAAGATCAACAAAATATGTTGACCCAGGAACGGATCTAGGCAAAATCAGGACGTGCCGGGCTTTTTAGACATCTGCAATCTACTTAAGGTATATATTGATGGAGATGATGATGACCTGAACGGCAGTGCTCTGTTAACAACTGATGGATATCTAAAGTTATGGTTTATTAGAGAACAGTTGGTGACACATCTGAGCTATGTTCCCATCCATGGAAATAATATCATTGTCCTTCAGTTTCCCATGTTCAAAGTTAACCACCTGAAGCGTTCCCTTTGCATTTCTGATGGTTTTAACTTCATCATCAAACTGCCGGAGAGACCGTGCAAAGTGGCTGTAATTCAAAACGCCACTTAAAGTGCCCCTATTATGCTATTTTAACGCTTCCTAATTTTGTTTTAGAGGCCTCCTATAACAGGCTTACATGCATCAAGGTCAAAAAACGCTTTCATTTTCTCATAACACACAATGCACATTACCACATTTTTCAATGATTCTCAAACAACTCATCCGATGATTCAGTCTCCCTCCTTTCTGTGAGTCTACTCTGCTGTGATTGGCATGAAGTTGGTTTGACATTGGATGTTCTGTTCGTTTACAGTCTCACAACTAACTGTAAAGTCAGGTGTCAGGAATGATGTTTTAGATTTTGATATTTATTCACATAAACTGCCAAATTATTCATTAGTTTCACCCACGGCTGAACGTCACATGATTATGGCCAGAGTTGGGGAGTAACGAAATACAAGTAACTTAGTTACGTATTTAAAATACAAAATTTGAGTGACTGTGTTTCATTACAGTGACATTTTAAATGGGTGGTAATCAGATTACAGTTACATTTGAAAAGTGTTTTAGATTACCAAAGTGATTACTTTGAGTTTTAATGTCATTTAAACAGTGATTGGTGATTCTCTGACTCTGACCGTCTGAAAAAGAGTTAAGTTTCATGTTTTCCACTGTTTTCATGTTTTGTGAGTCATTGTATAATTCACTCGTCACTGCAACTTTTTCTCACAATTTGTTTTTTCCCTCACTATTGTGAGTTTGCATTTCACAATTCTGACTTCTTTTTCTCAGAATTGCGAGATTTAAACTCACAATTGCAAGTTATAAAGTCAGAATCTGGAGATATAAACTTGAAATACTGACTTTTTTCTTGCAGTTGTGAATTTAGTGTGTGAGTTTATATCTCATAATTCTGACTTTTCTCAATATTGTGAGTTTATATCTTATATTTTTGACTTTTCTCAATATTGTGAGTTTATATCTCATAATTCTGACTTTTCTCAATATTGCGAGTTTATATCTCATAATTCTGACTTTTCTCAATATTGCGAGTTTATATCTCATAATTCTGACTTTTCTCAATATTGCAAGTTTATATCTCATAATTCTGACTTTATAACTCACAATTTCA
This sequence comes from Zacco platypus, assembly GCA_038088235.1. NCBI lineage: Eukaryota > Metazoa > Chordata > Actinopteri > Cypriniformes > Xenocyprididae > Zacco > Zacco platypus. The sequence continues at coordinate 1,369,109 of CM076074.1, forward strand.
ACTTTATATCACGCAATTCTGAGGGAAAAAGTCAGAATTGTGAGATAAAAACTTGCAATGACCTTTTTTGTGTTTGTTCCACACTTATTAGTATTCCAAAGTATTCTAAAGTATTTAGATTAAGTTACTAAACTTGAGTAATGTAACGAAATACGTTACAAATGACTTTTTAAAGCATGTATTTTGTAACCTGTAGTGAAATACATTTTAAAAGTAACTACCCAGCCCTGTACATCAACAATGAATCATACTTACAGATTGTGATTCAGAGGAGCACTTTGGTCCAAATACACTCAGTGGTGTCCATCTTTAATTGGGCGATAAGTGTTTTATAATTCCCATTTAGACCTCACAGAGATTTGAGAAGGAATCTTCAAACGTTTATACTGCTGACTCTTCACGTGTTCATCCTTTGAAAGTGTTTCCAATGAGAATTTGCTTTTGCAAAGCAGAAAACATTGTCTTCTCGAGGCCGGATCAAAGTAGATGTTATTTGTGTTGTGCTAATGTGTTACAAAAGTGCGACTGGTCGAGTCATTTAGGCGGTTCAGAGTCGATTCTTTTACTTTCGACTAAACAATTACTTTCGACTATACAACTTTTCAGACCGTTTACGTTCACAAACAGCTCCATTACACACCGCATGAAAGGTAATATTCGAAAAAGTATAATAGGGGCACTTTAAACTCTTTTCAAGCACATAAGATGCTGAAACCTGATTATCAGATGTGTGTTCACATCAGAGATGAGTTTTCATTCACATTTACACAAACAATTCCAAACATTCTCTTCCACGATTTTGCCGTCAGCCAGTCTGTGTTGTCATTGCATAATTAAATGATTATGCCCATGGCGTGTGCGACTCATGTGATTGGCTTAAAATATCCTGTGCTCCCATGAGCCAAGATGGCATATTTCAAATGACAGAGCCTGCTTTGATTTCACTTTGCATATTCTCCTTGAAAATTTGGCAAAAATTTCTTGCAGGGAAACTGGGGGAGAACCGGTGTAGTGATTGGTGCCTATATGCACTACAGTAACATATCTGCCAGGTACGACATTTAAACACTTTGGTGTGTTGGATACATTAGAGAGGATCGTGCATTCGCATAGAGTGTTTATGTTTTGTGTTCATATTTTCAGTGCTGACCAGGCATTGGACAGGTTTGCCATGAAGCGTTTTTATGAAGATAAAGCCATGCCCGTGGGCCAGCCTTCCCAGAGAAGGTCAGCGAAGACCTTGTCACACATGTTGACTCCATGCCAATTTGTAAATCCTTACTCTGGAATCATATTTCCCACAGAACCACTCTGTGACATTTTTTGTGAGAAATCGGTCATTGTGCTTTAGATGTCGTTGTTTTCTCATTGCAAAGTCTAAACTGAGTATGGCAAGCCGTTTTGACTTTTATTCATTCTCAGGATATGAACTTGTGATATCAACAATTACATTTTCACTAGTTAAAATGTTAATTCTTGATATCAGGAATTAGATTTCCACTAGTAACAATGTTAAATCTTGATATCAACAATTCAATTTCCACTAGTATAAACTATAATTGTTGATATCAAGAATTGTATTTTTACTAGTGAAATCTCTCCATAGGCTGCCATTCAAATTCAATTGTTGATATCAAGAATTCATTTCTTACTAGTTGAAATTCCAGTTTCACATTTCAGGAATACAATTCTTACTAGTAAAAATGCAAATTTCTGATATCAATTACATTGTTACTAGTGCAAATGTCTATTCTTGATATCAACAACTGAATTTCTACTAGTAAAAATGTTCATTTCTGATATCTGAAAATGAATTCCTGATATCAATATAATTTCTGATATCTAAAACGGCTTTATTACTAGTAACAATCACATTCATGATATCAGAAATGAACATTTTTACTAGTGGCAATTCAGTTGTTGATATCAAGAATAGACATTTGCACTAGTAACAATGTAATTGATATCAGAAATTTGCATTTTTACTAGTAAGAATTGTATTCCTGAAATGTGAAACTGGAATTTCAACTAGTAAGAAATGAATTCTTGATATCAACAATTGAATTTGAATGGCAGCCTATGGAGAGATTTCACTAGTAAAAATACAATTGTTGATATGAAGAACGATAGTTTTTACTAGTGGAAATTTAATTGTTGATTGTTGAGATAAAAACTTACCTTTTTTGTGTTTGTTCCACACTTATTAGTATTCCAAAGTATTCTAAAGTATTTAGATTAAGTTACTAAACTTGAGTAAAGTAACGAAATACGTTACAAATGACTTTTTAAAGCATGTATTTTGTCATCTGTAGTGAAATACATTTTAAATTCAATTGTTGATATCATAAATTTGCATTTTTACTAGTAAGAATTGTATTCCTGATATGAGAAACTGGAATTTCAACTAGTAAGAAATGAATTCTTGATATCAACAATCGAATTCAATCGACAATCGAGATTTCACTAGTAAAAATACAATTGTTTATATCAAGAATGATAGTTTTTGCTAGTGGAAATTGAATTGTTGATATCAAGAATTAACATTTTAACTAGTGAAAGTTCATATCCTGAGATTGAATAAAAGTCAAAACGGCTTGCCATAAACTCCATGCACTTGCAGTTTTGGAATTGAACCAGCAGGTGCTACCAAAGTACATGTCATAAAACTGGAATTACAGTGATGAGATGAGATGAAAAAATCATGATGTTGAGTGTGAACCACTATGAATAATACATCCTCTATCATTTAAGTGGCATTTGGGGGAATTTTATGCCCATTTTAGGAAGAATATTATGAAAGATGATTTAAATCTAAAGCATGCTTATCTCATATAAAGCTTATTTTTTTTTACTTATATAATGTTTTCTCTTCTGTAATGTTGTATGTATATATAGGTATGTGCATTACTTTGCTGGTCTCCTTTCTGGCCACATAAAAATCAACAACAAGCCCCTGTTCCTTCACCATGTCATCATGCATGGCATCCCTAATTTTGAGTCTAAAGGAGGTGAGCGCACACACTGATACACATTCCAATTCATCCGTGCAATTTATGTTTATTATGTTTGAACAAGCCACCTTAAAATCATTCATGTTCTGTACTATATCTGTCCCTGTCAGGCTGCCGACCCTTCCTGAAAATCTATCAATCAATGCAGCCTGTGTACACATCTGGAATTTAGTAAGTAAATTGCTTCCTAGAGTGTATGCTGGATAATTTTAATATGTAAAATGTGGTTGTGATGTCATTATGTTGTACGTAAATTCTGGTAGAATACATTTTACATAGACACCATCACTAACTAATTTTTTTATATATATTTAGAGATGTTTTTGAACCCATGCAGGTTCATGTAATGTTGAATTCATGAAATGAATAGGTTGATTGTATTTTAAAGTCACGTGGATTACTTTAACAATGCCTTTAATACCTTTCTGCGGCTTGAAAATGGTCATTGCGTCGCTGTCAATTGAAGAACAGAAAACTCTCAGATTTCATTTGTGTTCTGAAGATGAACGAATGTCTTACAGGTGTGGACTGACATGAAGGAGAGGAATTAATGACAGAAATTTTATTTTTGGGTGAAATAACTCAATTTATTGGGTTAAAAAAAGTGCAAATTGTGAAATGATCATCACTGTACATTTATCTGTTACGTTTTTAAATCATTGAGAAGTGGTTAGCTTGAGGGTGATTTTAGAGGCTTAAAAATATAACTTTATATTATATTATATTATGTTGCATATGAGTTATTATTTTTTATGATTTCAGGCTGAAAGTGTGCATGCGTAAGCTATTAATATCTGTGTGTGAGAGTGTGTTATAACATCTGTTGCCCTCTTGTTAAGGGATTAACCCATCTTAATCTGCACGTGTGTGTGTGTGTGTGTGAGTGTGAGTGTGTGAGAGTGTGTGTGTGAGTGTGTGTGAGTGTGTGTGAGTGTGTGTGTGTGTGGGGGTATTCCCTACGTTATGGGGACCAAATGTCCCCACAGGTATAGTAATACTAGTAAATGTTGATCTTGTGGGACATTTTGTTGGTCCCCATGAGGAAACAAGCTTATAAATCATACAGAATTATCTTTTTTGAAAATGTAAAATAGCAGAAGATTTTGTGTGATGGGTAGGTTTAGGGGTAGGGGTAGTGTAGGGGGACAGAATGTACAGTTTGTACAGTAGAAAAACCATTACGCCTATGGAATGACCCCATAAACCAAGAAAACACAACGTGTGTGAGAGTGTGTGTGTGTGTGTGTGTGTGTGTGTGTGTGTGTGTGTGTGTGTGTGTGTGTGTGTGTGTGTGGGGGGGTATTCCCTACGTTATGGGGACCAAATGTCCCCACAGGTATAGTAATACTAGTAAATGTTGATCTTGTGGGACATTTTGTTGGTCCCCATGAGGAAACAAGCTTATAAATCATACAGAATTATCTTTTTTGAAAATGTAAAATAGCAGAAGATTTTGTGTGATGGGTAGGTTTAGGGGTAGGGGTAGTGTAGGGGGACAGAATGTACAGTTTGTACAGTAGAAAAACCATTACGCCTATGGAATGACCCCATAAACCATGAAAACACAACGTGTGTGAGTGTGTGTGTGTGTGTGAGTGTGTGTGTGAGTGTGTGTGTGGGGGGGTATTCCCTACTTTATGGGGACCAAATGTCCCCACGGGTATAGTAATACTAGTAAATGTTGATCTTGTGGGACATTTTGTTGGTCCCCATGAGGAAACAAGCTTATAAATCATACAGAATTATCTTTTTTGAAAATGTAAAACAGCAGAACATTTTGTGTGATGGGTAGGTTTAGGGGTAGGGGTAGTGTAGGGGGACAGAATGTACAGTTTGTACAGTAGAAAAACCATTACACCTATGGAATGTCCCCATAAACCATGAAAACACAATGTGTGTGTGTGTGTGTGAGGTCGGCAGCAACAGTGACAACGATAGGCTCGTCATCTAACCTTTGCGTGAAACACTAATCTCTATTTTTATCTGTTTTTCTGCCATTAATATTCTGCGTAACATTCCACTGCTGCCAGTGAAATTTTCATGTTCTTGCTCAGCAGACGATAATATTTTAATAAGCTAGTCATCCATTCAGGCTTATTCTTCAGCACTGAGACAGTTTGAAGTGTGCTTGTAATAACCCCATTCATCATGTCGTCCGTCTCTGTTTTACAGTAACGTTCAAGGCGACAGCCACACAAGCATCTGTATCACCATCGAGCCCGGCCTGCTGCTAAAAGGAGATATACTGGTAGGACGTGCGACAGCACCAACGTCAACACCAAAATCATTGTTATAGTTGAAGAAGAATCCAATAAATGTCTCTTCCATATCATATTCTGCCCTGTTTTTCATATCCTCCATCCTGAAGCTGAAATGTTATCACAAGCGTTATCAAAACCCTAATAGGGATGTGATCTTCAGAGTGCAGTTCCACACGTGCGCATTACACAATTTAGCTCTGGTCTTCACCAAGAATGACCTCGACGAGACATTTAAAGGTTAGTGTGATTTATGTTGACTGTTGATTGTGAATAAGAAGACTAAACCCCATGCAAACTGATGAAAAATCATAAATGTGTGATTTAGCAGATGAGAGATTTCCTGAATATGGGAAGGTGGAGTTTATCTTTTCTTTTGGTCCAGAGAAAATCAAAGGTAAGTTAATCTTCTCCGCACAGAGATTCGATCTCGATGCGCTTCAAGGCCTCAACTCAACGCTCTTTTTGTCCCTGTAAGGGTTGGATCATCTCCAGAACGGACCTAGTGTCTCTGTGGACTACAACACCCAGGATCCCCTGATCCGCTGGGACTCCTATGAAAACTTCAACAGGAGATGTGAAGACAATAAAGATGGTGAGAGGAACTGTTCTTGGTGTGTTCTTGCTCAAGGTGCTGACTGGTCAGATATCTGTGTTATCTGAATATTTGACTTTTCTTCTGTGACTTTATTTTGTGTTTTTTCCTAAGAATTGTGAGTTCATTGTGACTTTTTTCTCTCAAATCTGAGTTCATATTTCACAATTCTGACTATTTCACCCTCATATACGAGTTTATATCTTACATTACTTAGAAGAAAAACAGAATTGTGAGATTTACTCATTATTCTGTGTTTTTTCCTAAGAATTGTGAGTTTATGTCCCACAATTCTGACTTTTTTCTCTCAAATCTGAGTTTATGTCCCACAATTCTGACTTTTTTCTCTCAAATCTGAGTTTATATCCTACAATTCTGACTTTTTTCTCGCAAATCTGAGTTTATATCCCACAATTCTGACTTTTTTCTCTCAAATCTGAGTTTAAATCCCACAATTCTGACTTTTTTCTCGCAAATCTGAGTTCATATCCCACAATTCTGACTTTTTTCTCGCAAATCTGAGTTCATATCCCACAATTCTGACTTTTTTCTCGCAAATCTGAGTTTATATCCCACAATTCTGACTTTTTTCTCGCAAATCTGAGTTTATATCCCACAATTCTGACTTTTTTCTCGCAAATCTGAGTTTAAATCCCACAATTCTGACTTTTTTCTCGCAAATCTGAGTTCATATCCCACAATTCTGACTTTTTTCTCGCAAATCTGAGTTCATATCCCACAATTCTGACTTTTTTCTCGCAAATCTGAGTTTATATCCCACAATTCTGACTTTTTTCTCGCAAATCTGAGTTTATATCCCACAATTCTGACTTTTTTCTCGCAAATCTGAGTTTATATCCCACAATTCTGACTTTTTTCTTGCAAATCTGAGTTTATATCCCACAATTCTGACTTTTTTCTCGCAAATCTGAGTTCATATCCCACAATTCTGACTTTTTTCTTGCAAATCTGAGTTTATATCCCACAATTCTGACTTTTTTCTTGCAAATCTGAGTTTATATCCCACAATTCTGACTTTTTTATCGCAAATACAAACAGAATTGTGAGATTTACTCATTATTCTGTGTTTTTTCCTAAGAATTGTGAGTTTATGTCCCGTAATTTTGACTTTTCCCCCCTCAGAATTGTGATATAAACTCATAATTGCGATTATAAAGTCCAAACTTGGAAAAATAAACACGCAAATGCAAGAAAAAAGTCAGAATTGTGAGATGAAAATGTTATATGTTTAAATATTATTTCATAAAGGGATGGGTTAGTTACTTATAAAAATGTATTTCACGACAGATTACAAAATACATGCTTCAAAAAGTATTTTGTAACATATTTAGTTAGATTACCCAAGTTTTGTAACTTAATACTTTAGAATACTTTGGAATACTAATAAGTATGTAACACAAGGTATTGCGTTTTTATATCACAATTCTGACTTCTCTCAGAATTGCGTGATATAAAATTGAGAAAAGCAGTCATAATTCTGAGGTATAAAGAAAAAAAAGTCAGAATTGCTAGAGAAAATATCCTGATTACCTTCGTTACAATTAAAAGTGATTCACAGACAACAATCAATACGTGAGAACAGTGGCGGATCATCCAGTGATGAAGGACATTAAAGATTCAATATGTACATTTCTGAATTGAGCGATTTTTATAAATTCAGTCATTTTGTCTTGTGGAGAATGTAAAGCTATGAAATAGCCTATTCAGGACAGTACTAGATAAAAAATAACATGCAATTTTTATGATCCATCTCATTGTTAAAATGATTAAAATGTTGGATATTCTGCAAGGGTATGAAACTGTAGTTTATGATGCTTTCAGAGAGTCTGTCAGAGAATCACTAATTTCTATTTACATGAATTATCCGTCACAGTTTACATTAATGTTTAAAAGACATTCAAATTCAAAGTAATCACTTTGGTAATCTAAAATACCCATCTAAACTGTAACAAATATACTCAAATTTTGCATTTTAAACACGTAACTAAGTTAAATGTATATCATTACTCCCCAACCCTGTGTATGTGAGTCCACTATTTACTGCATATATGAATATTATTACTGTTTCCATCAAATTCATGCAGTAATAGTAGACGAATCATCACAGGTTTCATCAGTCCAGTCTGTGAATTGCAACACGAACGTCTGCGTTGAGCTTCGAACGGCGTCTTCAATGACGCTACTCTATAAAAATGAAAACTATATCTTTTGCATTCCGATTCATTTTGCCCATTTTCCTCCTCTTGTTGCTGCTGTTTTTCTGCACGCGCAGCTGCAAGTGACATAACTGTGACGTCTGCTAAAAATTGCTCTATGGAGGCGGGTCAGTTTCTTCTTGCTGAATGGCAAAAACAGCCAAGTGAACCCGGAGGGCTGAATGAGATACATGGATCTAAAATTCTCCTCAAGACTTGATTGTTCTTCTGGGTCTCCAGCATACGACAGATTTTATGAAGTAATTTGGCTTTGTGAAAGGATAGCTCTGATTGTTTGCTTGTTTCAAAAATTTGGTGTCTCGGGTCATTGGGACACTTCTCCCCTCGGCTTAATTTCTTTTTAAAACCCATGTGGTCTGCCATAAAGAGCCCTTCCCATGCCTCCTGCCAATCAGAGTTTTAAATAGCATCTAGAGAAATAGAAGGCGTCAGTGGCCCGGCTGGCAGCCCTCGCGAGGGGCGGAAAACTGACACTCCTCTCTTCAGTGTCCTCTTCTGGGAGGAAGGGCTGGTGGGTAAGGCCAGGAGACGTGGGTACCCCAAAACACACACACACACACACACACACACACACTCACACACACACACACACACACTCAGGTTTGTTTCAGTATCTTAGTGAGGACATTGCATAGACTTCCACTGATTTTATATCAGGTCAATGATATTTTCTCTCTCCTAACCCAACCTCTACTCCAAACCTACCATCACAGAATCATGTGACCATCACTAGATTTACATAAAAACATCTTTTGGTTGATTTATAAGCCTTTTTTTTCAGTGAGGACCAGTCAATGTCTCACTAGTGGGTTGAGGACATTTGGTGCTCACAAGTACAGCCAAAACACACACACACACACACACGTTGTGTTTTCATGGTTTACGGGGTCATTCCATAGGCGTAATGGTTTTTATACTGTACAAACTGTACATTCTGTCCCCCTACACTACCCCTACCCCTAAACCTACCCATCACACAAAATGTTCTGCTATTTTACATTTTCAAAAAAGATAATTCTGTATGATTTATAAGCTTGTTTCCTCATGGGGACCAACAAAATGTCCCCACAAGATCAAAATTATAGTATTACTATACCTGTTTGGTCCTCATAACGTAGGGAATACCCACACACACACACACACACACACACACACAATAAAGGAAAGATTGGTGCAGTCTTGACATTGACAGGACTTTGCAAAATGGTACAGAGCCCTAAGGAGATCCTCACAAAGCTCAATGAAAATGAATCTGCAATGGCGTTGCATGCATTGCACACACAGCGCACTGTGTAGATAAACTACTTTCTTTTTTTTTTTAAACTAGCTTGGGTTTGCAGTAGGTGAAAATTCACAGAAGCCAGCCAGTGTGTCAGCAGTTTCGCTCAGGGCTCTAGATGCACTTTATGGACACCATCTAATTAACTGCTTTGGTTATTGCAGTATTTTTTTATTTGGACTTAAAGCTACTTTATGCTTTTTTCTGTTCCACCATCACAATGTCGTTGTGCTCAAAGGAAGGTTGTGGATGAGTTGTGGAACTGAGCCTGTATGTAGCTTTTTTTAAAATGATAAAATATTTATACACCCATTTTTTCCATTAATGAATATGACATCCCGTCACCCCATTAAAATAAATTATTATGATACAGGATTAAATCTCAGCTGGGAATGAAGAGTTCAGTTTGTTAGCACGCATCGTTGGACCTTTTCATAATCCTGATGAAATGCAACATCGGGAAAATTCAAGTCAACGAAATCTGTTTAAAGTCCATGTAAGACTTCAGATTTCCTGATGATTCACTCTCCTCCATGTCATCCAAGATGTTCATGTCTTTCTTTCTTCAGTGGAAAAGAAATGAAGGAAATCATTCCAGGATTTTTCTCCATATAGTGGACTTCAATGGGGTTCAACAGGGTCCAAATGTCAGTTTCAGTGCAGCTTCAAAGGATCTACATGATCCAGACGAGGAATAAGAGTCTGATCTAGAGAAACCATCACACATTTTATAAACAAATAAACATTATATACTTTTTAAGCACAAATGCTCGTCTTGCACTGCTCTGATGCTCCACACATCACGTCATCACGTTGGAAAGGTCACGTGACTTTGGAGGAAGTACCGATCCAGTGTTTACAAAGTGAACAAGGAAAAGTCAAACAGCCTTTACAAAAACATGTAAAACAACAATGTCGGACTATTTTGAAGTTGAAGGAGAAAATAATGTGGAGTTTTTCGCCCTATCGCGATACTTCTGCCTATACGTCACGTGACCTTTCCAATGTGATTACATAATGTGTGGAGCATCGAAAGACGAGCATTTGTGGTTAAAAAGCATATAATGTTTATTTTTTTTATAAAATATCCGATGGTTTCTCTAGATCAGACTCTTATTCCTCGTCTGGATCATGTAGATCTTTGAAGCTGCACTGAAACTGACATTTTGTTGAACCCCATTGAAGTCCACTATATGGAGAAAAATCCTGGAATGATTTCCTTAATTTCTTTTCAACTGAAGAAAGAAAGACATGAACATCTTGGATGACATGGAGGAGAGTGAATTATCAGGACATTTGAACTCTGAAGTGAACTAATACTTTAAGAGCAGACAAACATGGCTTGTAAAGGACGATAGAAGTTAATCGACACTTTCTACTTCATGGTTTGGAGACTTTAAGCGACATGAGACTCTGAAATCTCTGTGTGTGTGTGTGTATGACAGAGACAGAGGGGTGCTCCGGGGCAGTAGAGCCACCAGGGCTTGTTTACAGCTCAGGCTCCCATATTTGGCTGCTGCACAGCTTCATGGCATTTTTGGAATGACTAAGAGGGAAGTGTGTGGAACAGAGAGAGGTGACTGTGACACTCGGTCAGAGTGACTCACAAAAGAGAGCGACTCTGATTAATGAACTGGACACCATGATCTCACAACGAAGACACAGAGACCGGCGAAGTCTCTGGTGAGCGGCACTTAACGCTGTTTTTGGAATCAAAACTGAAGTTGAATTTGATTTTCCATTGGGCTTGAAAGTAGGTGAGTGTTACAGTCGAAGAGTCCTTATTCTGACTGCATTCTATAGTCATTCTCAATGCATGTGTGCGTTCAAGTGACTTGGTGTAATTTTTATGTTCTGCTACTGTATAATATATATATATATATATATATATATATATATATATATATATATATATGAGAGAACATTTTGTCTGATTTGTTTGCAGAAAGGTTAATATTTGTACATTTAGAAGTGAATTCCAGACTGAACAGAAATTACCATCAATAATTTCTGAAATTCATTTTCATTTTGGACATTAAGATTTTTCTTTAACTCTGCATCTCTTTGTTAATCCATTCTTGAATATGAAAATTCTCTATAATCTAAAAACAGTTACACAAAAATTATTTCCTCTAAGTTAAAGATACAATGGGATCCTTTTAGAATGATTTTAAGTTCAGTATTTATGTATTTCCATCATTTGTTCTGTGGAAAGTATATATATATATATATATATATATATATATATTAGATGTTCATTGTGCTCCTTAAAACACTTTAGCCAGAATATTTACACATTTAAGTATTTGTCACATTTAAGTAATATTATAATCTGTGATGTTTTGTGATTTATAGTAACACAAGTATCTTATATTGAATCATCGTTCCCATGTTAATTTTTATAAAGTCCAAAAAAGTTATAGGCTAAACAGAAAAAATTTAATTTTAAAGCTTTTAAAACATACAAGATATGAGATAAAATAAAAAAGAAATATTGGTAACACTTTACAAAAAGGTTTCAATACCTTTAAAGTATCTATTAATCTTAGTAAATGTTAATTTCAACTTTTACTCATATATTATTAAGATTTAAAAGGTGTATTTTTTAACATTAGTTAATGAACCGTGAACTAACATGAATATTTTATTAACTATCATTGACAAAGGCTAATAAATGCTGTAAGAATGTATTGTTAGTTCATGTTAGTTATTGCATTAACTAATGTTAACAAATGAGACCTTATTGTAAAGTGTTACCGAAATATTTAAGAATTTATTTACAAGATCATTATTTCTCTGTCACAAAATGTCATTTTGCACAAGACGTCACAATTTGCTATTTTGATCAGACCGAGACCATCAGGATTGCATTAACGTGTCCATGCTTGGGTGTATATTGTAGCAAAACTACATGTTTTGGACCCGAACCTCATTTGGACACTATTTTATGGGCTTTAGCTCCTCAATATCTCAGCCGTCCTAAAAATTTGTGATTAAGTCAGCTACCCTTAAAATCTTTATTTATCATAAGCAGAGCGAGGGGTGGGAACACAAATGAACTGAAAATATGACTGGCCCCATCAGTGCCCCAATCCTATAAAACTCTATTTGAAGCTTTGCATCCTCTCATGACCAGATGTTAAAAACATTCAAATTCAAAGAGAATTTTTTTATTTTTAAATTTTAAAAAACATTTGAGCAAGATTCTATAAAATAACACAAGACGTGTCACTCGTGTTGTTTTGAATGGGAGAAAGTGCAACGCACAATATGGCGGAATAAGTCCCGCCTTCTAAATAAGAGCCGATCGCCGATTGGTGGAGTCATCGCGTCACTGCAGCGGCCTTTAGAAGCTCCGGTTCATATAGAAACAGTCAGACGTGCGTTTCCAAGAGAAATTAGTGCATTAGCTTGATCCAGACGTTTTTTTGTCACGATTCGAGCCTTTAAACGAACAGTTGTTGCCAGATTTCATTAGCGATTTCAAAAATCGAAAGCTTGGCAAACAGCTTTTGGAGAATTTGATGCTTTTTTTGTACCCTTTAACGCACACAAGAAGACATGATGAGCTAAAATATGATGTTTTCTCAGTTGATTCTGTGTTTAAACCTGCTCTGTACTGGAAGCGTCTGTGTTTGTTGATTAAATCAAGCCGCTCTAGAGTCACGTCGGCCAGATTCATGTGTACTAAAGTAAATTAGTTATAGTTGCAACTGTAAAATCATAATAAATTAATATATAAATCCAGTAGCCGTCAAAATCTTTCACTTTAATACCCTTTCCTGAAAATAGTTTGCAGTTTTACTGTAGTAACAATTCATTTCTGTCTATAAATATGTTGCTTCTTTGGGAATAATTTGGGTTACACTTTATTTTAAAGTGATGTAATATTAATTAAGTACATTTACTTACTATAGAGTTAGCTTTAGGGTTAGTTACTTGTAATTATACATAATTTACTGTTATTACTATAGTAAGTACATGCAGTAAAGGTGTAACTATGAAGTGTTTCCATACTTTGTAAAAGGGTTATTTTTTTTTTATTATAGTATTATAATTTTATTATTATAGTTTTTAATTATAAACTTAAATAATGTATTATAAATAAAATATTTTAATTTAAAATTAAATATTAAAAAATAACACTTTTTATTTTTATTTCATGTACTAAAATTATGGAAGCCCGTTCCTGCCACTGTTGAGGGAAAAAAAATATTCCGTAAGTCATAATAATGAGAAACTTTCTCATAATAAGAGATGCGACATGCATGACCAGAGGCGTTTCTAAGATGGCCGCCGAGTGAAATGACTTTGATTCTACCTCATTTAAGTCCAGAAATATTCGTTAGTTGCAAAGAATTTGGATAGTTTGATAATATAATAATACTTTATTAAAATCTAAAGAAAGTATTTCCATCATTTGTTCTGTGGAAAGTTTTTTAGTGGGAAATATTTTAGATGCTCTTTTAGCCAGAATAGTTACACATTTATGTATTTGTATAAAAATATTCTCATCTGTGATGTTTTGTGATATGATTTTTATAGCAACGAAAGTCTCTTCATGTGGTTCTTAGATTGAATTATCATTGCCATGTTAATTTGAATTGTGTTCTATGTTTATGTGTGTGTGTGTGTGTGTGTGTGTGTGTGTGAGTGATGATAGGATGTTATGCTCAACGTGAATGAGCTTACTGAGCAGCAGCTGGATCGCTATGTGACTTCATGTTGAATATAAACAGTCCATCACCCCCCCACCCCTTTTACAGTATCATGATGCCTCTCAGGCTTTCACATGTCTCTGCCATTCCTGTCAGCTTACCATTGGGCCATTTCATTTCTGTAAATTGTCATAAAACCCCCCGCCCCCCATGTATGTCCGTCTATCTGTCTGTCAGTCAGCCGTTCTATATAGCTGTCTGCATGTCTGCTTCCCACCTCATATTCTTTTTTCAACCTCTCCCCGCTGTCCGTCTGTCTGCAGTGTGTCTGTCGCCTCTCATTCCGTGACCTTATTTTTTTCTCTTTGTCCTTCTGTTTTATTTATTTGAATTTTCTTATCTTCCTATCTCTATTTATAAATGTGGCCAGGTATGTTGAACTGCAGTGGCCCTCTCTCTTGACCAACACTCTGGCATTATTCACCCATGATATCATTCTCTTGGCCCAAACCTAATGCCGTGGCTGTTGCTAGACAGACTGAGGAAAACTTGGCCATCGTTACGCCAAGCAAGTTTGTGCGTATTTTCTGAACCCTAAACAACAATAATTAGTTAGTTACGCAAAACTAATCATGTTTAAGCTGCAATTGCAGGCCAGTTGCATAGACATAGCCATTATGTTAAGACTGTGTCTCTGATTTGATTAATTAGGGCTAACTTTTCAGTATCAAATTAGGCCAATCTACATTTTTTATGTAACTAACAAATTTGAAATTTGAAAATTAGCAGGTTATGCAACAACCCCAGAGTTAAATCAACTCTGCTCAGATAACATTTGGTCCCACTCTAAATAGTGTTAAAGTAACACTGAAGCAGAGTTAAAGTTAATGAGATAATTAAGCAATTAATTAAGCGATGATTGAACATTAATGATGAACACCTGCTGTTAACAAGCAGAATCACTGAAGAAAAGAGAAACACAAGAACTACAACTGACTTCAGACACGCCCTTAGATGAAATCAACTGAAGATAAAAGACATTCAATCTCTGAAGAGTGTTACTTTAACACTAGTTCAGTGTGACTTAACACTATTTAGAGAGGGACCAAATGTTATCTGAGCAGAGTTGATTTAACTCTGGGGTTTTTACTGTGCAGCCACAGGTCTGGGAGCTGAGAATACACAATTCTTATAAATATTATATAGTTGAATATAGTAGATAAATAGTTGCTGATTTGCCTTGGGTCAACACAAGCCCATTAGACCTCATTAAACTTCCACTATCAATCATTATAATGCATGAACAAACATGGGACTACTGTATAGTAGCTGTCTCATCTTCCTCTTTTTCATCATTTCCTCATTGCATTTCAGAAATTTGGACAATCTGATTGGCATTAGTTTATATTGCACAGTGATACTGTGCTGCTGAAAAATGTCCTTCAAATCAAAGTGCTGCACAAAAGCATAACTATTGAAATATTGAGGCTCGCATTGGGTCGGATCTCGCTATGAGGTTAAATAGATTACCTAGAAAACAACTATGGTTAGTTCTGTGAGGTGGAGCTGAGAATCATCAGCATAGCAATGATATTAGATTTGTATATGTGGAAGATTGAAGGCAGAGGGAACCGAGCATGTAACGGGTGAACAACAGAGCCCTATGATGGATCCCTTGGGATTACCACATGTGACAGGCTCAGTTGATGAGGAAAAAAATCTTGATACTAGCAAAAAACGTCCTCTGCAGTCTATCCCAGCCAGACAGAGAGAGACACTTCAGTATTTTTGGGGCTCATCACTGATTTCTGATCACTGGAAGCCATATTGGCCGATACTGATAAATAACAGATTTTAATAAATGTATTTTTAAGTATAAAAAATTAGAGATGAGAAAGTATCATGAATTGACAACTTGCAGGAAACTCGTGGAAAATATTCCATTTGCTCTCACAGACGTGATTCGAAACATCTTAGCAAATATAGCATTTGAAATGAATAAATAAATTAAAACTGATATAAAACAAAATATATATTAATCCTATTAAATCTACTAAAGAGCAGTGAGTGATTTTTTTTGTCTTTTGTTGTTTGATTAACATTAATAAACAGCAGGTTTATTTGGCTGCTGTCACTTTAAGAACAAATCCGCGGATTTAATATACTGTTACACATGCGACTTATTTCCCAACTGTTTATGTTCACTAAAGACATAACCGAAGGTGTTTAAGCAAAGACTCGCCAAGCTGGGTATTTTGACATATTTCTGAGTGTTTTTAACCGTTTAGGTGTGAACCCAAAGCTGAAAGATCGTTTTGCTTGTCCATGTTTCAGTATGTCTTGGAGTGTGCACACAGAAACATTATGGCTTAATACATTTTTAATATCTATTTTTATTATCAAGCACATTCTGCAGTTTAGCAACAGTAGACTGAATTTCATGACAATCGCTGATTTAGCTGATTTGGATGTCATGACACATCTGTGATGGCCAATAACATTTTCTTCTCTCATTTTTGAACATGTGATGATGCTAAAACTGGCCTGCTTTTGGATGCTTTACCATATAGGCGGCCATCCATACAGGTTCATGGCTGATATTGGGATTTGTCATCTGTTGATGATTATATGATATATGCAGATAGCTGAAGAGGCTCCATACAGAAGGTGTTCTGAAGTCTTCTAAAACCATGTGATAGGTTGTGCAAGGTACAGAATAAAATTTTAATTGTTGTTCACTGAAAATCTTCCCCTTTGCTGTGGCTTTCCAATATCATGTGCTGGGTCATGATTGGTCACATGACGCGTCAAACCAAAGGTATTTGACATCAAACCTTGTACTGTATATGTTAAAGACCAGGGATGTGCCCGAAGCCGAATGCAATGTTTGAAATGGAAATGGCACATTGGAGACCGTGGTGATGAAAAAAAAATATGAGATGGGAGGGAAAAACATATTTCAATGCTTTTGCATTCTCTCACAATTATAAAGTTGGGTAATTATAATGCATATTATTTGTAGGCATCAGGGAGCCGCTATCAATATTCAGGGTATTGAATGTGTGCTCTCTAATTACTTTATTACACATACTCCGTGTATAGGGAGCAGCGGTGCTGACCACATATTTGTGGTGGAGGGTAAGATTTTCAGTTAATAACGGATTAAATTTGATCTGTTGGACTCCATTGTCAAAGCTATCGGTTGACTTCAGAAGAGAAACTGTATGGAATATAGTGGATTTGCCATTTGTACTAACATGACATTACAAAAGGGTGAGCAAATTATGGCAGAAGTTTCATTTTTGAGTGATCTAGTATAGAGAATACTGTTTCTAATGCAGAAAACTGACAAAGTGAGTCTATAAAGGCCCATTCACACCAAGAACAATAACTATAAAAATAATGATAAAGATACAGTTCTACATATCGTTCTAAATATAAAAGAATAGCAGTGTTCACACCACAGCTATAACGATATAGAGAATATCTTTGGGATCACTTACAGGATGATTATTTCCAGCTGTTGTGAACGATAAAACACTGACAGCCAATCAGAATCCATTCTAATTTAAGGGCACGTGCATTTAATACGGACGACATTGAGGAGAAGGTCCAGAAAAAGCCACCAGTTTTTGACGAGCCAAACCCCCTTTTGGATAAAAATCAAAAAATAGATATATATATATAAAAACAATCGCTCATACCCTCAGAATGAGATCATTATGCCAGGCTAGCAAACACATAAAATCACCTCAGGTATCCAGCACTAGTTTCGACAACATTGTCTTGCTTCCTTTGAGTTTGCAGTGAAGTAGACTAGCTGTTGCTTTTATTCCACTATATTGAATTTGTCAGCTAAATTTGCTGTTAGATTAGATCGATTACATTAGCTATTCACTCGAAATATAGCATGATGAGGACATCTGGCAGTGTAAATGCAACAAGAACTTGTTTTACACACTTTGAAACTGCAGCGCGTGAGCTTAGAATAAACAGACCGTTATCGTTCATCGGTGTGGACGTAAATATAGTCATCGTTCTTGGTGTGAATGGGCTTTAATGCTCATAAGACTATTTTTAATTTTTATATCCTCTGTTTCAGACGTTGCTCTTTCTCAAGGTCCAGTAAACAGCAGCCTTTACGTCCAGGTTCAGAAGAAAGACTCTCTTGATGGTATTGTGTCTGCCAGTAGTGCTTATTCGACCAACCGTACTCCTCCTGTAGTCGAACACGCTCTTCCTCTTCCAGTGGCCAACCATCCACTACCAGCTGCAGATCACGCCCTTTCTGTCAGCAGTGACTCAGGCAACTCCACTGCTTCTGTTAAGACAGATCGCACAGATGATGCTCAGCAGTCTTTGTCATCCTCGGGGCCTGTGAGCCAAGCTCCCCCTGAGACTGCAATTAGCCCTTGTGAGAACCGAGAGTTGGAACAGCTTCTGAGTGGTTCTGAGGGACCACCACATCTCTCTCATCAGAATTTCCTCCCATTTGCCAACACAAGCCCAGGAGGTGGTGTGCGGCACCTTGTTCCTGCCCAGGTCCACGTTAACGGACAAGCAGGCGCTGAGCGCGAAACTGATATTATTGACGACGAGTTACCGGAAAGCCAGGTTGGAGATAACAGCGCAGGCAGTCTTGGCACACTGTCCTCCTTTGAGGGTCAAGATACACCAGCTGACAGCAAAGCAGTCACTGAATCCTCTGTAGTAGAAGTAGACGGACAACGTGATACTTTCCTAGAGCGAAGGCCTAAAAAGGAGATGCCTGTACACCAGCTTCGAGGGTCATCATCAGCACATGGACTGATAGACTACAGTGGGCAGAACGAAGGAATGTATCGCTCGCAGTCATACGGTGGCCTGGTGCTGGATGGAGGACCTCGATACTTGCCACAAGCTCCTGAACGTAATACCAGCAGCCGAGAGGCAGTGCAACGAGGGCTCAGTGCTTGGCATCAATATGGTCTTGTGGATGACCCCTTCTTTGGCTCGAATGGCGCCCTGCCACACTTCCCAACTCGTGGAGGAGGATCTCAGCATGATGTCGAACAGTCTATCGATGCCCTAAACATGCTCATGCTTGACTTGGAGCCTTCGCATACACCAGTTCCCAAATCTCAGAGTGCTCCCCCAGGTGAGAACATCTCAGCTTTCCAACAACCCTTTGCCCAGACACTGGCCAGACCTTCTTACCAGGCTGACCAGGCCATTTATAGCGTCACTGGTGGCCCACCTCTCTCTTCCTCCGCCAGTTTTGGCCAGTCCTCACAAAGATCATCACCCGCTTATCCCATGACTCCACTATCTGAGCACCATCAAAGGAGTTACCAGTCCCCTCAGACCCAATCACCAATCTATCAGCAAGATCCCTACAGTATCCGAGGAGGTTCAGTTACAACACCATCCCCAACTTTACCCCTGCCATCTCCAATCAAGCCCCAGTATGTCTATCCAGGGACTAGCGAGGCATCTTACTCTCCAGATCTTCAGGGCACATTCCCAGGCCCTCAGAGAAGCTACAGCACTTCATCATCGCCGCTCCCCCCTGTTACCGTTGCAAAGGAGCCTGAGCCAAAGTCTGAGGAAGAGATGCCGAACCTTGAGGGTCTTGTGGCCCAACGTGTGGCAGGTGAGGAAGAAGGACACACAGCTTTTCTGTAAATCATCTATAGGTTATGTAATACATTTTCTTGGTTTTACCTTTGTAATTTAGAGAAAACCAAGAAAAAAGCTTGACAAATTTAGCTGAACATGGCCAACATTTATTGTTTATTATCAAAGTTTGTAAGTGACAACTTAATGGAGAATGAGCACATGGTTCTACCTAGCCTTAGCACTCATTTTGACATCATGAGAATATTTCTTATTCTTCTCATGGTTTCATATACGTCTACAGAATATGGACAAGTTACTGAAATAGAGTGCATGATCTACTGTATTTGACAAAGAAAACAATACACCAAGCCCCGGTAAGCTAATGAAGCCATTAAACTGTCATCAAGTTCTCTCATCCCCGATTTAGTCTTATAGGTGATAGACCAAACATATAAACATTGGAAATGTTCCCTTCAAGCATGTCCCAGCGCATGGATATACAATGAACACATGTTCTAATATTGAACTATAAAGTTGACCTACACACTAAAGAATGATGAAAGAAGATTACCGAGGTGTCATCATGTCTCCTCTGGATGTAGAGTATTCCTGGTAGACACTCACACTATTCACATCAACATTGTCCTCAGTGTAGAAGTCAAGCTGTAAAGATGTAAGTCATTAGTAGCCAGAATAGACCTTACCATGCTGTGCTTCAGCTACCATGCATTCTCTGGCTTGAACAACAGACTATTGAATTTACAGGAAAATACATAGTTGCATCACCTTCTGGAAATGAATTGAGTTGCTGGGATGAGCAAGTTTATTCTGAGCCTTGCAAAGTATACTTCATTTGACTTGTGTGCAGTTTTCGCGCCACAAGTTACAACCCATGTAAACATCTTTGTATTCTTTCATGCTAGAGTTGTACAAATGAGGGTACCTTCTAACCTCCTCACAATCTCTCATCTGTTTTCTTCGACTACCTTGTAAATCGACGTCCCCAGGCCAGGGCTGCCACCTTGTGGATAAACTAATTACTGCAAAAACAATTAAATGCGCAACCTGTGCGTGCAAAGTACAAAAATCTAGCATTGCGCGTACAGTACGCGTGTACTCTTCTGATGACGAAATTCATGTCGCAGACTGTACGCCGACCCTCGTGCACGTGTAAAAAAGTGAAGTATACTTTGAGTTTCAGAAGGCTGTTGTCTCTCTTGTGCCTCTTATAGCAGGCCTATATCGTTTTAGTTACTTGATTATTTAGTCACATATGGAAAGCCACATACAATTGACCCTTCCCAAAGACCCGCCCCCTTTAGTTACTGTTGCTATATCCGACACACATCTCACGCCACACATCATGTTCTCAAAGTGAAAAATACATCGTGGAGCAAAGAGGACACTGACAATGTATCGACAGACAAGACAGAGCACTTTACTTTTGTTATGAAAGAGTTTTGAAACAATATTTAACATATTGTAATTTTTTAAAGAAGTTTAATCAATAAATAGCGTCTAGTGTGTGTTTAATGTGTGGTGACAGATCGCTGTAGCTCCTCGTGAAGCGATCATCTCTTCATACTAGTTCATTTATAGCATCAAATAAACATGAATGAACATCAGAAGGAATGTTGTTTCAAGACGTGATTCAAGTTCACCAACGTTAATCTACTAACTCCCCTGACTGCTTTGATGGATAAAATGGCGGATTCTGGGTTATGATTGGTCAGATCGCCTGTCAATCAAACTGCCGGTGAAGGGTCAATTACAAAAACAGATTCTAGAATTGTAACACTGTGACAAGTTCCAGAAATTAGGGCTCAGATTCACCATTTCTTTCTTTTTCTTGTTTTCCCCCCATCTATCTGTGCTCTGGCATATGGACCTCCCCTCACACCATTGATACCCCACCTGCACCTTCACTCTCCTCTTCTTCTGCTTCAACCCACTCCATCATTCCTCCACCCAGAGTACAACGCTCGCATCCGGGGCATCTCCAAGAGCATGTCCTTCCGGTCCGAACATCACCGTTCCTATTCCTTCTCTGGTTTGTCCCCTCCACATTTCCATCTGTCCCCTACTCCCTTCTATTCTCTTTCTACATCTTTGTCATCTTTGTCATTCTGCCTTGTTTTTTTGTTGTTGTTTTTTTATATCGTAATATTTAGGGGCCAAGCACAGGTAATTTCAGTGAAGATTTAAGTGCAAAGCATTATTGGGATCATCACATTTTGGGGATTATTTCTGTTTTATATCACTGGAAAGCTTGAGTGCAAATTTAATGTCCGTAAAGTAGGAACATTCTCTGCAGTTTCAATATCAATAATTATCAAAACCATGTTAAAGAGTTAATCCACTTGTACTTGAATGGCTATAACTTTTGAATGCAACCAACTATTGTTGTAAGGCCTGGATCTGAGGAGCTTTGAGTCATGTGGTGCCTGGCCTATTTTAGTAAAATGGCTGTAAACAAAATACATATTTAATATAAATTTAGGAAATGCATTAAGGTAAGGAATATTTATGGCTTATATATTTTCTCAAAGAACCTGCTTCGGCAAAAAGTTAAAATTAGGCCCTTGTTACACATGATCTGCTTTTGCATGAACACTCTTCCATGTTCTTCAGGATCACATTCACGTACAGTAACCCCAGACGAATCCATGGCAACGACACGCCGAAGAACCACCAGTGAGAGCCAGTACCTCAGTAGCCAAAATGACAGCGCGACCCATGGAGTGTGTTCTCCACTGAAGCCTGTGTCTCCAGAGTTTGCCAACACGATTGCAATGAACCCAGGTGGACAACCCAAGGAGGTATGTAATTGAATTTTAACATTGTATTGTTTTAAACAAGTGTAAAGTGGTTTATAGCACAATAGATTGTGCTTTAATATCTTCTAATCCTATGTGTTTCCCTTTCGGAAGCCTGTGCATAGTTACAGGGAGGCGTTTGAGGAGATGACATCCGTTCCTGTTAGTCCCACCCGCAGTAGTGGTGGTAAGACATCTCCTGTCCTGACCCCTACCTTTCCAGTTTTGCCCAAAACCTTGCCACAGACCCCCTGATTTAACATGTGTCATTTTAGCCTTCCTGCAGAAATCACCATTTATATCAAACAATAAACAAGACAACAGCAAAAAATATTATGGACAGTTAAAATGGACTTTAAATTCCATCATGATGTTAATTCCTCTGTTTAAAAAATGCTTGATGTGGACTAAACATATGAAACAACTATGAAAATATTCTTGGAAAGAATTTGCATTGAATTTGAATTGAGTTCAACGGGGTCCAAATGTCAGTATTCAAAGGATCTACATGATCCCAGAGTCTGATCTAGAGAAACCATCCGACATTTTATAAAAAAAAATACGCATTACATACTTTTTAAGCACAAATGCTCATCTTGCACTGCTCTGATGCTCCACGCATTACGTCATCACGTTGGAAAGGTCACGTGACGTATAGGCAGAAGTACCGATCCAGTGTTTACAAAGTCAAACGGCCAACAGACGAAACAAGACGGTCAGTCGATTTTGAAGTTGGAGGAGAAAATGAGATGGCGTTTTCCAACGTGATTACGTAATGTGTGGCGCCTCGCAAGGCAGAATGAGAATTTTAGCTAAAAAGTATATGTTTTTTTGGAAAATGGATATTTAACTCGTGTATTTAATTTCCATGCTTGACTCGTGTAGTCAACTCCTCCTTACTGCTTAAATTATGGACGTTATTTACCTCAAATTTGAATGCAATTTTTGTGCTGGAGAGCTTAAACCTGACAATCAAAGTCGTTTTTCCTGACTTTTGTCTAAACAGGCCATTCTGGTCAGGTCACGGGCCTGAAGACCCAGAATCCTGCAGAAGCTCTGGTACAACAAAGCAGCTCAGGTGAGTGCCTATAAAACCAGTATGGTCCACAGTAAACTTGTAATGTTTAAATACCATTTTTATATTTTCCAATTTTGTAATGATTTAATAAGTGCATTGCTTGGTTTATTAATCATTACGTGGCTAGTAGAGTTCAGAAATAGCCCTCGGCCCCACACCGGTCATCTCTCTGCAGTGCTGATTTCTGTCCCTGTCTTCCTGCTTTGCATTCTCACCACATTCACACTGTTAATATTCTCTTCCCTTTAAAAAAAAACCCCCAAAAACTGTCACTGCTCCTCTCTCTCTCTTTATGTCTGCCGCTGTCAGATTCTGATTCTAGTGATGGTATGGAAGGTAAGAGTATTTTGGGATGACAGTGGAAACCCTAACAAGACATGTTCATTATGCTCAAGAATGCTACACACTCCTGTTCTCCTGCACACATTCACTCCTGTTAACTCCTGAAAACCCTTCTTGTTTATGTGAGTTCAACTGAACTGGTATGTCAACAAAAGACTGGAAGATTTTCCTAAAGAAATTAATATGATAAATACACATGCCCAAACACCTTTCATATGTGTCATAATAATGCAGCATAAAGTGCAACAAAAAGAAAAAAATTAATTAATTGGGGTTTTTCAACACATATTTCATTAACACTTTACAATTAGTTAATTAATTAAGCATGAACTAAGAATGAACAATACTTCTACAGCATTTATTAATCCTAGTAATGGTCATTCCAACATTTACTTATACATTATTAAAATCAAATGTTGTATTTATTGACATTAGTTAACGCACTGTGAATGAACATGAACAATCAATGAACAGCTGGAGTTTTGTTAACTAACATTAACAAAGATTAATAAATACTGTAACAAATGCATTTGCTCATTGTTAGTTCATGTTAGTTAATACATTAAAGGGTTAGTTCACCTAAAAATTAAATTTCTGTCATTGATTCCTCTCCCTCATGCCGTTCCACACCCGTAAGACCTTCGTTCATCCTCAGAACACAAATTAAGATATTTTTTGATGAAATCCGATATCTCAGAGAGTCTCTATTGCCAGCAATGCCACTCCATCTCTCAAGATCCAGAAAGGTCCTAAAGATGTCGTTAAACCAGCCGGTGTGACTACAATAATATTAGAAAGCGTCGAGAACACTTTTTGAGCGTCAAAAAAATCAAAATGACTACTTTTCAATAATATCTAGTGATGGACGATTTCAAAACACTGCTTTGAGGCTTAACGAATCTTTTGTTTTAAATCAGTGGTTCAGAGCGCCAAAGTCACATGACTTTGGCAATTTTATACACGATCCGAACCACTGATTCGAAATATGTTTAGTAGTTCCCTGAGAAGACACATTCACACATTTGGCTACAGTTTATCTCCATTAATACTATTTTCTCAGTTCTGCGCATATTTTCATCAACTTGCTACATCAATATTGTCACCACATATATTACATTTACACCCAGTTCTCTTTGCATCAAACAAGGGCTGTAAAAAGATAATATTAATAAATATTTATGATTAATTTACATTTATTTAACTGTTGTTAACGCAAACAGTTTTCAATATAGCTAAGAAAAATACGAATTGTGTGTAGATTTTACTTGTTGTAAAATATATTGTATGTGCTGCTTATAGACACCAGACAGATAATGATGTACGCAACAGATGCTCTATACTCATCTCACTTGCACAAAAGTAAATGCAATAATTAATTGAAATGCACAGGCGAAAAACAAACACTGAACTTTATATGCAAACACGTAATAATTAAATTACATATGTTGACTCTTAGCAATAATAATGCTAGTAAATAAAGTTATTAAACTATGTTTTCTTTCATCTCTGACAGACTACCATCTTCTCTTTAGTTTAAAAAAAAACATTCATGATATCCAAGTTTCTCCTTATAGTAAAAGTGAACGTTGTACGTTGGAAGTAAACATGCACACGCTTGCATCGCCAAAGCTCACAGGCGCCATCTTGTGCACCTATCCCATCATTCTACCTGCCATTTTGAATTTTGTCAAACCTACTGTTTTGAACTCATCCTAGAGCTTTCATCACATCAACCCCAAATTTGTTTCATATGATCCTGAGACAGTGGCAGTAAAAGTTATTGCTTTTGTATTCCCAAGTTATGTCTCTTGTTTGTTTTTTTATTGTAGATCCACATGCATTCATGGGAACAGGAGTCCGAGGAGGAAGTTTGATTTCTCCTTTGCAGCATCCATACCCTTCTGCTTCTGAAAGACCAGTTCCTCCTGCCCACACCTTCAGCCAACCTCAGCCAGTTAACAATGCTAGCTCTGATGGGTAAGTGTTGTGATCTGACCACCGTACCTTTTTCAAATCATAGGAAGTAACGCAGGACAGCACTACATTCACACTTCAGCTACTACTATTAACTAATATGGAAACAAGACTGCCTAATCAATAAGGGCCAGTTGTTCAAACAATTTAATCTAGATCAGAATGATCTGCATTTGGAAATCCCATGTTTTCCTATCCAGGATCAGGTAATCCATGTTTCTTTTGTGCTGGTTTTTCAAAGCAAAACTGGATTGGATCACCCTGATCCAGATACACACTTTTTCTGAATACCAAATCTGGACTACTAAGGAGCCTCTAAAGGGACATGGTGATAGAAAGAATATGAGATGGGGAGAAGAAAAACATTTCAAAGCTTCTGCATTCTGCGAATAGCTGGAAAGCACAAACGTTTGACTGGTTCATCTCTTATGATGTAGTTTACAAACAGTGAAAAAAAAACTTTGAATCAGATATAATATTTTTTGTTGCTCTTTGGGGATTATTTTGTGGCACCAAAATCTCTTTTTTTACTTTACAGTAGGTTACAGAAAAGCTAAATATGCTGCCTAATGTCTACTTCTAATTTATTACTTTAACAGTTAAACCAATCAAGAGCAAAATAAAAAATATATGTGTGTATGTATGTTACATGATGAAAATGTTTTTTTTGACCAGTTTATTACATTTTTGTTCCTGAAATCCACCCTTCAGATGGGATCAGTATAATCCAGAATCTTACTAAAACGTTTTTAACAACGCAAACAATCTGGATGATTTTATCCAGATCAAAACCAAGATTGGATTTTGTGATCTAATCTGATTTCAGAATCTTTTTTCCCTTTCGAACAACCCATTTTCAAGATTTGATCCAATGCAAAAACCGAAATCCGATCAGATTACTTTTGAACAACTGGCCCTAAGTAATAGCAAATTTAGGACTGAAGTAATTCCTTATTAGATAATCAATAATGATATTAGCCTCATTAAAAAGTATTAACTATAACAAATGATAAAGTAATGCCCATTAATTATTAATCACAACATTAACCTGTGCCTGAGATGTGAGCTATTGGTCCTAAATACATCACTAATTACCTAGTCACTTTTCAAGAACTACTGTAATCTGTACTCACACTTTCTCTATTTTATCTCTTTTGTTTTCCAACAGTTTTGGCCGTCAGCCTGCCTTTCCATCATTTCCATCTGAGCCCATCCGGGCTCCTCTCTTCCCAGACACCTTCACTTACCTTAACCCTGATGAGGCCACTGTTAACATCATGGGTGTTCATCATGTCCCAGGAAGCCCCAACACACTTCACCGTACAGTGGCCACCAATACACCACCAAGCCCTGCCCTTCAACGTAGGCTTGGTGGTCAAAGCAGCCCCGCTTTGGGGCGACGTATACCAACAGCCAGTGGCGGCAGTGAACCAACCACTCCCAACAGTCCTCTTTTGGGTCGCAGTGGCAAATTCATCCCGCCAAGCCCTGTGCTAGACCGTTACCCCTCACCTGCTCCAGTTGCCTCTAGCCCAGATCACAAAGCCCCATCTAGAGGCCGGGTCACTCCAGATGAGAGACATGGGGCACAGTCCAGGCAAAGCACCACTTCTATGGTTCAGCCTGGACCTGCTACCCCCACATTTTCTCTAGAGCAATCTTGTAGCCCCTCACTGTTCTTGCCCCTGGATATAAGAGCGGGATCCATTGCAGGAAATTCTGAAAGCGTTACAGCAGACAGCACAGAAAGTAGGAAAACTCCCACTCCTACACAGTTGCCACCACAAGGACCCGCAATCAGCTCAATATATGGTAAGATAAGAAATACAGCTGGGAAGCATGTGATGATACTTATCAGCAGATACTTATTCAGCAAACCATTTATTCTTTTCAGCCGACGGACCTCCAGATATTAGATTGAATATCAAATTTGTTCAAGATACATCCAAATATTGGTACAAACCAGAAATCTCCAGGGAACAAGGTGAGAGATTTAATACAAAATCTGTTTTCTCTGAATCCATGTAGAGTTGAGCTCTCAAGGTCCACTTTCCTGCAGAGCTTATGTTGCCTTCACGTGCTATTGGAATCATCATACATACGCTTTCCTCATCGGAAATTGGACATGAACATATTCATATTTACAACTGGGAAACTAATTTTGATACCTGAGTTTGCTGATTGCTGCTTTGACTGGTATAACTTTATTGTGTGCTTTGCATGGCCGTTATATCCATCAAGCTCATTTAATTAAATAAATCCGGATGCATCGCAATTCTCTCGAATCGATTCTGAGCTTAGTATTTAACAGCAGATGGTATGGCTTGCTTTAGAAACGGCTGTATTCTCCTTGCTTTCAATTATTTACACACACCACTTGAACCTTCTCTAAAACAATCATTCATAAAGTTTGAAAAGGTTGAAGCGAATTACAAGAGTGTTTGCAGTGGGCCGTTTACAAGTACATTCTCAGACTCAGCTGAACACACGAGTGATCTTCGGCCCTCTTCTTCATGAGCATTTGAAAACTAGCCAGATAGAGTGCAATCTGCTGTTTCATTTCATTTCATTTCATTTCATTTGTATTTGACAAAAAAGTAGCGAATACACTCAATTCGTCAAGGATAACACAATAAAGTTCAAGATAAAACTTGATGGCACAACACACGAGATAAGAGATAAGCTTAGCTGTTAAAAACTAAGCTCAGAATCGATTCAAGAGAGAATTGCGATGCATTCAGAAAACCTCAGAATAGAGAGATGCAGAGATTTATTGTCTCAGACCTATTAGATACAGTTTGTTTTTTTATTCTTCATTCCTTTAGTCTAACATGAGGGTTATGAGGGTTATTAAAATAACACTTCCCCAAGAAACAGGTAAGTATGAACCTGGTATCTTCCATGATTCCTAATTCTTTCCAACAACAAAGCAAATGAACGTGACAAACTCGTAAATATGACTTCAGAAGTGGGAAGTAGGAAATTTCTGATAGCAGGTGAAGGCAGCATTAGCCCCAACCCTAGTTAGACACACATGAACAAGCTAATTAAGGTTTTCAGGATATCTATAAAGTTACAGGGTGCTTCTCAATTCTCAAATTGACGCTTCCTCGTCAAAGTCAGCCATCTTGAAGGACATCTCAACTCTTTTATTCCACCGCGAGGAGGCGAGGAACGAGGAAGCTCCCTGAGGAGACATTAATGAGGGTTACACAGGGTACCTCGCATCATAAGGGTGTGGAGCTGAGATGCGAGGAAAGGAAACGAGGACGCCAAACAAAAGATGCACCCATTAGCTTCAGAGTTTGATCAGGGTTGGAGGTAAACTCTGCAGAAAAGTGGATCTCGAGGGCCAGAGTTACCCAGCCCACACCATTTTGGACATTACAGAAGATGTGTCGTTACTGTTTTGCCTTTGAGGGAAAGTATAGATGACTGGTGACACTTTTACTCATGTGTATGTTTCAGCCATTTGTATTCTTAAAGATCGTGAACCCGGAGCATTTGTCATCCGCGACAGTAATTCGTTCAGAGGAGCGTATGGCTTGGCCATGAAAGTAGCTTCTCCCCCTCCAATGGTGCAGCAGAACAAGAAAGGTAAAATAAGTCTTTGTGCATCATGCCAGTCATCACTGAACATACCCTCCTACTCATTTATCTTTTGTTCCTACTTTGAAGTTGGAGACATCACAAATGAGTTGGTGCGACACTTCTTGATCGAAACCAGTGCCAAGGGTGTGAGACTGAAGGGTTGCCCAAACGAACCATACTTCGGTAATAATGTTTGTATTTCTGTCTATTGTACTGACTTAAATTGGCATCCTTTGAATAGTACGTCTACAGTCTTCCACCCATCAGCTTGTTTGTGCGCTGTAACTTGTCTTTTGTGTGTGTATGTGTTTGTTTACAGGGTGTCTGTCTGCTCTCGTATATCAACATGCCATCACACCTCTGGCTCTTCCATGCAAGCTTATGATCCCTACAAGAGGTGAGAATGCCATTGTCACCCCATTCCTACAGCCTAACTGACCTCTTCTCAATGGATGGTGTTTGTGTTTGTATTGCCCTGTATTTTCACTCAATGTTGATTTGTATTTCATCAAATCAGTCTTCATGTCTTACTTTTTTTGTGGACAGATCCAAATGAAGAGGCCTTGGAGTTAGCCACACCAACAAGTTCAACCATGGATTTATTAAAGCAGGGAGCAGGTGAGTCTCTCTCTTTCTGTTTCTGTTTCACTTCCTTTATTGCCCTCTGTATATCTTATTTGTCTCCTCATTTCTGTTTCCTATCACTCCAGGACCTCCTAAACCTACTGAAGATTTTTATGGTAAATATGGCACATCATCTCCTAGCTGGCATTTGTGGCCAGGGTTGGGGAGTAACGAAATACAAGTAACTTAGTTGCGTATTTAAAATACAGAATTTGAGTAACTGTGTTTCATTACAGTTACATTTTAAATGGGTGGTAATCAGATTACAGTTACATCTGAAAAGTGTTTTAGATTACCAAAGGGATTACTTTGAGTTTTAATGTCATTTAAACAGCGATTGGTGAATCTCTGACTCTGACCGTCTGAAAAAGAGGAGTTAAGTTTCATAAGAGGGATCATAAAAATGTTGTTATTTTTATTTAGTTCTGTCCTGAACTTAACTTTCCTGTCATGACCTGATGACCCACGACTGTTTTCATGTTTTGTGATAGTTGTTTGTGAGTCATTTTATAATTCACTCGTCACTGCAACTTTTTCTCACAATTTGTTTTTTTCCCTCACAATTGTGAGTTTGTATTTCACAATTCTGACTTCTTTTTCTCAGAATTGCGAGATTTAAACTCACAATTGCAAATTATAAAGTCAGAATTGGGAGATATAAACTTGCAATACTGACTTTTTTTCTTGCAATTGTGAATTTAGTATGAGTTTATATCTCATAATTCTGACTTTTCTCAATATTGTGAGTTTATATCTCATAATTTTGACTTTTCTCAATATTGCGAGTTTATATCTCATAATTCTGACTTTTCTCAATATTGTGAGTTTATATCTCATAGTTTTGATTTTTCTCAATATTGTGAGTTTATATCTCATAATTTTGACTTTTCTCAATATTGTGAGTTTATATCTCATAATTCTGACTTTTCTCAATATTGTCAGTTTATATCTCATAATTCTACTTTTCTCAATATTGCGAGTTTATATCTCATAATTCTGACTTTATAACTCACAATTGCAACTTTATATCACACAATTCTGAGGGAAAAAGTCAGAATTGTGAGATAAAAACTCACAATGACCTTTTTTGTGTTTGTTTCACACTTATTAGTATTCCAAAGTATTCTAAAGTATTTAGATTAAGTTACTAAACTTGAGTAATGTAACGAAATACGTTACAAATGACTTTTTAAAGCATGTATTTTGTAACCTGTAGTGAAATACATTTTAAAAGTAACCCACCCACCCCAGTTTGCATGCTAATTTTACATTAACCACTGGCTATGAAAATCATCTACAGCTCTTTCACCATGTGCACCTGAAACCAGAAATAAGGTGATAGCAGCTGTCCAGAGTTAATTTCGTTAAAAAAAATTTTCTTTTTCTTTCATGATACTATTTTGTTTTTGTTTGAGACAAAGTTTTGTGATTCAGGCTCCATTTCACACTTTTTTCCCCCTCAGCATGTAATGTTTTGTACATAAACTCCGTGGATATGGAATCTCTGACCGGTCCTCAGGCTGTGGCCAAAGCCATCACTGAAACGCTCGCCGCCAAATCCGCTCCTACGGCAACCATTGTCCATTTCAAAGTGTCCGCACAGGGCATCACACTCACCGACAATCAGAGGAAGTGAGTGGATTTAACAGGATTCATTTGTAACCAAAAGCATGCGTGACCTCGGAATAACCGAACTTCTTTTTCCTTGAAGGATTTTTTTCCGACGCCATTACCCGATCAACATGATAACATACTGCAATTTGGACCCACAAGACAGAAAGTGAGTATTTTGGTTCGATATTTCAGTTGCTCCATGTACATTTCAGAAATATATATTTGACAATAAGAGCCTCGTGTCTCATTGTTACAGGTGGAGCAAAGCAGAGGTTGGAGTAGCAAAGTGAGTATGCCACATTGAGTCATTGTGAAGAGTTTTGTTAAAGATAATTGCTCTAACAAATCTTTACTCTGGTTTATAACGCAGACTGTTTGGGTTTGTGGCTCGAAAACAAGGCAGCACAACCGATAATGTGAGTCACCTGTTTGCTGAGCTGGATCCAGACCAGCCTGCTTCAGACATTATCCGTTTTGTCACCAAAGTCATGCTGAACACCCAGAAACCTTGAGTGGCCGTCCAGCAAACATCTCGAGTTCTCCATACGAGTCTGAGTTTTTTCCGCCAAAGAGGATTTGGTTATTCTTATCTTATTTTTCCAGAGTGGATTATTCTTTTTACATACAGTGTTGCTTTCTTTTTGTTGAATAACTCTGGGCTCTTACTCTTTCTTCTTTGTGAAGATTTGAAAACGATGCTGTTTTTCGAGTGAAGATCTTGCTGAAAAGCGGATTATAGGAATGTGCCAGGGATAAGGTAGTCAGTGTAAATGGCAGGGATGGAGTTAGTCCTTCCATATCAGAAGGCGAGACTTTACAATAAAAAATAATACAATAATTTAAAAAAAAAAAAAAACATTTAGATAAAAATGCCATTATTGTGAATGAAAAACCAAAGGTAGAAAAAAAAAAAAGAAAAAGAAAAAAAAAGATAAGATCAGACAAGTCAAAAACTCTTTCTGTGTCCTCCTGTGAAACGTATGAAGATTTTGCATGTTTGCTTGCAAGATTCACAAGAGTGTCATTTTCTCTGAATTCAGAGGACTTTAGTTTGCTCTGCTACTCAGAAAAGCATTTTTCAGAATTTAGCTGTTCACTTCGACTTCAAATAACAGACCAAATCTGTGGAAATTAATGAAAAAAGTGGTCCAAAAAATGGCACACACACACACACACACACACACACACATAAAAAAAAAAAAAACACCTTGCCAAATTGATCACCACATAAAGACTTGGACATCAACACACTTCAGTCACTGGAAACGTTCTGCTGAGATATCCATACGGATCGTAGAGATCACACTGGCTCTACCCACAATGCCCTGGCTGTGGTAGTAGATGTTTAGCTTTTTCTGAACTGTGCTCAACATCCCATTCACAGCTTTGACAACAAATACTGTATACGACAACATTTTGTTGCATACTATTTGAGTGCATGGGTAGGTCCATTTTGTACTTGTCTTTAAAATGTATTATGACATTTACTGAATATTTATTTTTGTTGCAGTATTTACTCATAACTAATATTTAAAAAAATAAAAAATAAAAATAGTGTATAGTCTACGGAAAAGAAAAATCTTAAACGTTAAAAACGAATTATTTTAGCTAAAATATCAAAATCAGGTTTTGAGAAGCTCTTGATGTAAAACGTATGTTACGGTTTTTGTCTTTTTGAATGTGTTCACTGTGTCATTGTTCGGTGTTTTAGAATGAAAAGGCATGAATGTGGAAGAAAATATTTTAGATTAAAAAACACCAATACATGTATAAATTTGCCATGAGTGCTGCGATTATGTGTGCGAATCGAACGGTTGAGTCACTGATCGGAGGGTTATTTGCGGATGTGAAAGAAGCAATGAAACAATACGTTTGCCATAAGATGTAATGCACCTTCCGTCCTGTCGATGACCAGGTTGTTCATTCTCGGTTCACCATCATTAAGTGCTTTATAATCATAGATGGGGCAAAAGAGATTGAATATAATAAATGATCTAAACTACTTGACAGGATGGAGGGTGTTTTATGGGTTTCTCTGTGACAAGAGGCGACGGTGGCCATCGGTAGAAAGTCAAATGTGTTTGCGATGTTTAATAATTATTGTAAGGTTTTACTGTTTTTCAAAGTGAGTTCTGTCGCTGCAACATGTTTGGAGGAGCGTGATCGCGGATGAGAGGAACTGTGGGGTTTACAGCTATTTCTGTCTATTTGCAAATGGTCGAAAAGGAGCAGTTTGACAGACCATGTGCAGTTGAAAATAAAAACAAAAATCATAAAGTCAACCACTTTTAGTTTTATCTATTTTCAGGATGTTTGGTGAATGCTGATCATGTTGATAGAGATGAAACATGCTGTCATTTTTTTTTTTTTTTTTTTTTGGAATTACAATGCAGTTTAGCAGCTTACTAATAATAATAATTACTAACTAAAGGGGGCGGTTCTTTGCAAATGGACCCCTCGGAAAGACCCGCCCCCTTTAGTTACTGTTGCTATGCCACACATCATGTTAAAAAATACAAAGAGGACGCTGACAACGCGTCGATAGACAAGACAGAGCAGGCAACCTTTGATACGAACGTTGCATATTTAAAATAAATAGCGTCTAGTGTGTGTTGAATGTGTGGTGACAGATCGCTGTAGCTCCTCGTGAAGCGATCATCTCTTCATACTAGTTCATTTATAGCATCAAATAAACATGAATGAACATCAGAAGGAATGTTGTTTCAAGCGCCGAAAGACGTGATTCAAGTTCACCGACTTTCACCGCTTTGACGGACAAAATGGCCGATTCGGGTTATGATTGGTCAGATCGCCTGTCAATCAAACCGTTTGCGAAGGATCAATTGTGACTTGATATTTCTCGCAATGTGACTTTATACCTTTAACTCACATGAACTAACAATGAGCGACATCTCTGCAACAGAACACTGTATAGAGATGGGGGTTGGCTTTTTTGACTCTCCAAACAGGACTTCCAACGCATGCTAACAGAGATTAGCTACGTGTTGCTAAGAACTCTATAAAAACTCCATAGTATTGGCAACTATCAACTACCGAGATCACTGTAGTAATGCCCTAATAACCACACCGAATACCTTAGCAACCACCCAGAACATCCTAGCAACCACCTAGTAACGCCCTAGCAACCATCCAGAACACCTTAGCAACTGCCTAGCAACACTATAGCAGAAATCTTTTTACCACACACTACTTAATGCACTAATCTACTTCAAACCCAACCCAGATCAGCCTTAAGAAATGATCCAGATGCTACACATATCACAGTCATGATCTATCAGCTGTACAGACACGCTGTTGAGAGTCACTGAAGGGGAAACAGACGGAAAGAACGATTACAGAAACATTAGTAATATAGCATTCAAGAGATTTAACACAAATAAGTAAATACATTAATCCTTTTTCTGGATTTAGGTCACTGTGAGTTGCGTACGGTGGCCGAGAGAGCTCAAAGCGCTGCAAATAAAAAAAAACACATGCAAATAAAAAAAAACACATGCAAATAAAAAAAACACATGCAAATAAAAAAAACACATGCAAATAAAAAAAACACATGCAAATAAAAAAAAACACATGCAAATAAAAAAAAACACATGCAAATAAAAAAAACACATGCAAATAAAAAAACACATGCAAATAAAAAAACACATGCAAATAAAAAAACCACATGCAAATAAAAAAACCACATGCAAATAAAAAAAAAACACATGCAAATAAAAAAAACACATGCAAATAAAAAAAACCACATGCAAATAAAAAAAACACATGCAAATAAAAAAACCACATGCAAATAAAAAAAAAACACATGCAAATAAAAAAAACGTGATCATCAGTTTGACAACACATGTGCTGCAAATCCTCACAACACATGCAAACACAAAAACGCGCTACATTTACAAAAACGCGCTGCAAATACACAAACCACAACGGAAATGTTTCAAGGGGGACCCCAAAAAGTGACGGACCCTACTTCACAACAGCACAAACTAAAAAATATTAAAATATATTATGTAGGCATTAACTCAATGTAATGTGTTTCACTAACAGAAATATGTGGCATTGTTGTTCACTCATAAAACTTTAAGAGATGATCATTTAGTGGATGATTTAATAATATTGGTTAATCATCTGTAGCGTACTAATGTGACGTCATCATAACGGCCGCCTGAGGCGCTCGACGACCACGTCATCTGTGAGCGTGAGCTTCTAGCAAACTGAAAAACACTTTATTAAAAATAATAAATACATGAAATAATGTACAGTTGTTTATTTTTATTTGCAGTTTTTATAGTATTTAATGATTGTGAACACATTGTGCACTCAAATGTCGTACACTATATAGGGATTAGTGAATGAGTGAAGGGTGAGTTGAACTGGTTTTGGACAAAGATAATAAGCAGGTCCTAGTAGGGTCCGTCACTTTTTGGGGTCCCCTTGAAACATTTCCGTTGTAGTTTCTGTTATTTGCAGCGCTTTTTGTATTTGTAGCGCGTTTTTGTGTTTGCATGTGTTGTGAGGATTTGCAGCACATGTGTTGTCAAACTGATGATCACGTTTTTTTTTTTATTTGCATGTGCTTTTTTTATTTGCATGTGTTTTCTTATTTGCAGCGCTTTGAGCTCTCTCGGCCACCGTAGTTGCTTTTTTTGTTTTTAGTCTTGCATATTAGTTGTATTTATTCTGTTTATCTTAACACATAATTTTCAGAGTCGCGAGTCAAATTTCTAGTGTGTATTTCAATTTATTTTTGTTACTTTTTGCAATACAGAACGTCCCAAAGCAGCTTTACAGAACAACAATAAAGAAAAGAAAAATACAGATGATAAAGGAAACGGAAAGAGTCATCATTGAAGGCTTTAGGACAGAGGATCATTCATTAGAACAGCTCTGCTGAATTAATATCAAGTGCAAATGTGTCTCAGGACGTCCTCGAGGAGGATCAGCGTTCACACCCTTCTTCTGTCTCACAGTGCTGTCAGTGTTCACTGGACGGCCAGAAAGTCTCTTTCATTCTCATGCACTTTTCATTTTAGAAGAGTTATTGAAAAAAATAGAGGCGCGTGATAAAGATGCGATCCCTTTGGTTTATATTGGGATTCTGGCTTTACCTGGAACTTCTGGAGAAGGTGACGGAGTCTCAGCGCGCAGGTAACACACTCACCTGTTCCTCTTATGGAAATGGTCAAAGTTTCCGTAACTAATGAATTGGAATGTTGTCCATTAGAATTCTATGCTATAACTTCTATTTGTTTTGTGTGGCATCTCACGGTTTTCTTCATGAATGTTTGAATATGAATCAGTTGGAAATCAACATGATCTGTTTCCACAAATGTTGTATGTTTAATATCAAAGGTACACATTTCTAGTAATTGTGCCGTTAATTCTCATATTGTATTTTCAGGAAGTTTTGGAATATTTTTCCTCTCCTCAAATTCGTCACTACAGAAACACAATGATACATAATTTAATAAGAAGGGTTACATTGATTTTGTAAATAAAGTTTTTGCTATTTTAAAAAAAAAAAAAAAACGATCACAATTACAATTTGAACAATATCTCAAGTGTAATTAATGAGATTTGTTGTATTTTGAATCCGGTCTTTCTTCGTAAAAGGCGTAAAGTTTATCGCACTGATTTCAAAGTGAAATTAGTTTGAATAAACATTCATCCAAACTCTATAATAACATCTTAGTTGATAAATCAATACACTTTATTTTTGACAAAACATGCAGCACACTTTTTTTTTACATAAAGTTTTATGATAAAAGATAAAATATATTTTCTTAACTATTAAAAACAACAATGGAAAAAAATGCACAATATCATTTTCACAAGTTGACATTTTGAGTGTTCAGGACACCAATAATGGTGATTTTATGTATATTACACTTACTGATATTTTAAATATTATTGTGGGATTCAATAGATAATTGTTAACATCTAAGATTTCAATACTTAAATGCTTTTTAAATGTGTTGTTTGTTTGTTTTTGCTCGTGGGACAGCAGTTTGCACCAGTTCTGCCCATACAGGCGCAATATTATTCCTCGGTGAATTAAAAGTGCATTAGTTTACGTAAACGTGTGTTCATGACTGAACATCTCCAAAACATAAGTCCACATAAGTCCAGACATCATTTATTTCGGCTTTTATCGTAAACATGTCATACATCTCCAACACAACAGTAGTTGAAAGAGTAAACCGTTAGATTTTACACGTTTAAATTAATTAACAATTAAATAATAATTTTCAACTTTCAGGAATAAAAATGGCTTTCATCCACGAATACATCGGTGAACTTCAACAAAGAATCAATGATTGTGTTGAACCGGTTTGATGGAATGTAAACTTTTACAAGGTTTTATGTCATTATGTCGTATGTGCAGAAATGTTTTTATAAACCAATGAAACAAACATGGAAAGAAAATGCACTAAATTCTGCTGCATCACCAGGGAACTCTTTTCCTGTTATCATAAGGCAGAACTGGCAAAACACGACCATAAAATGTTGCAAGGAAGACGCGAGGCTTGTTCCATCAAGCGTTGTTTGGATTTCCACACAATGTGTGTTAATTATGAGTGAAGAACTGGGAAAAAATCCCAAAGCTGCACACACAGACAAAACGTATTTCCTCAAGAGATGGGGAGAAGAAATCATGGCAAGTGTGCGTATGAAAGCTTTTAGTATGGACAATTTGGTCAATTTTGCAAATGAATTAGCCTGTGCATGAGGATTTTGAATGTTTATGGCCAAAAAAATCAAGAGCTTTACTATGAAGTGCACACAATGCACCATTCTGTAAATCCACTACATCATATTTAGGTGACAAACGTCCCTGTCAGTGTTCGTTTTTCTTTCAGTTCACTTGAATCACTTTAGTTTTACTTGTAAAGGAGGGAATGTGCGTCTGTGTCCTTCTGTTCTGGTGTCCAATGAATGCTGCATTGTGGATTATATGGAACATTCATTCCATTACCTCATTCTGCCAAAATCCCACTCTTATAAGGAAAAGTTTGTGACGGGATGATTCAAAGTTGTGAGGGAGTAGAGATAACCCTTCAGGGCAAATATTCTGAGTATATTTATCTTTTAAATCTTTTGTTCTTTTCCAGTTTTTGCGCTTCATGATATGCATCGAGCAAAATAAATAAATGTATCACGCTCATTTGAAGTCAGAATCTAACAAAATGAAAAATTGAATAATCAACTGTATAAGAGTATTGACACATGAAGTTGATACATTATTTTTGTGTCATTGTTACATGTAGTTACTATAGTAACAACTATAAATTATGCATAATTACATGCAGGGTTGGGGAGTAACGAAATACAAGTAACTTAGTTACGTATTTAAAATACAAACTTTGAGTAACTGTATTTCATTTTAAATGGGTGGTAATCAGATTACAGTTACATCTGAAAAGTGTTTTAGATTACCAAAGTGATTACTTTGAGTTTTAATGTCATTTAAACAGCAATTGGTGATTCTCTGACTCTGACCGTCTGAAAAAGAGTTAAGTTTCATGTTTTCCACTGTTTTCATGTTTTGTGAGTCATTTTATAATTCACTCGTCACTGCAACTTTTTCTCGCAATTAGTTTTTTTCCCCTCACAATTCACAATTCTGACTCCTTTTTCTCACAATTGCAAGTTATAAAGTCAGATTTAGGAGATTTAAACTTGCAATACTGACTTTTTTTCTTGCAATTGTGAATTTAGTGAGTTTATATCTCATAATTCTGACTTTTCTCAATATTGTGAGTTTATATCTCATAATTCTGACTTTTCTCAATATTGTGAGTTTATATCTCATAATTCTGACTTTTCTCAATATTGTGAGTTTATATCTCATAATTCTGACTTTTCTCAATATTGTGAGTTTATATCTCATAATTCTGACTTTTCTCAATATTGTGAGTTTATATCTCATAATTCTGACTTTTCTCAATATTGTGAGTTTATATCTCATAATTCTGACTTTTCTCAATATTGTGAGTTTATATCTCATAATTCTGACTTTTCTCAATATTGTGAGTTTATATCTCATAATTCTGACTTCTCTCAATATTTTCAGTTTATATCCCATAATTATGACTTTTCTCAATATTGTGAGTTTATATCTCATAATTCTGACTTTTCTCAATATTGTGAGTTTATATCTCATAATTCTGACTTTATATCACACAATTCTGAGGGAAAAAGTCATAATTGTGAGATAAAAACTTGCAATGACCTTTTTTGTGTTTGTTCCACACTTATTAGTATTCCAAAGTATTCTAAACTTGAGTAATGTAACGAAATACGTTACAAATGACTTTTTAAAGCCTGTATTTTGTAATCTGTAGTGAAATACATTTTAAAAGTAACCCACCCAGCCCTGATTATATGCACCTAACCCTAAACCAACCCTATAGTAAGCACATATGGTTACTTAGTACTTAAATGTATAATTACAGTATAACAAAAACACCTTAAAATAAAGTATAACCCACAATATTTCAAGTGTATTGTGTGCAGGTATATTAGTGTACGGCTCCTGAATCAGTTATTTAAGTTTTATGGAAGTGCTGACTTCCAAAGTGAGAACTTTTATATTTGATGGATCTTTCGTCCTGGGAACACACAGGTTCAGATGAAGTGTTTCCAGCAGATGGAGCTCTTTCTAAAAGCATGGAAACATCAGCACTTATTGTTGATGTTTAAGGTCATTAAGTGTTTAATGTCCAGCATATTGTTTTAGACTCAGCACTTTGACAATACAGTGTGCGTTCACATCCTTAGTGTCGGTTTCCTGGACTGATTTTACTGCTAGGATGCAGGCCTATTTCCTTTGGAGATCCCCTCGTTCACAAAATCTCAGGAGTACTATGGTAGAATAAAACACATGGCAGAAGCTAAATCAGTCCTCAAATGTGGTTGTCAGAATAATAGCAGTTGAATGTTAATCAAGGGATAAAATGACAGCTTAGAGATTCCTTTGAGGTGATCAAATTCTGGGTAACTGGGTGACCTTATAGTCTTTGTGACACTTGACAGCATCTGTCAGCACTGCATGTGTGTGTAATAGTGTGGGAAAGCAAGAACAATTAGTCACTAAAAACAGTTCTGGAGCCATTAAGTATAATTAGACCCTGCTATGAAAAAACATCCCACACACAACGAGTGACCGAACATACAGTGTGTGCAGAAGTCTGAAGTCTGATCATATTTTTTTCCAGGCACATCTTCAAACCACATTTATTTTAATAACTAATATTAATTTTTGTATTGATTCATTTATAAGTGATGTATAATTGTTCATGAAGGCTGGAAATGAAAAACGCCTTATATTCAGAATTATTATGTACGTTTTCTTTTACAGCCAAAAAAGTGATTTATCTCACACTGAAAAGTCAAAAATTATTAAATGCCCATGAAAGGGATGCAATACTAGAAATCGCAGTTAACCCTTGTGTTATGTTTAGACTTTCTAGTTGTTGGAAATACTGTTTATTTTCTTGATATTTTGTGACTTTTTCCTCATTTATCATCATGCAAAGTTTCAACATGCTGGTGTTTTTTGACATATACAAACAAAATCACTGTTACGTTCGTGACGTTCGCCGGGTCAATTTGACCCGCATATTTTAACGCTCTAAGGCAACTATACTGACCCAAAATAATAACATTTCTTGGTTAAATTTTGTTATTTTATTTTTTTACTACCTTATGAAGCTAAAATATGAGGTTTTCCACACTTATTTCAATACAGAAACATGTTTTAACCAGCAGCATGTGTGTGAAGTTCAGATCCAGAAAACACACACTTGCTCATCATGTCAGAAGAAACTTCTTGACTTTATGAAATGAATTTACAAAACGGCCAACTTAGGAAAAGTACATATTTTCATTATTCAGCTACATTTAATTGTTCAGTTATGATGTTCTAAGAAAAAAAAAAGTTAAAAAATTTATTTATTGTATTTAAAAATGTACTGTTTATTTTCAAATTTTGTCAAAACAAAACAGTTTTAAAAAATGGTTAAAAACATTTTCATTAAACCATATCTTCAGATATATACTTTTTGCAATATTTGACAAATGTTGATATTAAAAGTTTACAGTTTGCACCTGAATCTTTGTTGTTTTTCATAGAGTGATTTTTGAGGAATTGTATTGAATCCAATTAGGGTCAGTTTGACCCGCTCCACAACGAGTGGACACAGAAATCCAACAGCGCATAAGGGTTAAAGGTGTGTAGTTTTTCGTTTAAAACAAAGGCGCAGCTCGATGAGTTTGAGCGTGGAATCTTGGGACATGTGGTCTTCACCTCACAGCCGGTGGAAAAGAATCACGGATGCGATTATTAACGTTACTGTGGTGTGAAGCGGAGCAGAAGCGAGTGTTGTGAACGAGACGATTGATAATGAGAGACGAACGACACACACCTCGAGAGCAGCGGGACTTTTATTATGATACAGTCACCGCTTCCGCTTTTCCAGTCATGAGTGTGAGGAAACGCAGCTCTGTTTATCATGCATCCACTTACCACCAGATGTCACCCTCTCTTTCCATGGACTCTGTCACACGAACTACATCTCCCACAAGCCTCTCACCCAGTCACTGATCACACTGCCAGCTGTAACGCATTACCATCACACCTGATTCACATCTCACTCCTATAAGAGCACTACACACACACACACACATTCACAGCGAAGTATTGTCGATACCTGTATTGCATTCCGAGCGTTTATTCCTTGTTTTGTCTGCCTGTTTCCCGTTCTGTTGACCATTTGCCTGGATTCCCACAACGAGACTGCCTGTTCTTTGCCACTCTGTTTGCTGTTGAGTTGATCCTTGCTTGTCTGACCACGTCTGTAAATAAAGCTGCTCTTGGATCTTATTCGCGGACTCGCTCATCATTACAATCATATTAGAGACATCTGAGTGTATTGAAAATTAGTAATAACGCTACTCTACGCTGATAAATAGCAGTGTGAATTCACTGTAGGATCAAGCAAAAGTTTTTTGTCTAAATGCTCTGAATAATTTATTCCACGAGCAGAAGTGTCATCTTAATGAATGTGCATGACACTAATAAAATGAGGAAAATTTACTGAGAGTACTTTGAAACAAGTTTGTTTTCTTCACGTGTGGGCTCTCTGTGTGCTCCACGACCCGAGGAGAAGCTGTCCAGCTGAACAGGATTATTGGGACAATAAGCCCAGTATACACATGGGCCAGTAAGACAGCTGTTCATGTTGCATCAGGCACTATTTGGTCAGCGTTTTCATAATGTCACAATGCCAATATATACAAGTCAATTATGGGCAGCCTGTCCAGTGGTTTTCCCAGCAATTATGAATCTGAAGATACCAGTCACATTAGTTAACAAGAGCACAAATAATCTTGTATTTTTAGTATTTGTTTTGTATTTCATGATTTATGCATGATAATGTTTATCAAAGTTATGTAAAAACAGACACACGGGTCACTGTATGACTCTTTTTGCTGGGGCACGTGCCAATGAGGACGTCACGTTTACTTGGATTTACAATTTATTTGATCGATAATGTTAGCTTATTATTGAGAATGCTTCTTGATATCGTCTAATTTTACAACGGGCAGTTCGATATATCTCTGAATATATTGCAAATGTGATTTTGAGATTATAGATCAGTTCAACAAACAGGAAGTTAATACATTTTAGACATTTTGTTCCTTCAATAAAAATAGTTCCAAAAACAGCCACATCACGTTTGAGCTGCGTTTTCGTTCCTGAATGAATCGATGTTTCTGAAAAGAGTGAATGATTCAATGACTCAGTAAAACGTGACTTGCCTCCACCTACTGGCGGGTTTCTGATGTAAGGTAAAAACATGGTAAAACAGAGTTCCAAGGCCATTTTAATTGTCATCAACCAAACCATATCTCATGGCTCGGTGAGGACTCGACGAGAATACTTTTTATGCACCAAAAAAAAAAAAAAATGTTTTAAAAATAATGACTTTTCGACAATATCTAGAGATGGCCGATTTCAAAACACTGCTTCATGAAGCTTTAAGAATCTTTTGTTTCGAATCAGTGGTTCGCATCGGCTCAAACGGCCAAAGTCACGTGAACTATTGACATTTCGAATCACTTATGACGTAACGAAGCCTTGTCACATGACTTTGCCGCTCCGGACCATTGATTCGAAACAAAAGATTCGCAAATATTTCGTTTTCAAATCACCATCACTAGATATTGTTGAAAAGTCGTTATTTTGTTTTGTTGGCGCACAAAAAGTATTCTCGACGCTTTATAATATTAAGGTTGAACCACTGTAGTCACATGACCTGTTTTAAATATGTTTTAGTATCTTTCTGGACATTGAAAGTGTTCATTATCTTGCTGTCAATAGAGACTCATCGGATTTCATCAAAAATATCTTCATTTGTGTTCTGAAGATGAACTTACGGGTATAGAAGGACATGAGGGAGAGGAACTAATGACTGAATTTTCATTTTCAACCCTTTAATGTTTAAATAAATACTGCAGCCCAAGACACCAGAATTGAATGTTTGGGTGCTGTTTTTGTGAAACATTTCTTCACAATTTCATCCCTACCCTCCTAAGTACATTTTGGAAAATTATTAAGGGGCATGTGCCCCAGTAGTGATCAAACTCTAGAAACGTCCCTGGTGTATGTCATGTGGGCGTCATGTCAAGCAGTTCAGTTTTGTTTCATAGTGAATTTTGGAGTAGGCCACTGACCCTCTTCTTCTCTATAAACACTGAGCACTTTATTAATATGCCTCAGAGTGGGATAAACTGATCTCATGTCTGCCCCCTTGGGTGTTTGTCTGCCCCGATCTGACCCACACATGCTTTTTCATTCCAAGTTTGTGAGAATCAGAGGACGGCAGGGAGAATATTACGATTGAGGGTATACCCTTGGCATTTAGTTCACATACATTA
Organism: Zacco platypus; assembly: GCA_038088235.1. Classification (NCBI taxonomy): domain Eukaryota; kingdom Metazoa; phylum Chordata; class Actinopteri; order Cypriniformes; family Xenocyprididae; genus Zacco; species Zacco platypus. Next base: position 1,413,744 of record CM076074.1, read on the forward strand.
AGGTTTGCAAATTATTTAAATTAACTGTTCAGAAATGAATCTACTATCCCCAAAACATGAAGTTGGATTGGTTTTCAAGCCAAAATGTAAGTTTCCTGGCATTGTTTCCTCCATTGCCAATAAAAATATGTTTCTAGCTGCAGAAAATCAAATGTACTTAAAAGGGCTTTTCACACTTGAAATAGTTCTAAACTCCTGGTAAACGAAATCCTGGGTTATCCTGCTCATACTATACCCGGGGTTAGCAGTTAATCCTGGGTCTTCATAAGCTACCGTTTCACACTTCACATTTCTAAACCCCAGGATAAAGTCCTTATTTTCACATTTGCTGTGTCAGTGTCACTGACTGGACCTGTTTCCAGGCGTTGCATGAGCTCATATTACACATTGCTGACTGTAATATCAAGTTTTTTTCTAAGTGAACTTTTTAGAACTATAACAGTCTCTTCTTCACTCCAATTGACCCTTCGCAAACAGTTTGATTGACAGGCGATCTAACCAATCAGAACCCAGAATCCGCCATTTTGTCCGACACAGCAGAGGGGAGTACAGTTAGATTAACGTTGGTGAATTTGAACTTGCCTTTGTTCACTCAAAAAAATATTTCTGTCTAAACATAAGTTTTATGTAATTTAATTACATAGCAATTTTCCATCCATTTGGATTACATAGTTTTAACATAAACAAACTAATAAACTTAATGTGATTCATATTCATATGTAAATGAAATAGGTAAAATTTATGTAATAGTTGAGTATATGAATAGTGAGAGATTAAATGTCTTTTATCTTCAGTTGATTTCATTTGTAGTTCTTGTGTTTCTCTGTCCTTCAGTGATTCTGCTTGTTAACAGCAGGTGTTCATCATTAATGCTCAATCATCACTTAATGATCTCATTAACTCTGACACTGCTTCAATGCTACTTTAACTCAGTAGTGTGCACACACATGACCACTAAACAGTGTTCATTAACCTGGGCATTTTTCTGTGAACTATTACATAAATCTTACCTATTTCATTTACGAATGACTGACAAATATGAATCACATTAAGTTTATTAGTTTGTTTATGTTAAAACTATGTAATCCAAATGGATGGAAAATTGCTATGTAATTAAATTACATAAAACTTATGTTTAGACTGAAATATTTATTTGAGTGTTGCTACTTAAGTAATTATGTGGGTGATTTTAATTTTCAGCATATTTTGTGTTCATTTTAAGCCACCAATATATATATATATATATATAATCCATATAACCCAGTATTTTTTCGAGTGTCGAATGATAATCTGTGTTCTACGGCCAATTCTCACTGGAGTGCAAAAAACACAATTGCTGGGTTTTATTAGGTCAGTGTGTTCACCCTGCTGGCATCACCCTGGAAGGAACTGTGAATGTGTGTGTGTTGCTTGTGTCTATTATAAGTTTGCATGCAAGAAAGACAGGAACTGCGAGAGTAGAATAGACAAAGTGATTGTTAGAGGGCCAAGTACCCATGGTGTGATCAGGGTGAGCTGAGAGCATCTGTGGACTGAACAGCTGGACAGACAGTTTGAGATCTTGAGCAGAGGAGGCTCAGGCATGGTCAGAATCAGAATGTGGGAAAACTGCCTTTCACAATGATGAGGTTATGGGTTTCCACACATACGTAGGCTGATACATCCACCAGATCAGATATGCTGTCAGCTGCTATATGTCTGTCACTCAGACCCACACCAAACAGCCCAGCTGGCATGAATAGATGCACTATGAGCACAACCAGGGCGGCTGAGAAGAAATGCTGTGTGAAACATTTGCTTGGTTTTCCCCCTAAATGAACTAAATGTACCATTTTGTGCAGATGCACAGTATGAGTGAAGGACCATACACAGAGATATAAGGACAATACTGAAACTCATCATTTATTCTACGGTGTCGTACACATTTTAAAGGATTTGTTCATGTACTGAAAATCAAAGAGGTCGTTTGGACCTCGATTTTCTTAAAAGATCTTCTTTTAAAGAAATAAATTCATAAATGGAGAAGGAATATGAGTTTTGGCATATTTATTACAACTAAATAAACTTGGGGTGTAGTCGTGGCCTAATGGTGAAGGTTGCTGGTTCGATTCCCATGCTGGCAGGAATTGAAAGTGGGGATTGTGAATAAACAGCACTCTCTCCACCTTTGATACCATGACTAAGGTGCCCTTGAGCAAGACACCTAACCCCTGATTGCCTCACTTGTAAGTCGCTTTGGATAAAAGCGTGGTAAATATTAAACTTAAAGAATCATCCATTTTGCATTTTTCATTATTAATGGTGAAAAACATAACAATTCATGAAACAATTCACCATTTTCAGCCAGTCAATTACAGTATAGAGAGAAAGAAATTTTGCATCCTTTACATCACCTTCAGCCAAATTTCACAATACTACAGCAGTTTCTTCTGCAAAAGTCGTTCTCTACCTTCTTTACTCTTGTCTCTCAGTTCTGCAAAAATACAGTACATGCAAAAAAAAAAAAAAACAGGCAACAAATAATTTTAAGGGTACATATGTATGACACATAATAGTGAAATTTCTCTCATATAAACTACTGTAACTGTTATTTGTAATTATAATGTATGTATAGTATAGTATAAAACCCTGTAGCTGATTCTAGGACACGTTTTCTAAAGCACAATCACCAATTCATATGATCCTGACTGGTGTGTCATCAGTTTTGCTACTGAATGTTCACTGATGGATAAATGTGTTTGAGTTTACATAGAGACACTTGAGTAAATTATATTGTGTGAACATGCTTAAACCACAACAAAATAAGGGCATTTTTGTGTACAGCTTTTCAGAAATCATCAATAAAATTGGAACGTATGAAGAAAAACTGTAATTGTTCATTTGAAGGGCAATGACACATTAAGTTCTCCATACATGGATTTTACTCACAGCCGCACATCTGTGTTCTTGGAGCGAGGTCTATTGGGACACAAAGGGATGTTGAGTGTTACTCACATTTTGGAGGGCAAGTAGAAGTGGCCAATGAGGTCCAACCATTAAAAAGAACACGCCTTCTGTCCCTCTCTCCCTCACATTGAGCTAAGAGAAGGAAAGGATCGCTCATCTCGCATTGCAGTGTTGGTTTGGCTACTTTTGCGAGACGAGCCTGATAGCATGTTCTGAATGACCCGTGCAAGAGAAGGACCAGTGCATGTGCAAAGATGAGGTTCGGCCGGGGCTTGTCTCTCCTGTTGATTGTGTACGTGAGTCCTCTTAATGCCTATTGGTGGACCGGTCTAGGTGCCACAAAGAGCCCCAAAGTGGACAAAGACATTGGAACAACCAAGAACATTGGTGAATTTGTGCAGAACTGGGACGCGGACTGGAATAATGCTGTCACGGTGAGGACACCTGGCACCTCCTCGAAGCATGGCCATTCGAAAACGGGTAATGATCAGTCTTTATCAAAGGAAATGAATGTCAAAGGTTCCTCAGGTGATGCCAGTGGGTCAGGCTTAGGCTCAGGGCCCACTTTGGATTTGGCTCAGGAAGGCAAAAAAACATCAGGGACGTGGGTTACTGACAGCAGGATTAGTATAATTAGCACCCCCGCTTCCCCTAAGGACTCCACAAACTGCTTACCAAGAGGCTCTGACTGGCCTTTCTGTATATCTCATGGTGAAGTCACGTTTTCTGTACCTAATTTTTTGAACCACACCCAGGCAGAGGATGTGGTGGCTGTGTTGAATGAATGGGAATGGCTCCTGCGTTCAGGCTGCCACCATGGTTTGGAATGGTTTTTTTGCCTACTACTGGCACCGAGATGCCATCAGCCCTCTGAAAAGTCTGGGATAGTCCTGCTACCCTGCAGGACTTTCTGTGAGGTGCTGCTGGACAGCTGCTGGACAGTCCTACAGGAGAGGGGCCTGCCTGTGGCCTGCCACACCCTCCCCGAGGGACCAGAGCCCAGTCAGCCATGCATAACCGTTAGTAACCACAAAGGTAAAACTGTGATGCATCTTAAACTTCTTGTCGGTGTGTGTTATTGACTGGTGTGCTTTCTACCGTGAGAGGCACAGGTCACTTCCTGTCTGTCAGCGGTTGCTCTGCTCTGCTACTGCTTTGCCAGGGTTTAGACCAACTCTTGACCACCAGCGGAGAGTTTGCATCGGCTGTGACGTGAGGTCTGCGTGCGTGGCTCGGTGCGAATCCGTTCAAATGACATGCATGAATACTAATTACACTGTCATTCTTTGTTACGTTTTTACATTCAGGGTGCTGCTTAACCTAATATTAATATGTAAAACCGATGTGCAACCATTTTCAATCAGAAAATATTATTGGGGTCATGAACTGCGTTGTTTTATAATGTTTCCTGGGGTGCACTTATAATGTTAGTGTTTTTGTACATCAAAAATAGTCATAATTTAGAAATAAAAGGCATTTTTCCTACCCTCTGATTGGAACGCTCTGTTTTAAGGGGCGTGTCTGCTGTGAGACTTCAGTGTAAACGCCCACTGCTGTGATTGGCTGACATCTTTGCATATGAAATAGCTCAGTATTACTTTAGCACGTTTTTACTGTTACAGCTCTCAAGGTTTATTAATCGAGAAAAGTGTTGCATTGCATTTAGATCTATGGCATTATATTTAGAAAGGTTGCAGTGATGAACATTATAGTCGATCACAGACATGTTGTTGAGCGCACGAGAGCAGTGATCTCGTCATTGAAACTCAATTTCTGCACACTAACGAATGCTTTCATCATCATTAAAAGCGCAAACTGGATGTGACGAAGAGATGCATTGAATAAAATGGGAGTTTTGGCGAGAGTTTGATTGTTTGATTGACAGCTCCAGCGATTGTAAAGGGAGCGTTCTTTGATCACTTTCTATTTATAATTTAATCACCGTTTAAATTACAGATTATTTTCATGCTACTAAGAGAAACAAAGAGAAGTTGAGCGTTTAGTCACTGGTTTGATTCACTGACACATCTGACTGTACATGAATCATATCAGATCAGGCATTAGAATTAACCAAAGAATGTACCGAATACAAATAAATAAAGCTCATCTGAGACTTTCACATTGTTGAAAATAAATAATCATATTCCTAGCATTAGGATCCTTTGAAAGATAATGTTATTTTAGTCCTGCATCCCTCTTCTCTCCTCATCATCTCACTAACACACCAGTGGGCGGGGCTAACGCTGCAATGATGAAGTAGGCGTTGATTTAATCTGCGGAGGCGGAGTTTCACCTCTCTATAGGCACATTCTCTGGACCTAGTGTCAATAAAAGCTTTTATTTGACTAAAAAGGAAGTTTTCAGTTCTGAAACGCACAGGATATTCTTATAGTATGATGACCTATGATGACCCCTTTAAGTATAAAATTCCATATATAAATTTAGGAGATTTAGGACCCATGCTGGCAAAATAAATGGAAATCCGCACAGGCTAATTACGAGATACAGGCAAAACAAGAGAATTTTGGTCGAATTTGAGGTTTTCACAAAAATGTGTTGATTAAACCCTCGTCTAGTGATCCCAATGCTCCAAATAGCAATTAAACATCCAAAGTGTCTTTATTTGTATGTCTTTCGAGAGAAGTACCTTTGCTTTGTCCGTGAAAAATGCTGTTTTTCTCTGCTCTCTTCTGGACGTCTGGCGCTTCCCTCAGCACAAGTTTAGTATTACTTCGTATTGTCGATGGCATGAGTCTGAACCAATGAAAAGTGAGAAAAGCGTTGTGTGGTAAACCCTTATATGGAGGTGGTTGGGAGTGTATCATGCTAATTACCGCATGTTTCCTCTTAAAGGGATAGTTCACCCAAAAATGAAAATTCGGCAATCACTACACATCATCGCAGTTATTAAACATCTACTGAAAAAACATAATTATGGGCATGAAATAGTGATCCAAGTTTAAATTATTTCTATATCTTGTAACTATTGTTGTAACAAGGCAAACATGTTACTTTTATTAATCTGCAGTACAAATGTCTTTCTCTATTGTTTGTTCAGTTTACCTGTTCCATGCTCTTTACACTGCACGATTCAAGATGATCTACTCTTACTTGAGTTTGTGTGAGATGTGTCAAATTAGTTCTAAATATGCAACACATGTATTTTTTTTTAATTAATACCGATATTTCTGGTACGTGAAGGCCAGCTCGACCATATATACAACTGATTCCCATGGTGAATGACTGTTTGACCACCCAATCCACGTGTGAGTTGGTGTGAGTCATGTTTGTTGGAAGGCGTTGGATGTTTTTATAAAAGTAAGGAAGTTTCTTTGCGTGCTGGGTATAACAAGGTTCCCTCTGAAAGTGACCAGACACTGGGCAGCCGGGTGCCTTTATTTTTAGCTGCGTGGGACTTTTTTTGAATGATGTGCTAGAAATGTTGAGAGAAGGAAAAAAAGGATTCATTGTGAAGACAGTTGTGAAGATCTGTTGTGGAGGAGAGCCATTTTCATCTGACACAAAGTCTTCCTTGACCATTTAATGGTCATGCATATTTATGCCCAGCAGTGTGATGGCAAAAAGTTTGGTGTTTTGATCTATCACTGTGGTCTTGGTGAAAATCCCAAAGTTCTCAGAGGCAAACAACCGGCAAAGAACATTTTATCGATGATGTAAGAGTTTTCTCTTCTTCGTTTTCACATCCAGTACTTCATCATGTAACATGATTACTTTCAAAGTGGATTATTAAGGCATTCAGTATGTTAGTTTTTCTTTATTTACCAATAATGTACCCTTAAAAAATAAGTGCATCAGTATTATTTTCCTGGCAGTGTTTGAATTATAGCGGCAGCTGTTTCATGCTGGTCATTTTCTTGAGTTACTCTTTGTCTTATCTCTTGGGAAGCAGGGGCTCAGATCATGTTTTGAAGGGAAAGTTTATCATAATTTGGTCTCTCGAGAGTCCATGAGGTATCAGTTAACAGGATCCTCCGGTTACAATCTCATTCATTTCACTCCCAATTACCTACCCAGCTGTCAGAGGTCTGTGGACTTACAAGCATTCAGCAAAAGTTTGAACTTACAAAGAAGATTCCTCACAGAACTTTGCATTTTTCCCTATTATTATTATTTTGTACAATATCACTGAACTTTAGTTTGTTTAACGTGTTTATGTAGTCATGATGCAGGCCTGTCACAGCTGTAGGATGTACACACGTGTGGGAGACTGTCTGGAACAGTTGGCCAGTAACACCGGTGCCCAACGGATGATTTATTTATCAGCATGTTCATATTAGTCGCAGTACTGCACATGTTCCTTGACAGGAAAATAGTGCAAGTAGTCAGAATGAACAATTACGAGTAGGCTACTTTAAATTATTATGTTTGTAATCACAAACTTACACTTACTCTTTTAAAATAGGCTGTGGTTTATCAAATTCATGTGTGCATCGATTAGCTCGTAGTCAACTAGACATTTAATGGATTTTTAAAATTATTTTATAATGTTTTCTGAGGTGCAATTATAATAATAATATGATTTTTACATCAAAGAATAGTAATAAATTGCTATTTTTAGCCCTCTGATTTGAACGCTCTGTTTGAAGGGGCGTGTCTGTGTGAGGCAATGTATACGCCCACTGCTGTGATTGGGTGACATTTTTGCATATGAAATAAGTATACTATTATTACATTTTTACTATTACTGCTGTCAAGATTAATAAACTGTGAAAAGTGTTGATCAATGCATTATATGTAGATTTATTCCCATCACATGGAAGGTTGTAGTGATGAACATTGAGCAGATTTTGATGTTGATGGCGTGAATGAAGTGATCTCGTTATTGCAACGCAATTTCACACTCTCGCAAAATCCTTTCACCATAACTAACAATGCAAACGTGATGTAAATACAGTAAGGCAGAGCTTCCCAAACTTAACAGGGGTAAGGCCCTCCAAAAACATTGCAAAAGCTCCACGACCCCGCCGTTAAAAAAAATATACCGACATTTACCTACAAATACATTTATTAACAAGAATTCCATGTGAATTATGAGAACTATGATGTAAACGTTCTTTACAAATATATTTAAATCCATAACACTAACCTTACATACTTTAAAAAAAAAAATCTAATTTTAGAACAATTGGAATATTTTAATTATTTTGATATATTGATTTGGACTAGCTACGGCCCCCCTGCAATACCGCTACGGCCCACCGGGGGCCCACAGTTTGGGAAGCACTGCAGGGATTCGTTATGTAGTGAATAACGGGAGTGTCCAGATAAACCCTGGCTGTGTGATCGACAGCTTCAGTCATTATAAAGTCAGTAAAAATACTATTCATTATGAATTTAACTGTCATTACCAATTTAAAAAATGAAATATGTCACTTACAAGTTGTGGGACCCCCTGCTGATTCCTGATCTTTGAGCAAAAGTTTTTGGGCAAAGCCAGTATCGAATCGCGACTCAAAACAGTGGCTGGTAAAACGTACAGTACATACAAGTCAGCACTAGGACGTTAATAATACAATAAAAATAAACTGACATCGGGATCCTTCGGCAGCTCATGCAGAGATGATGTTTTTCCACGGACAGGAACAACACAACATCTGTCACAATCTTGTTATTATACTCATCATAAAAGCACTACTTTAGATCCACTCGCTGCTCATCGACTGAACACTAGTGGGCGGGGACAACGATGCGATGATGTAAAAGTGGGCGTCGTTGTCTTGCACCAGAGGCAGTCGTATGCAAGTGAATCCACCCCTGTGACATCACATGACACCTCTGTTCCAATCAAAGCTTTTTTACAGCCTGATTATATATATATATATATATATAGGTTTTATAACTGTGCTACAAGTATTCACTGAGTTTTGTTTCATTTTTGTGAAGTCTGATTTGTAAAGTTCATGGAGACAGAGACTTTATTTTTTTACGAAAGCTAAAATTTTGTTGTTATTTTAAAATGAACACAAAAATAGACCCTTTACAGTTTTGAATGATGTATTACAATGTGCAGCTTGTTTAAATCCAAAACCATGAACAAATACAAGATAAACAAGTGAAATATTTCTTTTAAAAGATGAAAGCTGATGTTATATTTGAATGTTAATTCAGCAGGATCTATTCTGTGTTAAAGGACTTTTATTATGACAAAGGGACAGACAGAGTTGGAGGAAAGGTGAGAGAGAGAAAAAATGAATAATAAAGAGAAAGGATTAGGATTAAAGCCCAGAGAAAACAAACATATGATAAATAAATATAATAAAACAAGCATGTTGTGTTCATTACTCCCACCAACAATAGCTTTGGGTTTAGTCACTGTTATAATTATGAAGGGGTCCTTGGAAAATCTTCTTCCGTATAACAGGTCCCAAAAAGGTGTTTTGAGAACTACGTACCATCATAATGTCATGTGAAATCAGTTTTCGAATGACGCTGCAACGACATGATGCACTCTCACTCTGGACTACACGCAGATTGTGTTTGAGAGCTGATGCAGGAGCAAGTGGACACATCTGGACTAAAAAATGGGCCAGCTATACTCACAGAATCCCCGGTGTACGAAACATGGTGACAGCACAGCTCAGGAACTAAATGAATGTTGGCTGAGTGGGTGAGCGACTCGACAGCCGTGTCAAATGGGAATCATGGCGTATGGGGAAAAGTCGCTAAGCTTCCATTGCCGTTGAAACATGACCCTGGAATTGGACATGCCGTTCCCACAGTCAGAACTTTTAGTCAGGTTCAGCCTAAACATGCATGCGAGAATTTTGTGCATAATGTTGCTCTGAAGCGTAGCGCTAGAATGTAAAGTAAATATTTGCGCGCACACAGTAACATCTGTTTTTGGTACCGGCTGACAGCTGTAAGGTTGAACTGATAATGACTAATGTGAGAGCAAAATATAAACACATTTTATGTATTTTGCACTTAAAAAAGTGTACTTAACTGTATTGAATGAGCACTTGTAGTGTACTTCAAATCTTATAAATAAATATATATATTTTAAACTATATAGTGCTTGCAGATAATATAATATCAATGAAATAAAAGGCCACTTAAGTGTACCTAAAACACTTACATACATTTTTATGTGCATCACTTTGATATTATTTGATATTACATTTAAACTAGTTAATATATCTTAAACTTAGTTTAATCATCATTACAAATGTGTAATTACATATATTTTAAATACTGGACATACAAGTGTTGAAATGACATTGAAACATATTTTAGTGTACTTAAAACACATTTCAAAGTTAATAGATATAATTGTGAAATTACACGATTAAAGATGGACCGACCTAAGTGGGTCGAAAACACACTCTTAAGTCAGATAAATAAACTATAATAAATTTTGCAAAATAACATGCAATTAAGTGTCTGACTGAAGTATTTTTTTCCAAAGTGTGCTAAAGTGTACATATGGAAGCCCGTTCCCGTCACTGTTGAGAAAAAAAATATTCCGTAAGTCATAATAATGAGAAACTTTCTCAAAATAATGACTTAGTATCTCATACTAATGACTTAGTATCTCATAATAATGACTTAGCATCTTTAACTTAATAAAAAAAAAAAAAAATTAAAAAAGTTTTTTTTATTAAGTTAAAGATACTAAGTCATTATTATGAGAAAGTTTCTAAAAAAAAAATTTTTTTGATTAAGTTAAAGATGCTAAGTCATTATTATGAGATACTAAGTCATTATTATGAGATGTTAAGTCATTATTATGAGATACTAAGTCATTATTATGAGATGTTAAGTCATTATTATGAGAAAGTTTCTAAAAAAAAAAAAAAAAAATTTTTTGGATTAAGTTAAAGATGCTAAGTCATTATTATGAGATGTTAAGTCATTATTATGAGATGTTAAGTCATTATTATGAGATGTTAAGTCATTATTATGAGATACTAAGTCATTATTATGAGAAAGTTTCTAAAAAAAATTTTTTTTGATTAAGTTAAAGATGCTAAGTCGTTATTATGAGATGTTAAGTCATTATTATGAGATGTTAAGTCATTATTATGAGATACTAAGTCATTATTATAAGATGTTAAATCATTATTATGAGATACTAAGTCATTATTATGAGAAAGCTTCTCATTATTATGACTTACGGAATATTTTTTTTTTCTCAACAGTGGCGGGAACGGGCTTCCATATGTACATGTGGTCCAGCACAAAACATTTACACTAAACAATGGTCAAGCTAGAACTGTTATGGTAAAATGTCTGTGATCTCACAATCATGAGCCTTGAGAAAGCAAAATTTCACATAATCAGCAAGCTAAATTTAGTCTGATTCTCCCAGGACTTACAGTAATGCACACTGTGCAGCATTATTCACTGTTTTCCCCTAGGTTCTGTAGACATGATCATAAACACCAGTTGCCATTTTTTAGCGGTCCCCAAAGGATGAAGCTTGTTGATTTATGGCCGGTTGACTTTCTGGAAAGGTGCAATTTCACTTCACATGTATCGCAAAGATTATGTAGTTTTTCTCTGAAAGGTCCATGTTATTTTAGGCATTTAGTGAAAGAACTGAATGCAAAATGAGGCATCTGTTTTGAATATTTTAATAGCAATATTGGAAATTTGGTTACACTTTATTTGTATGGCTCATTTACATATTTTCTGTTGACTATAAGTGAGGCCCCATTTCATTTTTTCCCAAATTCAGTTTTTTTCCTGTTTTAATTTTTCTGGATTCCATTTTAATGGTTAAATTAAATTTTAGCAATCAAAAATCATGTCTAATTAATTGAAATCATGAAACTTATACAATTTAACAACAATTTTGTTGTTAATGGGTTTTTTTTTCCTCTCAAACTTTTTAACCAAATTCTGTGTTTTTGATTTTAAGTTGTCTGGACTCCATTTTAATGGTTTAATTAAATTTTAATCATTAAAATGCATGTCTAATTAATTTAATTCATAAAAACAACAACAATTTTTTTTAATCATTACTATGAAATGCTTTCTTTTTGTTTCAAACTTTTATTTTGACGGGTTGCCATGAAGACCTTTGAGTTTCTGTGTGTTTATGATATGATAGTTTTTCTTAGATAAAATTGCAAAATGCTCATGAAGTGACTCAGGAGATGAAGTTCATGCGTTCATGTCCTCATATAGCGAGACGGCAGAAGCTGAAAACACCGCGAGCATCACGTGTGATTCTGTGTGTGTGTGAGATAAATGAAATCACATGTCTGTGACATTCATTCACACAGAGACACGCAGGATTCATATTTAAATAGTGTTTTTGCGGTTTAATATTCAGAGACACGATTTAAGTGTAGGCTACTGACCTACTTTTTATTTATTCTTAAAAAAATTGCCAAATTCCATGACATTCCGCATTATACAGTAAATTTCCTTCACGGAAATAACAGGGCCCAATATAAGTAACATCGCAAAGAGTGTTAGTAGAAAATTAGACTCGTAGGGTTAGGGTTACAATAAGTTGACATGTACTTGCAAAGTTAATGAGAGTTAGTTGACAATTAGGTGCAACGTTACTTATAGTCAACAGAATGTTCAAAGGGGACCATAAAAAATATATGTTACCAAAAACTTCATGTAATATTTTTTATGCACTACCGCCTTCAGAAGCTTGGGTTTGTTTTTGCTGTAAAAGTCACTGTACTGATTTCCAATATTCTTTGTACCATAGAAGAGAGTGGAGTCTCCCTGCTGCAGCTTATTGGAAACCCTCCGCCTGAAGACATCAGCCAGGCTCCGGGCCCGAACGGTCAAACCGCTTACCTCTTCACAAAGGACACAAAGACGGGTCAGTTGGCACGTGCCCACCTTCCCGCTCGCTTCTACCGAGACTTCTCTCTTGTGTTCCACTTGAAGCCCTCCTCGGATGACGCTGGGGTCATCTTCTCCATCACAGACTCCAATCAAACCATCATGTACGTGGGGGTCAAGCTCTCAGCTGTGGAGGACGGCAAAAGGAAAGTTATTTTTTATTACACAGACCCTGATTCAGAGAGATCTCAAGAGGTGGCCAGCTTTAACGTGACACATAAACCTCTGGAGTGGAGCCGCTTCTCACTGGCTGTTAATCTGGACCAGCTGTATTTCTACGAGGACTGTGATACTGAGCCCAAGATGGTGACGTTTGAACGCTCATCTGACGACTTGAAGCTGGAGACAAACTCCAGGATCTTTGTTGGACAAAGTGGAGCTGACGACCCAGACAAATATCAAGTATGGAATAAGCAACACGAGTAGCCATGCGATATCGCTCTTTATACAACAGTTCCATCTGGTTCTCGAATCTGATTGGCTGAGACGTCATGCAATGTTCTACCAAAATCGCCACAGGAACCGTTTCATCGTCTGAATCACTCCGCTGTCAGCATTCCCACAGCAAGTGTCATGGCAGACGAGTAAACCCACCATATTTTCATAGAAACTACTGTTATTTTATGATGGAATGTAGTTTTAACAGTTTTTTAGATGAGAATATAGTTCAATTATTGAATAAAGTTCAATATTTGTCAATTTGTCTAGACGCTTTAACCACCATATGAGAGCCAGCGGCGAATTCCCGAAGGACTGGCCGAGATGAAGCTGTTCTCAGCGGGTACATGAGCACTGAACACTCGCTGACGGCCTGGAGCTCACATCTCCGAAAGCATCTAAACAAATTAGACGCTATGTTTGGATATCAATAGCATATTTGAGGTCTAAACAACCGCATTCTCGCCTAAAAATGTAAAAACTACATTCCGTGGGACAACAGCAGTAGTATTTGTAAAAATATGGTCGTCCGCCATGACATTCGCTGCGAGAAAGCTGAGAGCGGAGTGATTCAATCGTGGTGATAGTGGCAGAATATCACATGACTGGAAAGACCTCTCAGCCAATCAGATTCGAGAACTGTTGTATAAAGTGTTATATTTGTCATTTTTCTCAAATATACAAAGGGTCATTTTCAGGGGAACAAGGAATGTTGACCTGGACCCTTTGTAGCCTTTCTATCTGTCTGTTTGTCTTTCTGTCAAATTGACCCAGACAAATATGGTCTAGCTACTGTCTGGTCAACACATGTAATATATGATCAAACTATTTATCCATCCATCCGTCCAGAAAGATGTTTATAATCATGTCGAGATGTATAATGATGTTGATGTTGGACCTGTCTTTTTTTAGGGAATGATCTCAGAATTAAGAGTGGTTGGAGACCCACGGGCTGCCGAGCGTCGTTGTGATGAAGCTGATGATGATGATGATGATGACTATGACGTAAGCTGCATTTAAACTTGAGACGGTCATTTAAGGAATTTATTGTTTATACTTCACAAACAGGACTGACTTTTTTGGCATATGACATAACGTATGAATATCTTAGTTATATAGATATAGTTATCATACATACATATATATATATATATATATATATATATATATATATATATATATATATATAAATGTATAGTTAGCATGAAGGCTTGCTAACTATCTGGTCATTTTTGTGGTAAAATGGTGGTAAAGCCTGTTTTTTCCATTATTTGTAGAGTTCTGGAGACAACGGAAGTGGAGTAGAGGATATAGAGGATATACAGCATAATTTAGTAGGTATTTTTGGATATCAGTTATTGTATTTATCTGACAAAAATACAATGTTCTGGAAACCCCTCTAGAGTCTAAATGTGCTGCAAGTATATAAATAAGCTTTGTTGCGAACAATAGGTGAACATTAATACAGCCTTGTAGTTTCTCCTGACATTCCCATGATGCAGCAAAAAAGAAAACAAATGAAAAGAAAAGAAACAATCAGAAATAGTTTTTACTTTATTTCGGAATATGCAAAAAAAATCCAGAAGAACTGCAGCAAAGTACTTTGAAACGTTTTAGACACTTGCGTAATGCTGTAAAGCTTTCCAAAATGTCATGATTTTAAATATCTTTAATTAACTTCTATTAACCAAATCGAATCAATATTTAGTTTCAAAACACAACCACTTGATGAGACTGAACAAAACAGGGAGAATATATACCAGAATAAATGAGATAATTAACTGAATGACAGGTGAGGTGAATAATTAATCAAGAAAACAAAATGGAAACTTAAACACACTGGCTATACATGTTCACTTGTGCACTTCAAAAGTAACACTTTACAATACTGTTCCATCATCACTGAATAACTGCAAAGGAACAATTAAGTAACACAATATTTACACTAACGAGTAACTAATGCTAACTAACAAGAAACTCTGATTAAGCTTTGAGTTGGATAGTAATTCCTGCTCAAGGATGAAGTTACACTGTCCTGTGTAATAATTATATTATATTATATTATATTACATTATATTACATTATATTACATTATATTATATTATATTATATTATATTATATAACATTATATTATATTACATTATATTATATTATATTATATTATATTATATTATATTATATTATATTACATTATATTACATTATATTACATTATATTATATTATATTATATTACATTATATTATATTATATTATATTATATTACATTAAATTATATTATATTATATTACATTATATTATATTATATTATATTACATTATATTATATTATATTACATTATATTACATTACATTTTATTATATTACATTATATTATATTATATTACATTATATTACATTATATTATATTATATTACATTACATTACATTACATTACATTACATTACATTATATTATATTACATTATATTATATTACATTATATTACATTATATTAAATTAAATTAAATTAAATTAAATTAAATTAAATTAAATTAAATTATATTATATTATATTATATTATATTACATTATATTATATTATATTATATTATATTATATTATATTACATTATATTATATTACATTATATTATATTACATTATATTACATTATATTAAATTAAATTAAATTAAATTAAATTAAATTAAATTATATTATATTATATTATATTATATTATATTATATTATATTATATTATATTACATTATATTATATTATATTATATTATATTATAGTATATTACATTATATTATATTACATTATATTACATTATATTACATTAAATTAAATTAAATTAAATTAAATTAAATTAAATTAAATTAAATTAAATTAAATTATATTATATTATATTATATTATATATTCATAAATGACAGAACAGAATTCTAAAGTGTTACTCTTCAAAATCTCAGCAGAAGCACTTGGACATCTTATTCAACTTATTCACTTTTCGCATAAGATACAGTATGGGGCCACGAAGTCAATCTCAGATGGAGCTGGCAGGAGGGACCCTTCACTGAACTCGGCTCTGGGTATTTTAGGGCTTTATAATTGTACTTGTTGTTTTGGGTTCATTTGCTTTTAGGTTGAAATCCTGGCTCTTTTTGGACAGTCCGTATTGGCCTAATTCTGCTGCGGTAAAGTTTGGGGCAGCCTCTCGGGAGGTCGCGCTCATAAATAATAGTGATTTCATCCGTGTGCCAGTCTCTCCTAATCAGATTTTGGACGCTGCACTTGATTGCGGTATTGGTTGTTGTCTGATGATTTTTAGTGGCACAGAAAACACTTGCACTGTGTGCTTAATATCCACTGAACATCAATGTAGAAAAGAATCTGCAAAAAAATATATTTTTTATGTCCACTGCATTGGACACCACGACTGAAGCAACATAAAAATCCTCATATTTTAACCATACTTAATGATTATTTGTGTTGGTTGCAGTGTGTGTTTATGTGTTTAGCACAGTTATAACAGCAAAATTTGTGCGAGAGCGTTGCTATAGTGTGACGATATTATATTGTAATAGGCATGTTAATATCGAATCAAGGTTTTAATGACAATATCTGGTTATGGTTACACTTGAAATAGTGTGTGAGATGATAAAATCATGTAGCATTAATTATACCCAGCATGCAATGGTGTTCTGAAACAAGGAAGCAAAGTCCTTAGTTGTGTATATATGTAAATATATGTAAATCAAATGTAACTTCATGCCCCATTTACACTTAATGTTGTAATAAACATTACATAAAACAGAGAAACCAAATATAATTCTATTTTATATTTTTACATCAACTATGTAATTAATGTTCTATTCGTATAAATCTCATCGTTATTTTTTACATTTATTCCTAAATAATAAAGGCACAATTTAACAATATATTTTATTTGTGCACTGATGTTCAGCTCTTTTTTTTAATAGCCAACTTATTTTCATCAGTCATCATGTTTTCAGTCCATTTCAAGTTTCATCATATAAAGCAGTCTTTCCATTAAACGCATCATTTTGTTCATTCAGATTGATTCACGAACGCAGAACGGACACGAAAATCAGTGACCAAACATTACATTTTATTGGTTTACTCAAAAAAAAAAAAAAAAAGATTCAAAACAACCTGACATTACGTAATGTTTAGTAAGGTTTTATCATTACTAAGTATAATAACATAAGTAGCTAAACATCGTCTTAAATCAATCATAAAATATCTCTCTTTAAAAGTTGTGTGTTCTGTCCTGCAGCCTCTTCCTCCACAACATGTTTCTACAGAGCGCCGGCCTAAGTTGGACACAGATGACCATCAAAGAGAGACAGGTCTGTGAAATTACAAAAGATCTTTATTATTATTATTATTATTATTTAAGACAATTAATGTAAGACACAAGGACAAAGAAGCTGGGACTGTGAATGTTTACTGGTGATGTTTGTAGTTGTGGTGTTATCCCACGCTTTGGCATGTCACTTCAAAAAATTGTGGGATCTGTGAGATGTGACCGACGTGTGATCTTAGCTCACAAAATATGATGCTGTAATAGGCGTGGAGGCACAAATATCTTCCAGCAGAATGCACTGAGATGCTGCAATGCCATCTTGTGGACAAATCAATATTTGTTTCATAAGTTTAATTGTATTTACATTACTGGAAAAAAGTTTGGGATCACTATTTATTTATTTTTTTTAGAAAGAGAGAGAGAGAAGATAGTTCTTTTAAATTGTAATAATATTTCACAATATTAATGTACTTTTTATCAATTTAACTTTTTTTTTTATCCTTATGATCATAACCTTACTGACCCAAAAAATGTTCATCAGTACTGTGTGTCGAAATATTTACAGCTTATCAGATAAATTGGACATGTTTAAAATAGAATTTGCTATAATCATTTCATTTAACATTTATTTAGGGACACAGATATAATCTGTAGATGCACTGAGCTATACGTTTGAAATACTAGCTTTTGAATTTATGCAAAATATGTTTATAACATTACTTTGGCAAAATGCTGCAACTTCTGTTTATTTGTATAAACACTTCATATTAAATACAGAACTATATACGTTTGATATATACGTGTACATCCGGATGGCCTGTGGTCAGGATGACCCTTCCAGTGTTTTCATCAGGTTACTCTGGCGCTAAAGGAGATAAAGGAGTGAGGGAAGAGAAGAGGGACCGCGGAGACCAGAGATTCACAGGCCCGAACCGTGATTGTGGAGCGAATGGGACTTCAGTCTCGCTCTCCAGCACCGGGGGAACTTGTGGAGAGAAGGTACAATTCTGCTTTAGGTTATTTTTTCTATTTTTTTTTTTTAAATCAAATGCATTAAATGATGGTTTAAGCCTAAAAACAGAAACCGTTCAAGTAAATAGGCAGACTGTCAGCTACTGTATATTTTTAGTTGGGTGAGGATATGCAATTTGCATGGTAAATCATGCATTAATTTGCTTTACCCTGCGTCCTAATCCGGCGTGACGTGACAGGATTAGTTTTTTTCCCATGTATTTTTTGTTTCCCCGGGGTGATGGTGGAGAGAAAGGAATGAAGGTAAACAAGGTCAATTTTAGCGGTTCACACACTCATCACCGGTGCAGCAAATGGATGCTGACTTCCAAGAAATCCATCCTGAAATCCTGAAACAGACTTTTAGGGTCCTATTTTAATGATCTAAGGTCTGAAGGTGGTCTGAAGGGCGTGTTCGAATCCACTTTTGCCATAGTTTAACGAACTAAACTATAGCAAAGTTGCATCGTCCAGAAGGGTTGTGCCTAGTGTCTTAATGAGTCATGGGTGTGTTTTGGGTGTAACATGCAATAAACCAATCAGAGTCTCACCTCCCATTCGCTTTAAAGAGTGAGTTCACCCAAAAATGACATTTCTGTCATTAATTACTCACCCTCATGTCGTTCACACCCATAAGACCTTCGTTCATCTTCGATCCAGAGTTACTAAAGACACGGTTAAAGTCGTTATTCTTTTGTTTTTGTGCACAAAAATTATTCTCGTCGCTTCATAACATTCAGGTTGAAGCACTGCATCACGCTGACTGTTTTAACAATGTCTTTAGTTCCTTTCTGGACCTTAAAAGTGTCGGTAAAATTGTACGAGTACATGTTTGCTCTCGGATTTCATCAACAATATCTTAATTTGTGTTCTGAACATGAACGAAGGTCTTATGGGTTTGGAATGACATGAGGGAGAGGAATTAATGACGGCAGAAGATAGTCACCCTCAACCAAGTTTAAATATATATGTGTGTGTTGCCACGATTGGTCAAATAATTAGCCCATTTCAATCGTCATTACTGCAAATAGGTAATTCTGATACATGCGATGACTATCCTTTATGACATGTAGATGTACACTGTAATAATCATTTACATTGTAATCCTTTTATTTTTAGTATTTAGCATGTTTGTGTACTGTGTGTGTAACAAGCGAGTTGTGCGCCCACATATAGGCGTATATTACTAACGCGCCCTTTAAATAACAAAAAATACTGACTTCACAGCAGGTTTTTGTTGGTCAATGGCGCAGTCGTTTTCAGTTCCTCAAAATAGCAACACGCCAACAATGCAGCGGAACACACCTGGTGTTCAGACCAGCACAGCCATGGGTGAACAGATGGACGCGAGTGCATTTGCTATGGTTCCTTTGATCGCTCCAAAGCCACTTGGATAACTGTGGCAATTCCAGAACTAATACATGCTAACGAGCGCCGACCCAGCCGGGGACGCATGCATTTATCAGTGCCAAAACCCACGCGGTTGCAGCGGGGGTCCGCCCTCACCGTCCCGGCCGCTTTGGTGACTCTAGATAACCTTGGGCCGATCGCGTGCCCTCTGCGGCGGCGACGACTCTTTCGAATGTCTGCCCTATCAACTTTCGATGGTACGTTCGGCGCCTACCATGGTGACCACGGGTAACGGGGAATCAGGGTTCGATTCCGGAGAGGGAGCCTGAGAAACGGCTACCACATCCAAGGAAGGCAGCAGGCGTGCAAATTACCCATTTCCGACACGGAGAGGTAGTGACGAAAAATAACAATACTGGTCTCTTTCGAGGCCCTGTAATTGGAACGAGCGTATCCTAAACCCATGGGCGAGGACCCATTGGAGGGCAAGTCTGGTGCCAGCAGCTGCGGTGATTCCAGCTCCAATAGCGTATACTAAAGTTGCTGCAGTTAAAAAGCTCATAGTTGGATCTCAGGAGTGGGCTGGCGGAGCCACCGCCTGTCCCGGACCCTGCCTCACGGCACCCCCCGGATGCCCTTAGCTGGGTGTCCGGTCCGGGGTCCGAAGCATTTACTTTGAAAAAATTAGAGTGTTCAAAGCAGGCCACCCGTCGCCGCTGAATACCGCAGCTAGGAATAATGGAATAGGACTTCGGTTCTATTTTGTGGGTTTCTGGAATCCGGGGCCATGATTGAGAGGGACGGCCGTGGGCATTCGTATTGCGCCGCTAGAGGTGAAATTCTTGGACCGGCGCAAGACGGACGGGAGCGAAAGCATTTGCCAAGAATGTTTTCATTAAACAATGTGGCACTGGACGTGATGTCGAGCTGAAACTAGGAAAAAACACTTTGGTGTCTCATTGCGCCCGGTGTGTGATAGGGCCCTTTATCTCTTTTAAAACATGTTTTGAATAAGTAATGTTTACTAGATGTCGCATAGGTCACACAAGATTGACTTGAAGGTGAAGAACCAACTCTATGTATGTTCTGCAAGACCTCCCTTTCCATTAAACATGTTTTATTGGACTGTCCCACTTTTAATGGAAACTGCTACTACTGTCAGATTCCAGTTAAGCTGAGGAACTCCCCGCTAATGTCCATCTCTCTGTGTAGGGTAGTGCTGGGTCTGGATTTCCTGGCCCCAAAGGTGATCGTGGGCCTCCAGGACCACCTGGACCACCTGGACCCCAAGGTCCAGAAGCAGAATTGACAGAATTGGAGGGTAAAAAGGTGATGAGGGTGCAGGGTCCAATGGGTCCACCAGGTCCAGAGGGCCCACCGGGTCCAGAGGGCCCACAGGGGGAGCCAGTGAGTAACATAAACTTCCTTTGGCATGGAATTACATTTAAAATGAATAATATTCCAATAAGTTGATTGTCAAGGTCTGTTAAGAACACATACTATTGATATTTTAAACATAATTTTAATGTTTTATAGGGTAAACCAGGAGAGGACGGAAAACTTGTGAG
The DNA here is from genome assembly GCA_038088235.1 of Zacco platypus. Lineage (NCBI taxonomy): Eukaryota > Metazoa > Chordata > Actinopteri > Cypriniformes > Xenocyprididae > Zacco > Zacco platypus. The sequence goes on from CM076074.1 coordinate 1,435,194, forward strand.
TTTTCTAGACAGATGTTTCTGCGCTGTATTTGAATATGCATGAAGAGTGTGTTTATTAATTCATCATTCTACTTTGGTCTTACTATTCAGGGCTCTGAAGGACCTCGAGGTGTTAAAGGACTACCGGGTTCTATTGGACCTAAAGGGCAGAAGGTGGTTTGCAAAATCAGATTTTTTGTCATTATAATTTTTTCTATTCTTTAAAGGGGTAATGACATGAGAAATGAAATTTGACTTGATCTTTTTACATTTACATTTACTCATTTGGCAGACGCTTTTATCCAAAGCGACTTACAAGTGAGAAGTCGCCCTTGGTGGGGAAAATCTTGGTGGGGATTTTCTTATTATTAATTATTTTATAATAACCTTATTACACGTTATACTTTAAAGGGATAGATCATCCAAAAATGAAAATTATCCCATGATTTACTCACTGTCAAGCCATCCTAGGTGTATATAAATGAACACAATCAGAGATATATTTAAAAATATCCCGGCTCTTCCAATGGCAGTGAATGAGTTCACTGAGTTCTTTGTTTGGACCAATAAATAACATTTTGTCTTTTTTGTATCTGTAGGGACAGAAAGGGGAAGGACATCAAGGCCCTAGAGGTCCACCTGGACCTCCTGGACCTCCTGGACCCTCAATCACAGACAGGACTGTGAGTATGAACACAGCTATTTTAGGTCTGTTTGCTTGGACAACAAAATGAGCCATTGAATGATTCACATGACACACAAGCACAAGTACACACAATTAATGCAAAAGCTGTCTTCTTTCTTTCCTTTTAAGGAAAATAATCAAACATATTTTTACACAGACTATCATATAAACCTGATGAAGAAGCTATAACAAATGTGTTTTATATCATAATGTTCTTTCTTCAGACATTTGCGGATATGGAGGGTTCTGGATTGTCGGTATGTTTCAGCAATCAGCTAATCTAACTCTAAGACTAGTCATTTACGTAGATATTGTTATCAATAGTAGTAATGGTTTAGCATGAGTACATGTCTTCAGATTTGTCTCAGATCATCATTCTACCATCAACCCTTTTATGCTGTGTCTTGGCAACACTTTGGCATATTAACGATCTCTGCATGTCCCTACGCACGCCCTCCATGGCCTTTGCAATCTATTTCAATATGGTGACAGCACCATCTGTTGGTCAAAAGTCATACTGTGGTTTTTAAACTAAATTAATCACATGCACATCACATGGATGCTGCTGATGTTGTGTTTGGCTCTGTTTGCAGTTCACTATGTTCTCATCTTTTCAGAGCTCATGTTGTCCTGGTCTACCTGGGCCTCCTGGACCCCCTGGACCCCCCGGACCAGACTGGGGAATTGGACCAGAATTAGAGTCCACTGAAATTAGCCCCACTGGTCTTCCTGGACAAAATGGGTTCCCTGGGCGTCCTGTAAGAGATCCTCCCTTCATTAATCCATGTATTTCAAAACCTTTGTTAGAATTGTGTTTAAGTTTATTCTGTTTTTATGATTCAGGGGCCTCCAGGTCGACCTGGAAAACCTGGCCCTCCTGGTCCCCCAGGCCAAAAGGTAAACTAAATATTAAAAGTATTTTCATTTGCTTGATAGTAAAATTAAAGACAGCAACTTATATTTTTTCCCCATTTCTCTTTCTTTTAGGGAGACTGTGGTGAGCTTGGCTTGCCAGGAGTTGCAGGGGAAAAGGTAAAACAAGTAATGCTAACATGTTTAATTAATTGTGAAGATTTGATCTTGAATACTGAAATATGACGTACACAATCAGACATTCACATGTCTCCGAAGCCTTTTCCTTTGGGAAGTTAATCTACTGTATGTTTTTTCTCCCTGTAGCAAAGCTCCTCCTCTACTTTCTCTTTTTTCTCCAACTGGTTTCCTTCCTGGGAGACTAGTGAGGCACAGGTATCCTAAAGTCATGCATGACTGCAAACTCTAAATGCACTGGGTGTGGTGTGTCACAAAAACTTGACTAATGAATTAAAGTGCTATTCATAACTTTACATAGTCAAATGTTTGTCTAGTGGGTGTGAGTGAACCGAACATTTCAGACTTATGCTTCAGCCAGTCCTAACTTTCTGTTTGACTATGTTCTCATCTCTAATTTTGTGAGGATTTCTTGTTCTTGTCATGCATTTTCACAGGCAATTGAGGACTGCGCACATTACACTGATTTCTTGAATGACATTTACTGTAGTTCGTTCATGACAATAAAATTAGCATGGTAATGGAGATGGCAGTAGCCACATACAGCTCTAATACAGCTTTAGTCCAAATGGGAAATATCAATAATTAATCATAATTCATTATATATTTATATTAATCATAATATTTGGATCAAATTAACTTACAATCAATTAACCTGTAAATCCAGTGAACACTCGTGGAAAAAGAATTCTTGCTTGGCATGTGGCAGAATCAAAATCATTAAAGTGACATTGATTTGCAAGCATCAGAATCAAAACCAAGAGTTTCATTTAACTACATCACGAACACATAACTAATCTAAACTAACACAAAGCATGCATACATCTAAAAGTGAATTGAACCGGAAACAGAAACAGGAAAAGAGTCATTTAACCATCTGGGTCTTAAGAGGGTCAACCACTTATGCAAAGCCTCTGTTTTAGATACTTGCAACGTGTTTGTAGCTTGTGAAGTCTCTGAAGAAGGTACGATTCAATGGGCGGAAGTTGCAATCAATTTCTTCTGCATTGAATGAAGAAATTCTGATGAACTTAGTTGATGTTAGTCTGACTCGGTTTGGACGCTGCTGGCCCGTGACCTCATGGGGGACTGGGCATTTTGTGTCCCACACAAACAGCAACCAGTAGAAGAAGAGAGAATTGCCACTGTGAATTGCCATTTAACTCTGTGTGGAGGTCCCACTTCCACGGGTCAGTGAGCCAATGGTAACTTAAGCTTTTGGAGGGAAAGTTTACGACCCTTTGTATCAAGCATGATGCCTATGTAATTGGATTGGGTGCTGATGAAGAAACTATTAAAGAATCATGTAGGTCATCAAAATTCAAATTCATAGATGCCAAACATGGTATAGGTCAGGTTACATGAACTGGTGGTTCTGTTCAGTACAAAAGAGATATGCATGTTCCTTCATAGAACAGTTTCCCTATAACTTAATGAAGAAAGGGCTTTATGTGTCTCTCCTATGGCCTTTGCTTTTGCTTGTGGCCACATTCTTTTTCTCAGCAATAAAACGTCTTATCAGATGGTAGCCCTGGTAACTGAGACCTTTTCTGCCATAGTTGCTCTTTCAGGGGATGGTTCAGAGTGGGTTTTAAAGATTATTTGTTAAAAATAACAAGTAATTGTGTGTCTGATTTGTCTCGGTAATTACAGCAGTTCACTGTATTTGGTCTTATCGGACTATCTAAATGGTTTGTTTTGAACCAGATCAGATTGGCCAAGTCATATGATTTTTAGCCATTATTATGTCATATTTTGATGTTTTGCTGCTTAGGGATGTTGATTTCAAAGTGAACCCATGAATAATAGATGGTTTGAACATGCACGTAACGCATGCCATGTTGTACACGAGGACATTGGCTGGCATGTTAAGAAGCAGTTTCATGACTGAACTTCAAGTCAGTCAACTCGCTTTTGAACAAGCTGCAGTTCTAAATCCTCCCACCCCATTCCCTTCTCTGCAGGGTTCATCAGGGACCTCAGGGACCTCAGGGCAGGAAGGTCTGGTTGGGCTGCCTGGGCCCATGGGACCTCAAGGACATCCAGGGCCTCCTGGACCCCCTGGACCTGCATTCCGAATTACTGTAAGTTACTAAATCTTTGAAGTTAAGCACCCTCAAAGCATTTGGTCTCAGGACCAGACACACAGGACTTTGTGTTTCCTGGAGGCCTGGCACATGATCTGCCATATCCACTTGTTGTGTGTTTTTTCAGACTGATGGGAATGAAACAGAAGTTGATCTTCAATACATTCCAGGAGTCATGGGGCCACCAGGTCCACAGGTAACTGTTACATTATTATCACAGCAATACAGTGTTTATTTATGGAAGCTTGTTTCCACCATAAAATAAAAAACAAAAAAGGTAATTGGGACTTTTTATCTCACAGTTATGACTTTTTGTCTTGCAATTGCAATATATAAAGTCAGAATTACGAGATATAAAGTCAGAATTAACGAGATATAAAGTCAGAATTGTGAGATATAAAGTCAGAATTAACGAGATATAAAGTCAGAATTGCGAGATAGAAAGTCAGAATTACGAGATATAAAGTCAGAATTGTGAGATATAAAGTCAGAATTACGAGATATAAAGTCAGAATTGCAAGATATAAAGTCAGAATTGCGAGATAAAAAGTCAGAATTGTGAGATATAAAGTCAGAATTACGAGATATAAAGTCAGAATTGCAAGAAATAAAGTCAGAATTGTGAGATATAAAGTCAGAATTGCGAGATATAAAGTCAGAATTGAGATATAAAGTCAGAATTGCGAGATATAAAGTCAGAGTTACGAGATATAAAGTCAGAATTGAGATATAAAGTCAGAATTACGAGATATAAAGTCAGAATTGAGATATAAAGTCAGAATTACGAGATATAAAGTCAGAATTGTGATATAAAGTCAGAATTGAGATATAAAGTCAGAATTACGAGATATAAAGTCAGAATTGAGATATAAAGTCAGAATTGTGAGATATAAAATCAGAATTGCGAGATATAAAGTCAGAATTGTGAGATATAAAGTCAGAATTACGAGATATAAAGTCAGAATTGCGAGATATAAAGTCAGAATTGTGAGATATAAAGTCAGAATTACGAGATATAAAGTCAGAATTACGAGATATAAAGTCAGAATTGTGAGATATAAAGTCAGAATTGCAAGATATTGTTACGATCATCAGTTGAAGTGCCCGCCAAAACCTCAAGAGGGCCCTTCACCATGGACTCTTACACTCACACTCTCATTCATTCAGTAGGACTCCATTTCCCATAAGCCCCGTACCCATTCACTGATCATCGCACCAGCTGCACCTCATTCACCAGCCACTGATTACACACACACCTGAAGCACATCATTCACCCCTTAAAAGCACCACTCTCACACCACATGTCGCGAAGTCTTGATCAGTTTTCCACTATCATTTCCGAGCGTTATTCCCGTGTCTTGTTTTCCTGGTCTTGTTTTCCTGGTCTTGTTTCCTGCCTATCTGTCCCGGTTATCCATTGTTTGCTGTCTGCCCCTTTTGACCCCCTGCTTTGGATTATCTGACCACTGCTCTCTTGCCGCCTGCCTCGATCTTGTATGCCTGGACACGTTTAGGACTCTGCCTTCTCTCTGACAATCCTGTTGTTTCATCACCCTGCCTGTCTTGACCATTCTGTTAATTAATAAAAGCCTGCATTTGGATCTCATCCGTTGACTCGCCGCCGATATAAAGTCAGAATTGAGTTTTTTATAATTTTTTTTTAACTTAGTAGCGGAAACAAGCTTCCATATATATTCTACCTTATACCCGTTTAATTATTTGTTCATTTTTTTCTTTGAAGGGTCCTCAGGGGATTCCTGGAGTACCGGTGAGATTATGACAGTTGATAATGTGAAATCCAAATTGTCAAATTATAATCTACTCAGGACCAAAGTTAGTTCTCCTTAAACTCTGCAGGGCACACCCGGGTTCCCAGGTATCCCAGGCCAGAAAGGCGATGAAGGTCAAAGAGGACGAGAGGGAATGCCAGGGTTAGATGGCTTTCCTGGAAAAATAGTAGGTGAAATTTGACGAGCTTCAAGATCAGCTTTCAAAGTCAAAATTGTACCTTTAAAAAAAATCTTTCTTTTTTTACAGGGGCTAAAGGGGGAAAGAGGATGGAAAGGTGACAAAGTGAGTGTTAATTTCTAATTTGAGGACACTTTTTAATGCTAGGTGGAGGTTCTCTATTGTTGTTTTACTCAACCCTCAGCTGTTCAACAGTCGTATCCAGATTAACACTGCAAATTTTCTGTGGATCTAAGCAGCAAGTGTATAATAATATCTATATTCATCATTAGGGTGATCCTGGTCGTGTGGCAGGACCTCCAGGAGCTCCAGGGCCACCAGGTCCTCCAGGACAAGTGTTGTATATTAATGGCAGTGTAAGTTTTATCATACAGATAAACCATCAAAGGACTTTGTATAACTCTACTGACACTTTATAACACTTAGTGATCCTGCACAACTGACCGAAATGCCAATTAATTTCAGGAGAAGGAAGAATATGGAATTACTGGACCAAAGGTGAAAGGCATTGATTAATATTAATTATAATAGCTCTTCCATAATGTGAGTATTTAAATTGCATGCAGTTCGTGAAATACAGAAGGTCCCTTGTAATTATGATTTGCTCTTTACATATCTCTACTGCATTATAATGCATACAGACCTATTAAAAAATATTATAGGCCTATTGAAAAAACATTTATTTTTTATACTAAGTATAGTTCAAATATATTAACATGTTTACTGACATAACGCTTGAGACTTACTGATTTAAAAATTATAATTAAACTTTATTTGGAGTACTTCTTCTCTTTCTTAATTCTCTTAATTCTTAATATTAAGCCTAAAATGTCAATATTAATAAGGATTATATGAACTTTCAAAAAAATCAGCAAGATATACTTTTCCAATTTGTGTTCCAATTTTTGTGTTCCAATTTTTTGTGTTCCAATTTTTGTGTTCCAATTTAGCAGACTTTAAGTGTACCAGTTTAGATACCAAAAGTACAATTGCAGGGTATTTTATTTAGCACATAAATATGTAAATGTATTTGTAGTATACTTAACACAAAATAAATGTATTTCAAATACATTTTAGTATTTATTTTTCACTAAGGCAAGCACACGTCAAGCATTGTTTTTTGTTCTTGTTTTATTAGGGAGACCCTGGTGTAGATGGTCGGGCAGGATTTCCTGTAAGTTTTAAATGTCTAACTTCTCATTTTGTTGTAAGTTTAGTAAGCAGTTTGCTGTGAAGTAAGTGTTTGGTAAATCACTTGTAGTTTATATTTTGGATAACATCTATTTTAACCACAGTTGATGTAAGTATCCTCACCTAGAGTCATTTTCTTATTCTTACAGTTACAGATCACAATCAAAGGTGTGAATTATTTGAAAATAAAAAATCAGTATAGGGCCAAACTGAAACTTTACTGTCTTATATGAACTGTTTTTTGTCTTTTGATGTGTTTTTAAAGGGACCAATGGGTCCAAAAGGTGATCGGGGGGAACCTGGGCTACCAGGAGACACTGTCAAGGTATCTATCAATCATCTATTCATTTGGGCAAAAACAATGAGCTTGTTAAAGCAATTATTACAAGTTGTGATTGTAATGATTACAATATATAGAAAATTTGGGAGCTGTGTATGTTCATTCAGAGTCTTTAAGCCTAAAGATAACAGAATTGTAATAGCATTTTTATTGTTGTATGCTATTGACTGGTTAGATTTGTATTGTTCATCAGCTAGAAAAAAAACAATATTGTTCCTCAATGTAGATCTCTCCTAAAGACGGCGCAAAAAGCCTGCGAAAAATAACTCAACCCCTGGGTTGTGTCTGACCCAGGATCTGGGTAACACAAAAACTACCCAAACACTGGGTTGTTAGGTATGACAAAAACTACCCAAACACTGGGTTGTTACGCCTGACACAGGAGCTGGGTAACAGAAAAACTACCCAAACACTGGGTTGTTACACCTGACCCAGGATCTGGGTAACACAAAAACTACCCAAACACTGGGTTGTTAGGTATGACAAAAACTACCCAAACACTGGGTTGTTACACCTGACCCAGGAGCCGGGTAACAGAAAAACTACCCAAACACTGGGTTGTTACACCTGACCCAGGATCTGGGTAACACAAAAACTACCCAAACACTGGGTTGTTAGGTATGACAAAAACTACCCAAACACTGGGTTGTTACGCCTGACACAGGAGCTGGGTAACAGAAAAACTACCCAAACACTGGGTTGTTACACCTGACCCAGGAGCTGGGTAACAGAAAAACTACCCAAACACTGGGTTGTTATGCCTGACCCAGGATCAGCGTAACACAAAAACTACCCAAACACTGGAAAAATAACCCATAAAAATTACCCAAAAGGCTAAATCCAGGACTTGGGTAGAAAAAATAAGCCAAGTTCAAAAGATTTCAAAAACCCAGGACAGCGATCAACAGTCCGGCAGAGGCACGAAGATTACTCTTGCCTATGTCACAAATCCTGGTATTAGTAGTTTAGTAGATGCTATCTTTATCCAGCAAGCATTTTTTTAATCCTCCGACATTGCATTTTGTTCTTTTTTCTTCAGGGTCAGAAGGGTGAACCTGGAGTAATCTATGACTCCAGTGGTAGCTCCATTCACACAGGAGGGTTGGCTGAACAGCTGGTGAGAATCCTGCGGCTGTCATTCAGATAGATCACGTTAGATCAAAACTTCTAAAAATCCATAGCGTTATCAGACACTTGATGTAGTTTCCGTCTGTTTTAGGCTGAGCCAGGAGCTCCAGGACCAGAGGGACCAATGGTGAGTCATTGCTGGGGAATTTATTTTACCTGCAGAACTGCCCTGTGACAAATATATTGATGATGATTGTTATAGATATGCTGATATATGTTCACTCATTAGGGACCAGTGGGGCCACCAGGACCAAAAGGTGAAATCGGAATGCCAGGCAGACCAGTGAGTGTCTCTCATGCTGAATCAAATTCAACTAGATTTTCTGCAATTTTATATTTTCTGACTTCAACATAGACTTTTGCAATGTCTGCCAGACAGCAGCAACACATTAGCCAAAATGAAGTAAAGTTACAGTAACAAACACATGCTTTTGCTGTAGCACAATTATTTAGTTATTAGGTTACACTTTATTTAAGGTGTTGTTGTTACAATGTAATTATACATTTAAGTACGAAGTAATATTAACTAACTACATGTACTTACTGTAGGCTTTGATTTAGGGTTACTTGCTTATAATTATGTATAATGCATGTAATTAGCTACATGTAACAAGTAAAATAAATTACCTATTATTATACAATTTTTATTAAAAGTTAATTATTATTCACCTTTATTATTTACCCTTTTTTACCTCATGAAACATAAAAATGACTCTAACTATTGGTCTAATCAACTTTAATTGTTGCTTGCATTTTTATTACATTAATTTTTTTATTAAATTTTATATTTTTTTTAGCATAATTTGGTATATTCTTGTTTATTCCTAATCAAAAAGGGTCGACCTGGTCTGAATGGAAAAAAGGGAGCAAAAGGTGATTCGGGTGGAGGGTATGGCGTTGGCTATCAGGTAAAAATAAGCACTTTATTATGAAAAAAATTACTATGGAAGTACATATACTATATATTTGTATATTGATTTTAGGGACCTCCTGGTCCGCCTGGGCCGCCCGGTCCTCCTGGACGTCCAGCTCCTGTGGAGAGACTGAATGTGAGTAATGAACTAATGTCTTGTAGGTTTGTAAATAGCATTTGTACTCGCTCACAGTTTTTATTGTGATCTCCCTTTAGGGTTATGATGATGGCGGCTCAAGGGCTCCCTTTGGTGAGTTAAGAATGAATCTAATTTGTCATTTTCCAATCCAGATCCAGTGTGATCACATTTCAGTTTAGTATAACATGAATATGATTTGTTTGAGATGAATCGGTGTGCTCTCATATCTCAAATTTCATTTCCTCAGCTATCAAAGGGGACAAGGGTGAAAGAGGAACGCCTGGCATCCCTGGTTTGCCAGGTATGATTTATTGAAGCATCAAGCCTTTTTATAACGACTCAGAGAAGTGAATATCATCTGTTTTTGAACTGCGAAATGTGAACTTAACTTGAATGTCATCTGCCACAGGTCTCACTACCACCTTTGACATTTATGCGTTTAAGGTATGATGTTTCCAACCTTACACAAGTTTTACGTTTACATGTAGTCAGGGCTTGACATTAAAATGTATTTCAGCAAGTAACGCAGTATATTAAACGCAATTTAATGTATAATATTTTTTTCAATTGTAGTCTTTTAAAAAGGGACCTGAAACAATAAACTAAGTGCAATGTAGTGTGATTTTTCGCTACATCACTACTGAAATATCTGAAACGCTTCCGATACTCATTTTCTGCAGAATAGATACATGATCCCAGCTGCGTTTTCTCAATCTCTCATTTCTCCGACAGCGAGTGACACACAAACCCTCCTCCCCTCACTCGCTCGTTTCATTCATGGTGACATCACCAACCCCAAAATTTACATAAGCCCCGCCCCCGAGAACACACAACAAAGGGGGCGGGGCCATGTCGGGCCGCTTTAGAGAAGAGGAAGAGTTGTTGTAGTCGAGTGTTGTTGATGTCGTCATTTTACGCCGGACTGCTTCACAAACGAGGGTCGATTCAAGGAAAAAAGATGAACGTGACGACACATGCTAGTGATGAGTTGATCAACTCCACAGCAACTACATCAATTTATCCACTAACCGTTCAGAAACGTCTAAAAGTTGGAACTTCTTCCTGAGTCTCTCCATCAGTTTGAACACTTTCCTCATTTTGTCTGCGTGAGATTCTCCAGCTTTGTTGTTGTTGAGCTGTTAAAGCTCGGCCCTCTTCTGGAAAGGGGGCGGGAGCAGCAGCTCATTTGCATTTAAAGGGACACACACAAACAGCGTGTTTTTGCTCACTCCCAAACAGGAGCAAATTTGACAAGCTATAATAAATGATCTGTGGGGGATTTTGAGCTGAAACTTCAGACACAATCTGGAGACACCAGAGACTGATATTACATATTGTAAAAGGAGCATTATAGGTCCCCTTTAAAGATATCTATATGGATATCTATATGTGAAGATGCTGAGTGGCTAGTAACTTTGGAAATCCACTAGCCACAGTGGCCAGTGAGCAAAAAAGTTAATGTCAAGCCCTGAATGTAGTAATGTTTTGCTGAAAATGAACTCAGTTAGGTAATATGTTTCTCTGTAGCATGAGATGAAAGGTGAATTTGGTCCTAAAGGGGAGAAGGGAGAACCAGGAGGAGGTTTCTATGACCCTAGTCATGGTGGAGTACAAGGTCCACCTGGAAGACCTGGACCACCGGTGACACAGACATGAAATTATTCCTCTCACATTCTGAGTTAATGATTGTATCTTCTTATTGTTTAACGTGGCTTACTTGACTAAATGTTAATTTTGGTATAGGGCCCTAGAGGTGAATCTATTAGTGGACCTCCAGGGCCTCCTGGAGCCCCGGGAATCGGTTATGAGGGTCGCCCAGGTAGTCCTGGCCCACCAGGTCCACCTGGACCACCGGGATCATTCCTGCCAGGTGTATCCAGACCCTCACAAAGTAAGGAATCCACACACTGCCACTCACACGTAAAATATCTTTTTTTGGGTTCCCAGGGATGCATGTCTTGAATTCATTACTTGTCTCTCCCTTCTTGCTGTCCTGTCCATTAAATGCAAAAGCTTATTTCATTTTAACACCTTGATCCTTTAGCAATCAGTATTCCTGGGCCACCTGGGCCACCCGGACCTCCTGGAGCCCCTGGACGTTTAACTGGGGTGAGCTTTCACTACTGAAACACTGCTTACTCTTTCTATGAGATAATTCATATTTTCTATTTTGTTCCCATTTCCTCAGGTTATGGTTTTGAGGTCTTTCGACACCATGGCTGCATCAACTATTCATCATCCAGAAGGCACGCTAATCTACGTAAAGGACCGCAAAGAACTTTATATGAGAGAACAGGATGGTGTCAGAGAAGTCCTGGTAATTGTCTTGCGTTTAATATAGTTGTTCTTCATGCACATGTAAGTAGAGTACAAAATAAAGCCCAAAGTATCCAGCTAATTACTGATGAACCAACTGCGTTTTGAATTATGGGTGTCACTTCCGGTTTGGGGAACTTCTACTCAAAAAGACTGAAACGAATCTGTGTTTCTGGTTTTCATTTCAGCTTGGAGCATATACCCCTTTCATCAGAGGTCTGGTGAGTAACAAGATTAAGTAATTAATAAACCCTTATATAATACAAAAAATAATAATAGCTTTTCCATTATGTACTCATGATGTGACCAACTCAAGTAACTATTCAAGACCAAGTAGTTGGTACACTACTGCAGGATCACTGAGAGATTCGTTGAGATCATCGCTTTATTTGATTTAGTTTACTTTAGTAAACCCAACCTCCCTGCAAATCTCCGCCCAAAGCCACGCCTCTTCCTAAACACACGAACGCACAAACACACAGCTGCTCTCGGCAAAGCGTCACAAGAGACGGCGTTAAACTATCTCATGTCTCAAAGCACATAACATTACAAAAATTATAAACACAAACAACATCACATCAGTTACGGTGTGAACGCAGAATAAGCTCGTCGTTTTGATTCGGGAGGAACTGCAAAAGGTGGCTGCTGTTTGTTTGTGGTGCTCCGCGACTGACGTCTGTCTAAACTCTGCATAACATGAAACGTATGATGTCTGCATGAACAGGGAACGTAAAAACATACGATGACAGGCAGGTAGGACATTGTATTATTTCATTCGGACCGAATATAATGATTGGATGAACATTTTATGGTCCTACGCCTTCCACAGACAATAAATATTCATAAAAATACATTTAAACCGTTGATTGCTATCAGAATATGAGGAGACTGTCAACCAAAAAATGTTTCTGTAGAGAATCACCCATTGCTTTAAATACGAGCAAAATCGCCACGGAAAACTTTTCCACCCTCATGCTAAACTTCTGATCACGGGATTTAACCCACAAAGTTTTGCCGGGCAATGGTAGATGTGACTGCATTCTGCTTTGTTTTTGCACTGTTGGTTTCTAGGATAAACGGATAGAAGCAGTGGTTCGCGACGCTCAGGACTACCCTAGTACTTCTTCCCCACAAGCTCCTCCACAACCAGAAGCCCAGTATCCTGTGCCACATGATCCCAGATACCAGCCATCATATGACCCATACCACAGACACCCACACTCTTTTCCCCCAACTGATCCACGGCACTCTCCATCGGTCGACCCAATTCACCATCCGGATTCCAGAAAGCACATTCACAGCACCCACCCGGATCAGTCTGGATATCCTGACTGGAGATATGAACGTACGCACCAGCTCAGGCCTCCTCAGGAAGCCAAGCTTCCAGCTCACATACACACATCAGGCCATGCGGTAAGCACTTCATCAATAATTATTCGCTAGACTATTCATTTTTGCCAATGCACCATGACGAATTTCCAACTAATTATTCTAGGAAAGTAATTTCCATCAAACTGTAAAGAATCCTCAATTGTTAATGGACTTCCTGAAAGGCTTGCTCACATTAACAAGCATTCACAAAAAGTAATGTAAAACAAGGTGATGTTATTATTCTCTTGCCTCAAGGTGAAAAAGCTGACAATTTTACTAAAGCATTTTAACAATTTTAACACGTACTGTTTGCTATATCAATGGGAAGATAGTGTCATTCAGATTAGTATGTTTTAATATTAGTATAAATGTAACATACATTAAAGATATGTTGCGCTATTTAAATTTTATAATGCCCCTGTAAAGAGAAATGAGAGATTCTTAGTGTAATTTAGTGAATAATTCATGGCATGTTGCACATTAGATCAGGAAACTAGCTCACAAGAGGAAATTCACAAGGGAAAAGCCAGGAATACACAACACAATGACACAGAAACTCACATTAAAATACCAATCCTTACACTACCATTCAAAAGTTTGGAGTCAGTAAAATGTATACATTATATTTATAGATATATATATTTTTTTAAATAAATTTGTATTTTTATTCAGCAAGGTTGCATTAAATGGTGAAGTAATGACTGCTGAAAATTCACCTCTTCCAATGTACAACCCAGTTGGTTAAATGGTGGATAAGAACTATTTGTACCTTATAATTTGAAATATGTTTCAATGTTTCAACTAGTATTAATCAAGTCTCATTTATTTATATAGCGCTTTATACAAATACAGATTGTTTCTGATTTTTAATTTCCAACATATTTTGGGTTCATTTTAAGCCAGCCATACAGTAATTTTTAAACAATAGTTGAGTTAAATAAAACTGCCCAGCAGGTTAAGCAACATTTAACCCAACAGCTGGGTTAATAGCTTGGGTTATTTTTAACCCAGCATTTTTTAGAATGTAAAACGTGCTAAATGTCAGCTGATGTGTTTTTTATATAATCTATATTGTTTGTAATCTCTCATAACTATCTGTTTTGTCACCCCAGCTGCACCTGATTGCTCTCAACTCTCCTCAGCGGGGAAACATGCAGGGCATTAGAGGTGTAGATCACCAGTGCTTCTTACAGGCCCAAGCAATTGGGCTCAAAGGAACATTCAGGGCTTTCCTATCATCCGGCTTACAGGATCTATACAGTATTGTTCGAAAGAATGACAGGGATCTGTTTCCTATAGTAAATCTTCAGGTAAGAGCCTTCATATGTCGCGAAAGTTTGATTTATCTATTTTTTACAGTATACTGTCTTTCACAAAGATGTTTAAAGTGTTACTTCACCCAAAAATTCAGTCATCAATTCCTCTCCCTCATGCCGTTCCACTCCTGTAACACCTTCGTTCATCTTCAGAACACAAATGAAGATATTTTTGATGACATTCGAGAGCTTTCTGACCTCCGATAGACAATAATGTCATAACAAATTTCAAGGTCCAGAAAGGTATCAAAGACTTGGTTAAAATAGTCCGAGTGGTGACAATTCAATTCAATTCAAATTTATTTGTATAGCGCTTTTCACGATACATATCGTTTCAAAGCAGCTTTACAGAGAACGGATGTCAACATTACAATTTAAAGAATGCAGTTAGCAAATAACATAATTTAGTTAATTAATTTACAATCAGAGTTAGCAGTTTAACCGAAGTTGGAAGCAAAGAGCTCCCAGAAAATAAATTACATAAACAATTAGGATATAGAATTGGGCGATGTGCATGTTGATCCAGATGATTGCGTCTTCTGAAGTCCTCGCAGGAACTGGCGCCGTCTCTTCACAGGTGATGACAAGTCCGAGACAAAAATACTTTTCGTGCGCAAAAACAAAACAAACATGATGACTTATATCTAAGACAATATCTTGTCTTCCACATTCTACATCAGAACACCAATAATGAGTCGGCGTTCTGACGTAGAAGCACCGGACGTAAACAACATATGAGAAAGAGAGACGTCATTTTTGTGTTGTTTTTTGCGCATAAAAGGTATTCTTGTCGCTTCACAACATTACGGTTGAACCACTGCAGTCACATCGACTATTTTACCTTTCTGGACCTTGAAAGTGGTTAAAACATTGCTGTCTATGAAGAGTCAGAGTTCATCAAAATGTGTGTTCTAAAGATGAACGAAGGTCAGGTGTGGAACGACATGAGGGAGAGGAAAATTTAATTTTACATTTACATTTACATTTAGTCATTTAGCAGACGCTTTTATCCAAAGCGACTTACAAGTGAGGAATACAAACAAGCGATTCTTCATGAATTGGCAAATAGACACAGGAAGTGCTCACAATACAAGTTTCATACATTGCTCAGTACCATAAGCTAGAGTAGGAAGGGAAAAAGGGAAGGATAGGGTTTTTTTTTTTTTTTATGAGGGGATTAAGTGTTCACGGAAGAGATGAGTTTTAAGGTGAATTAACCCTTAATATATATTCCCCACAGGATGAGGAATTATTCAGCAGCTGGGAATCCATCTTTAGTGACACAGAGGGCAGGTTGAATGATGATGTGCGCATCTATTCGTTTGATGGTCGAGATGTTCTCAATGATGATGCCTGGTAAGCAGGTCTAAGACATTCCTTAAGAACTAGAACCGTCAGAAATGATTAGAATGATTAACCTGGAATATTTATTTTCTCCATAACCACTTCCAACAGGCCAGAGAAGATGCTGTGGCATGGATCAAGCACTCGTGGAAACAGGCAGACAGACAGTTACTGTGAAACATGGCGAACTGGTAGTCACGCGGTCACTGGCATGGCTTCCTCTCTACAGGATGGCTACCTTCTTCAGCAGTCTCCACACGGCTGCACCAACTCTTTTATCGTACTGTGCATCGAGAACAGCTACACTGAGTGAACCAAAACGTGTGCTAAACCAACGCTCGAGTCACATCACAAACTGAAGCTTGTTTTGCGACTGGTGGTTTTGTATGTTCATGTATTTTAGATTAAAAATGGGACCATTTATTTTTTTATGCATTAACTGCTGTGTGACAACCGAATGATATGCGTCGCTCCTCCTTAAAGCGTTTTATCATAGCAGAAAATATTCAACGAAATACTTGAGCGTTTGAAAAGACTTGCACGTAAACAAGCAAAAACTATTTCTAAAATACGGCTGGTTTTGCAATGCCTTGCCAAAGAATCTAAATTTTAATAACCAACTCTCGTTATATTACTATGTTGTCATTCGCATTTGTATTTAAATGATTTTATAAACATATCTACGTAACCTTTCTACATTTTTATACTTTGCGGCTCAATCACATGATTGTAGTGCAAAACGACTAGTTGACTTTCTCTTAAGAAAGATGACTTGAAATAAGTAAATCATTGTTAGTTTTTTATTATTATTATTATTTATTTTATTTTTTTTACACATAACTTGGGCACAATTTTAAAGAGTTGCAGTTCTCTCTATTCAACCGCCTGCTATATTCTGCAAAAATGACCACTAAAAATCTCAAAGCCGTTATTACTTTTATTTACTGCATTTTCAATGGTGTTTACATTAATTAATAAATACAACCTCTATTTTTTACTCGTCACTGGTTGTTTCACTCTTATAAACACTGTAATATTTATTTGGAAAATGCACTCCAGGTTCCCAAAGGGGTTTTTCACAGCGATGCCATTGAAGAACCGTGATTCTGTGTCTCAGAGAAACACAGTAGTGTGAATTTGTTCCTGAAAGAATCAGCGTTTTTGAGTGAATGATTCAATGACTCACTCGCATCACTTGGTGCCATAATGATAGATTTTATGCTTGTATGATGTTTCTATCCACAAACAGAGACAAGCATAACAGAGATATAGAGTAAAAACTCGCAGTGCTGTTGAACTTTATAACAGCACTCTTGTATAAAGAGTAAATAAAGACAGTCAAAAGAGACGGTCTCCATCAGACGTTTCAAGAAACATGATTGTATCGGGTTAATTTTATGATGATGTGGGGCTCAGACAGAGACTACTCTTGAGTTTAAGTCTAGATTCCCCACTATCATTCATATAATTTATCTCTCAACCTTTATGAGAGATGGTTACGCACGATGTCTGGCAGCAAATTCTTCAGATATACTTCTGCAACTCTAAAAATAAACATCATTTATATACAAACTTGTTTTTTGCTTGTTTCCGCCTTGGGATACACCTTGTTTCGAAGTCATAGAACATGAATACGGTTCAGCTAAAAAGCATTTCATTTACAACTGCATTTTTCACTGCAGTCAAGAGTTGGAACAAGACAGAACAAAACCTATAAACACTGTCAGTTTAGTTAAATGAGCACGTCTTCAAAAGACTTTCCATAGGGAAATAGATTTATAATGATAACTTATAACCATTTAAAGACAGCCTTTCTGTGAGCTATGAGGTTGTTAAATGAAAGCATTGAAAGTTTTAAAACAACATTGTTATATAATATAATTGCAACTTTATATCACGGAACTCTGAGAAAAAAGTGAGATAAAAACTCGCAATTACCGTTTCATACTTAGTGTTCCAAAAGTATTCTAAAGTATTTACATTAAGTTACAAAACTTGGGTAATGCATACTTGTTAAAGCATAGTAATCTGTAGTGAAATTGCCCTGTTGAATATTAAGGCATATATTTGTGTCTAAAGCTGCTTTTATAAACAATATGAAATTTACATACTGCTATATAAATAAAAAAACTACTTAAACTTTTCATTTAATAACAATTTATTTGTAAATCGACATGGTCTGGAGGTCATATAATGTAATCACACTATAAAATTAAAAAAAAAACAGTAGTATTTATATTAAAATACAGTAGAACTAAGCAAGTGTCCTGTGTACAACATTCTTGTTCAGTAACACTTTACAATAAGGTCTCGTTTGTTAACGTTAATCTATTAACTAACGTAAACATAAATAAGTATTTAATATTTGTTACTGTTAGTTCATTGATTGTACATGTGCATTAACTAAATGTTAACAAATACAACTTGTGATTTTAATAATGTATTATAAAATGTTGAAATTAACATTAAGATTAATAAATGCTGTTCATTCACAGTTCATAATAGTTAACTGACGAAACCTTATTGTAAAGCGTCACCAACGTTTATTTTGTACATGTAATATAAAGATGTTCGTCAATAAAAATATTGCATGTCAATATCAAAATACGCACCAAGCATTGCACTTCACTACGGATTTTCTTTTTCCCATTCCTAAGCAGAATTTATTTCTGAGCGATCCTGGAGCGAAAGAAAACACTGGAAGAAAAACGGTCCTCACTCCAAGCAAAAATCCCACAACTCTAAACCCTCCAGTCAGCTTCCACTCGGCACGGACCTCATATCCTAACGACATCCGCCTGGCCAATCAATGTCCAGAACTGGAACTGTTGTGTATACTTGAATATCTAGCTGCAAATAACACTTCCGGCATCACGACAGTTAAAACTGTGAAAAATGAAGTTAAAACGTAATCCTATCAGATGCTAGAAAGCCATTCTTGGCTTCCAAACATTCCTTATAAAATTATTTTACACTATCTTTGTTAATCCTAACAAAGATAACCTTATAAAAAGACAAACAATTAAACAAAGACAACCAGATCTAGCAAAATCTTGATCTGAGAATAGATTTTCCATCCAACTGACCTCAATCACTACATTTAATTTCCACAAAATTAGATTTTGATGAGAAAAAAAACAAATCTAGTGCCATTCCTAAACAATTGGACAAACATAAAATGATAAAAACCAAGGCTATCCGTGCTTAAAATAATAAAATGTTCTGATTTTGAAGTAACAGTTGATGAGATGGAGAATCTCCACCTGTAAGGCACAATTGCTTCGAGTCTCATGTCTTGCTGGCTCCGTTGTGTGCGGTTGTGTCGTCACCAGCTGCGGTCATGGGACTGAGTTCAGTGGCTGCTTCCGCAGGCTCTCGTCCTCCTCTTTGACTGCGGTAGTGACGAGTGAGGATGAAGGCGCTACAGCCCAGATAAACTACAGTCAGCAGAGTGAAGTAAAAGAAATAAACTAAAAACTGCAAAAGAAAAAGAGAAAGAATCAGGCCAAAATCATTCTGCATTATATTATCTATTAAAGAGCCGTTTCTCAATACTTGGGTCCCTTTTTCAAAACGCTTCATTCGGTGAGCACAAAAGCAGTCTCTGTGGATCATTTATCATTGCTTTGGCAAACAAAAACATTTAACAATGACATCTTTAACCCTTCTGTGCTGTTCGTGGTGTTTTCATCCACTGTGGGGAATTTTTGAGTCTTAATTTGGCCGTAACTTTCTCCGTGTTTCAGCAAATGGAATGATTTTTGGTGACAAATCTTATTTTGACACATATTTTGGGAAAATGCTTCGAAAATGTTCAAAAACTCAACAGTACTCTGTGGGCAAATTCACGACCCTTTCGTTATGATTTTAACTGCTTTAAAAATGTATCAGATAAATATTTTTTTCAAATTTTTTTGCTTAAATCTATTAAATCAACCTCAGTCCTGATCAAAACTACTAAATTTAAAAAAAAAAAAAATCAGGATTTTAACTCTTTAATTGCCAAATTCATAAATGATGTCACTGATTTGGGAAAAAATGTGTCAAAGATTAGAAACAACATTGGCTTTGATGCGTTGTTAGTTTTTGTGCAGCATCAGATTTTAACGTTTTAAAGAGTTAAAATCCTGAGTTTTTTTTTTTTAAATTTAGTAGTTTTGATCAGGACTGAGGTTGATTAATAGATTTAAACAAAAAAAATTGAAAAAAATATTTATCTGATACATTTTTAAAGCAGTTAAAATCGTGGCTGTTTTCAGAAACGGTAGTGAATTTGAACAATGCACAAGGGTTAAGGGTGCGTTCACACTTGTAGTTCGATTGGTTTGGTTCGTTTGGTCCGGACCAAAAAACAAAAACAAAACATATAGTTCTGGTCCTCTTAGCGTTCACACTGGCATTTTTAACAGCGAACCTAAAGTTACCGAACCAAAGGCGTAGAGATACGGTCACGACCTGATTGGTCGGCTTTTATGACGTATATTTGGCGACGGAGCTCGCTTACCAAACATTCAAAACAACGCTGTGTTCTGGATTAAACACCATCATTGTATGCGTGTACATATGCTTTATTTTTACCAGCTGAGAACTCACGAAGAGCTCATCAAATGTTCAAAACACTCAAAACAGCAGCAGGATTTCCTCCGTTGTTCACAGAAACAGAAACTTCACCTCCTCGTTGCTCCACGTTTGCCCTCGACTCATTTTGGATACACCGATCTTCCCGCGTCGTCGAATCAGCTGACTTGTAGCGTCGCATCTTGTGACATCACGTCCTGTTTTTGGTTGGTTTACATGTCTTTGGTCCGTGTTGCATTCATATATCGACCGAACCGCACCAGAGTTGGTTTGGAAGCGGACCGAGACCCGTCTTTTTAGCGCTTGTTTGGTGCGCACCAGGGTTCGGATGGCAGCGTTCACATATGAACCGCACTAACTGAGCAGAGTTCGTTTTAATCGAACCAAACATGACAAGTGTGAACGCACCCTAAAATGAAATGAACCAAAACTACATGTACCTACAGGCCAATTTGCACACTACTCTTTTCAAAACTGTTAAAGAGACGAAAAATGAAAATATGTCATTTACTCAAGTCAGCTTTACTTATATAGCGCTTTTTACAATGCAAATTGCAGTTTTACATTAATAACTGGCAAATAATTTTGGCCGCACAGCAGCTCCCGAAGAAAATGGTGTCATTGTCCATCTTATTCTATATATTATTGATTCATTCCGTTGCAAATATCAATAGTTATTAGTCTAGTTAATTTCTGTATATCAGCACTGCAGAAAACAGTGACGTAATCGTCCGGCTCAGATCAGTTCACATACAATGACACCAATACTAAAAACACTGCTGAATATCAAACAAGTGTCCCCAACTTAAGCATAATACTTTCGTTCATCTTCGAAAATAGGAACGAATATTTTTTAGATATCTGATTTGTGTTACGCAGCACGTTTGAGCTTCACAAGAACCAATTTTTGTTCTATGATGATATTTTACAACAAAAATCATTGAGTAATGCGACATGTTGTAAGTGTTTTTTAGATCGTTGTTAATGACGATGTGTGCTTTGCTAGTGTTATGGAAGAATGAGTTGATTTGAGACGTGCATGGAGCGTTTCCGTAATCTTGGCGCAGTTTGAATACGAAATGAACTGCTTGGCCAAGCTGAAAGTTAATAGTAACAACCGTGTGAAGAGTTTTGAAAAAGTGACCTGGTCTTGTCTTTCTGTGCAACTATTAACAGAAGTCGTTCCAGAACTTTACACACCTGAGAATGAACATTCAAAGCCAGTCCTCTCTTATCTGCCACAATGATAGTGATGATCGTCTTCAGGATTGTTCCGAGAAATGTGTTTACACCAAACACTAAAGCACACAGTTCTTTAGTGAGAGAGGAGGCAATCTGGAAACTGAGAGGAAAAACACGAAATGAATTATTCACGGACACACATCTGGAGAAGTTTATTTTCTTTAAATTGTTTAGTTTTTCTTTTAGTTCCATCAAAAGCTTCTTATGTGACAAACTACAACAAACGTAAAGTTCTCTGTGAAATGAATGTTTTAACAGGTGCGTTCATCTCATCAGCACTTTTATGCAATTATCATTTAATGGGAGTTTTTGACAAATAAAATGTAATTATAAATGTATTATATGACTCACATGGCGATAGGCACGAGGAACTGGTAGAAGCCTCTGAACAGGGCATATGCCACATAGCAAACCCAGATATTGTCTGTGAGTCCCATGAGCAGCAGCAGACCGGCCTGCGCCGCAGTGATCGACCCAATCACCAGCTCAGACCACAGATTCCATCGAATCTTCACATAGCCTGCTGCAAATGACGTGATCGCACCTGTGGAGCACATGATTGTGACTGACATGTAATGATCAAACAAAATCTGAAAAATGGCCATGCAGATATTTTCTATTTGAGTGTCATTTACAACATCTGGTCCTGGAGAGATGCTTTCCTGCAGAGTAGAGCTCGACTCTGATTAAACGCACCTGGATCAACAAAAACACTCTGCAGGGAAGTGGCTTTCCAGCACCAGGAGTGAGGAATCCTGGTTTACGTGTCTTGTTGTTTTGTGTTTGCCAAGCACGTGTCGTGCCCGAGCTCAAAGGTTGTGGAACATGAACTTTGCTTGTTCTCGCTAAATAGTTTATGATGTAAAGCTCAATTAGGACTTTTAATCATTAGGAGATCGTAAACACACACACACACACACACACACACACACAATGACCTGTCAAATGCACTGGAAACTTTGATGACCCAGATTGAAATTCATGTCAGAACAAATAAGCAGATAATTATTGGTCGATAATCAATAAATGGCTGTTATTCTAAAAACATTATTTTGTTTTAAAAAGAGAGAAAATTACAACAAACAAAATCTAAAACTATACACTGTAAAAAAAAAAAATGCTGGGTTAAAAACAACCCAAGTTGGGTTGAAAATGGATTAGATTAGGTTAAATGTTTGACCCGACATGCTGGGCAGTTTTATTTAACTCAACTAGTGTTTAAAAATGACTGTGTGTCTGGATTAAAATGAACCCAAAATAGGTTGGAAATTAAAAATCAGACACATAATTAATAATAATAATAATCAAAAGGTGAACATTTATTAAGAAGCAACTTAATAAATCTTTAATTGCTATCAATTAAACTTATTAATAAATGTTAATTTCCAACATATTTTGGGTTCATTTTAGGCAAGAAATACAGGAATTTTTAAACAATGGTCGAGTTAAATACAACTACTCAGCTTTTAACCCAACCGCTGGGTTAGATGATGACAAAATAAATCTAAATATTAAAATAAGTGATTTGGAGGCTGATTACAGATATATTGTGCGTCTTTATTTATGAGCACCGCTTTTAGTAAGTGGTGTCCTCTTGAAATTAAACAGTTGGTAGACGAGGCTCTTTCCCAACAAACTGCCGGCTTAAAGTGCTTGAAGAGTTACTTCACCCGAAAATGAATTAGTCATTAATTCCTCTCCCTCATGTCGTTCCACACCCGTAAGACCTTCGTTCATCTTCACAACACAAATGAAGATGTTTTTGATGAAATCCAAGAGCTGTCTGACTTTCCTTTAGACAGCCGTCATAACCAATTTCGAGCCCCAGAAGGGTTTTAAAGTCATGTTGCTCAGCGTCGACCAATGATGAGCCGCTGTTCCAAGATCTTACGGGTTTGGAAAGACATGAGGGTGAGGAATTAATGACAAAAACTTCATTTTGGGGTGAATTAACCCTTTAAGAAATCAGAGTGGATGCTATTTCCTAAAAAATACTGACTTTGTGGTTGAGATTATCATTTTTCTGTTTTATACGGTGGCCGAGAGAGCTCAAAGTGCTGCAAATAAGAAAACACATGCAAATAAAAAAAAAACACATGCAAATAAAAAAAAAACACATGCAAATAAAAAATCATCATCAGTTTGACAACACATGTGCTGCAAATCCTCACAACACAAGCAAACACAAAAACGCGGTGCAAATACAAAAAGCACTGCAAATAGCACAAAACATAATATATTTAATATTTTTTAGTTTGTGCTGTTGTGAAGTAGGGTCCGTCACTTTTTGGGGTCCCCCTTGAAACATTTCCGTTGTTGTTTTGTGCTATTTGCAGCACTTTTTTGTGTATGGATGTGTTGTGAGGATTTGCAGCACATGTGTTGTCAAACACGTTTTTTTTTATTTGCATGTGTTTTTCTTTTTTTTGCATGTGCTTTTTTTATTTGCATGTGCTTTTTTTTATTTGCATGTGCTTTTTTTTATTTGCATGTGTTTTTTTTATTTGCATGTGTTTTTTTTTATTTGCATGTGCTTTTTTTATTTGCATGTGCTTTTTTTTATTTGCATGTGCTTTTTTTATTTGCATGTGCTTTTTTTTATTTGCATGTGTTTTTTTTTAATTTGCATGTGTTTTTCTTTTATTTGCATGTGCTTTTTGTATCTGCATGTGTTTTTCTTTTATTTGCATGTGTTTTTTTATTTGCATGTGTTTTTTTTATTTGCATGTGTTTTTCTTTGATTTGCATGTGCTTTTTTTATTTGCATGTGCTTTTTTTATTTACATGTGTTTTTCTTTTATTTGCATGTGCTTTTTTTATTTGCATGTGTTTTTTTTATTTGCATGTGTTTTTTTTTATTTGCATGTGTTTTTTTTATTTGCATGTGTTTTTTTTTTATTTGCAGCGCGTTGAGCTCTCTCGGCCACCGTAGTTTTAACTTAAATACAGCAACAATATATTAACCATCTTACCTAATAATGTCGAGGCGGCCTCGACTCCTCCGTTGTAGACGTGCTTGTTTTCTGTGGCGGGGTAGACTTTATTCCACAGGATGTGCACATAAAACACAACTAAATAGTAACCAGTGGAGTTGAACACCCACCACAAGCTCCAAAGCCGTAAACTAGGCACTTTCACCACATGCTTTAACTCCTTCAGCATTTGAACAAACACTGAATTTGCCAAAGAAAGGGAATTGTGGTTACTCCGCAGCGCTGCCACACTGCCATCTTTCTCCTCGGGCTTCATTCTGGCCAATTCGGATCGAGCCGCTTCCTTCCTCTCCTCCTCCAGGCGGGCTCGGTTGAAAAACAAGCTACGCTTGGGCCACGGCAAGCAGAAGGACAAGAGCAGCCCGAAAGCGACAAACCCCAGAGAGACCGCGCTTAACGTCACGTACGACACTTCCCCCAGTGACACGCACAGCTGACCCAGCACAGAGCTGGTGAAGACTCCCATGAGCACCGACGAGCGGGAATAGCTGGCCACGCGCTGGTAAACAGTCGCCGGCACTAGCGAGAAGATGTAGGAGGAGTACGCCACACGGGCGGCCATGGTGATGCCGTAAAAGAACTCCATCAACTGCATCTCCAGCAACGAGGAGCCCAAAAGCAGCAAGAGCCAAATGGACACATGACTCAAGCTCTGAAGGATCAGCACAGGTTTGTAGCGAAGGTAATCCGTCAGCAGAAACACGGGCACCAGCACCGCCATATAGGAATATGAGAGGACTGGGTTGATTTCATTGGTCACCTGTGAAGATCACAGAAAGTCATCGTTACCTGTGATGTGGTGGAGCGGGAGATGATTGTAGTCATTAATGTAACATCAGTAATATCATCATAGACAATGCACTTATACAGTGTGAAACATCAGATTATGAATACCCATGATTAATTGTTGAAGTAAGAGCATCAAGATAGCATCCAAAAAAAAATTAAACACAAATGGCACCCTAAACACTAGCGGTCTTCCTACAAGTCTGTGGTTTCACTATGTAGTGCTACTTTGACTCTTGGGAAGAAGTGAGCCGGGCACTCGCAAGCACCCTTCTGAACCTAAAATGACAAATGGACACCCTACGGTCTCGTGGACTTCACGGTGGTCCACAAGGCTGATAGTGCATATGAAGTTTGCCATTTGGGACAGGGCCTGTGTCACGGTCTTTATGATCTTAAGATGTGTTTGAGGACATGTTTTGTATTGAATAAAATCAATATAGTTACATTTCTTTCACCTCTATTACAATTATACGGCGTAAATGTAACGTGTGCTTCAGTTTAACTGCATTCCACTTGATTATGTTATGAATTTAACTGACACAGTTAATGACTGTATATTCAGTTCAAAGCGACAGGGTGAATATTTCCTGAACAAATAAGCAAAAAACAGAATCAATGATTCCTAATCTGTCTAATGCATACCTCAGACATCCATTTAGTATGGAAGTTTATTTCTCACAATTGTGACATAAAAAAAAAACTGGCTTTATCTCGCAATTCTGACTTTATATCTCGCAATTCTGACTTTATATCTCGCAATTCTGACTTTATAACTCGCAATTCTGACTTTATATCTCGCAATTCTGACTTTATATCTCACAATTCTGACTTTATAACTCACAATTCTGACTTTATATCTCGCAATTCAGACTTTATAACTCACAATTCTGACTTTATATCTCGCAATTCAGACTTTATATCTCGCAATTCTGACTTTATATCTCACAATTCTGACTTTATAACTCACAATTCTGACTTTATATCTCGCAATTCAGACTTTATATCTCACAATTCTGACTTTATAACTCACAATTCTGACTTTATATCTCGCAATTCAGACTTTATAACTCACAATTCTGACTTTATAACTCGCAATTCTGACTTTATATCTCGCAATTCTGACTTTATATCTCACAATTCAGACTTTATATCTCACAATTCTGACTTTATATCTCGCAATTCTGACTTTATAACTCGCAATTCTGACTTTATATCTCACAATTCTGACTTTATATCTCGCAATTCTGACTTTATATCTCGCAATTCTGACTTTATATCTCGCAATTCTGACTTTATATCTCACAATTCTGACTTTATATCTCGCAATTCTGACTTTATATCTCGCAATTCTGACTTTATATCTCGCAATTCTGACTTTATAACTCGCAATTCTGACTTTATATCTCGCAATTCTGACTTTATATCTCGCAATTCTGACTTTATATCTCGCAATTCTGACTTTATAACTCACAATTCTGACTTTATATCTCGCAATTCAGACTTTATAACTCACAATTCTGACTTTATATCTCGCAATTCTGACTTTATAACTCACAATTTTGAGCTTATAACTTGTCATTTTGAGTTCATAACTCACAA
The DNA here is from genome assembly GCA_038088235.1 of Zacco platypus. Classification (NCBI taxonomy): domain Eukaryota; kingdom Metazoa; phylum Chordata; class Actinopteri; order Cypriniformes; family Xenocyprididae; genus Zacco; species Zacco platypus. Next base: position 1,462,222 of record CM076074.1, read on the forward strand.
TTATAAGTTTATTACAATTCTGACTTCATAACTCGCAATTTTGAGTTTATATCTGTATTCTCACAATTCTGACTTTATAACTCAATTCTGACTTACAACTCGCAATTGCAAGTTTATAATCACACAATTATGAGATAAAAGGCGCATTTATACCTTGAGCTAAACAGAAGTGTCTTAATCCATGACACAGATGCTGCGCTACAAACAAATAAACACTGGCACTTGGACTACTTTGCTGTGGAAAATTCCCAGACAGATATTCTCTGCATGTGGTTGAAT
>CM076074.1:1467500-1502500 GCA_038088235.1 Zacco platypus
AAATGTTATAAGTATTACATTAATAAACTGTTCATAATGTAAAAATGTTATAAGTATTACATTAATAAACTGTTCATAATGTAAAAATGTTATAAGTATTACATTAATAAACTGTTCATAATGTAAAAATGTTATAAGTATTACATTAATAAACTGCTCATAATGTAAAAATGTTATAAGTATTACATTAATAAACTGCTCATAATGTAAAAATGTTATAAGTATTACATTAATAAACTGTTCATAATGTAAAAATGTTATAAGTATTACATTAATAAACTGTTCATAATGTAAAAATGTTATAAGTATTACATTAATAAACTGTTCATAATGTAAAAATGTTATAAGTATTACATTAATAAACTGTTCATAATGTAAAAATGTTCTCAAAATCGTGAGCTCATAATTTTTACATTATGAGAAATCTGTTAGGTTACACTTTCTATGATGCCTGTGTTTATAATGCATTATAAAGGTATTCTTAGTGTATTATAATATCCTTATAAACAACTTTATAATGTGTTGTACCGTCGTATAAATAATCATAACAACAGTTTCAACTGTAGGGGATTTTTTTACAGTTAAAGACCCAAAAGACCAGACATGACAAATGAAGACTCGGAGTCAGAGTCTTAAAAAATAAATTAAAGAAAATTTTTCTGAAGAATAGTTTGCAGTTTCATCAGCTTCAAGTCTCACAACAATTATCCTCTAACAGAGTCCACTAACACGTCATTACTAACATTCTGATTGGTTAAGAAAACTAGACAAAACTGGTCATTTTCCACACATGGACAGATAGTCAGAAGCATATCTCCTTCATCATGATGCTGACGATCAGACCCTGAACTCAGGGACAGGATGTCCTGTTAACTCAGGACAAGGTGTCTTCAGGCAGGGTTGGTGGAGTAACGAAATACAAGTAACTTATTTACGTATTTAAAATACAAAATGTGAGTAACTGTATTTCATTTTAAATGGGTGGTAATCAGATTACAGTTACATCTGAAAAGTGTTTTAGATTACCAAAGTGATTACTTTGAGTTTTAATGTCATTTAAACAGCGATTGGTGATTCTCTGACTCTGACCGTCTGAAAAAATGAGTTAAGTTTCATGTTTTCCACTGTTTTCATGTTTTGTGAGTCATTTTATAATTCACTCGTCACTGCAACTTTTTCTCACAATTTGTTTTTTTCCCTCACAATTTCACAATTCTGACTTCTTTTTCTCAGAATTGCGAGATTTAAACTCACAATTGCAAGTTATAAAGTCAGAATTTGGAGATATAAACTTGCAATACTGACTTTTTTTCTTGCAATTGTGAATTTAGTATGTGAGTTTATATCTCATAATTCTGACTTTTCTCAATATTGTGAGTTTATATCTCATAATTCTGACTTTTCTCAATATTGTGAGTTTATATCTCATAATTATGACTTTTCTCAATATTGTGAGTTTATATCTCATAATTCTGACTTTATAACTCACAATTGCAACTTTATATCACACAATTCTGAGGGAAAAAGTCAGAATTGTGAGATAAAAACTTGCAACCTTTTTTTGTGTGTTTGTTCCACACTTATTAGTATTCCAAAGTATTCTAAAGTAAGGCTGGAGTTGATCTGAGCTCTGCTCCGAACAGGAAACTTTCCCAAAACATACTGATAAGTTGTACTTGTTCATCATTATTTTCTAGTGTTTGAAAATGAAAAGGATAATAACTGTATTTATATAAGTTGAAGTTATTCAATAATGAATATTTAGAAAGATAAATGTTGATTAATAACTTCATGATTAATCACTCCAAATGTATATATTGAAGCGGCAGTGGATTCCAACCCTTCAACACTGCATTATAACCCCAGATGAAGCATTTATAATGCATCATAAGGGTATTATTAATGCATTATAATACATGCCTTATAAACAACCTTATAATGTGTTGTTCTTCTCATGAATATTTATGACAACAGTAATAATACTTACCTAAATTATGATTTATAACACACAATATACATCATTTTATCCACTTAAGATGCAATTGATTATATATCACAAATCCCCAGAGTTAAATCAACTCTGCTCAGATAACATTTGGTCCCGCTCTAAATTTTGTTAAAGTAACACTGAAGCAGAGTTAAAGTTAATGAGATAATTAAGCAATTAATTAAGCGATGATTGAACATTAATGATGAACACCTGCTGTTAACAAGCAGAATCACTGAAGAAAAGAGAAACACAAGAACAACAACTGACTTCAGCCACAGTCTTAGATGAAATCAACTGAAGATAAAAGACATTCAATCTCTGAAGAGTGTTACTTTAACACTAGTTCAGTGTTACTTTAACACTATTTAGAGAGGGACCAAATGTTATCTGAGCAGAGTTGATTTAACTCTGGGGTTTTTACTGTGTAGATTCATGTTTTATTTATTACATTATGTGCAGTTATGAGTTACTACACGTGACTTTTAGGTAAACTTACCAAGAGAATATCACACATCCTTATTGAAAGTATTGAAAAATGATCAAGGAAAATCAACAAAACCCATGAGAGATCAAGAGACTTTATTGAAAAAAAAAATGAATATGCAAACGAAAGCATTCTGCAAGTCAAACCATGAGTCATTCAGCAGCAAACATTTAAACCTGTAGTCGACATGGAAAACTTTTATAAGTTTAACTAACAAAAGCACAGTGTCATCCATTTTGTATAAGGTGACATGATCTGTTATACTGTATAAAGACATTCAGAATAGCAATGCTTGTACATCCAGACCCTGTTATATGGGTGTGAATATACAAAAGTCAATGACAATTAATGATCTCTAGCGACTAGAAATGACAGAAACACAAACATATTCACTTACATGAACTCTTGCAATGCAATAAAATGAGATATATAAATTATCACATGGTCTTAAATACAAGTCAACACCAAAATGCATACGTGAAATAATTATACATTACATTATAACTCATCAAAGCCCATTTCTTTGATATAAATAATAAACATTCTGAACTGTTAACATAGAGCATATACAGAAGATATACAACTTATGAATGCAATGAAATCACTATCTACTGAAACAAAGTTGAACAGAAAACCTTGAGCAAGTGTATTATAAGTAGGCTGTTGTTTCGTCGAGCTAAACCGCAAATGACCTGTTAAAAAGACTTTATTACATTCAAATCAACTTCTATAACTTGCTCCCTTGCCGTATAATCTGTTTGCAAAGACCCGCCCCTTAGTTACTGTTGCTACGTCCGACATGCCGTGCGCTCGTGTTCTTCTCACGCAGTGAAAAATACATCGACACTGACAACGTATGAAACAGTTCTTTAATTTTAAAGAAGTTTAATCAATAAATAGTGTGTTTAATGTGTGGTGACAGATCGCTGTAGCTCCTCGTGAAGCGATCATCTCTTCATACTAGTTCATTTATAGCATCAAATAAACATGAATGAACATCAGAAGGAATGTTGTTTCAAGACGTGATTCAAGTTCACCAACGTTAATCTACTAACTCCCCTGACCGCTTTGACGGACAAAATATTGGATTCTGGGTTATGATTGGTCGGATCGCCTGTCAATCAAACTGAAGGGTCGATTGAATTTCCAAAACTTCTTGAAGATGTGGTCCACTGATGATTTACTTCATGTTTATTGACTAACTATTGTAACACTTTGAGTTCACATTATTGCAGTGCACAACACAGCAGTAAATACAGATGTAAACAGAGCATTACTTCATAAACTAGTACAATTACTTGAAGCAGAGTCAATAGAGTTGAGCTAAAATGTCAAAACTTAAACAATCAGTTTTCTTCGAAAGGCTCGAAATATGACGAGCTCGGCTGGTTTGTAATTGTACAAATGGGGAATAGACAATTAATTCAGATCGAAAAGACAAAAAAATCGGTAAAACTTTACAATAAGGTCTCATTTGTTAACATTAATTAATGCATTGACTAACTATTTGGTTACACTTTATTTTAAGGTGTCCTTGATCGTGATCGTCACTTTCGTTCTCTTATTATTCTTCTGGACAAACGTTTGGTGCGTATCTCGTCTCGTTTGTCACAGACCCATGAGTGAGGCGTCAAATTGTACATTCTAGTGTGATTATACATTTAAGTACTAAGTAACATTACTTAACAATTAATTAATTAGGTTAGATTAGAGTTTAGGGTTACTATAGTAACTACATGTGTATAACATGTAACAAGGACACTGTAAAATAAAGAGTTTTGTATATATATATATACACATATATAATATTAATAGTATATAATATAATATATGTAAAAAAGTGTTTTATATATATATATACATATATAATATTAATAGTATATAATATAATATAATATATGTAAAAAAGTGTTTTATATATATATATATATATATACATATATAATATTAATAGTATATAATATAATATATGTAAAAAAGTGTTTATAAATATATATATAATATATATATATATATTTATAAACACTTTTATATATATTATATATATATAAAACACTCACTTTTTTACATATATTATATTATATACTATTAATATTATATATGTGTGTGTATATATATATATATATATATATATATATATTATTCTAATAACATTTATTAACCTTTGTTAATGCAACTTTGTTACAACTTTTGATCTAAAAAATGTATTAGTAAATGTTGAGGTTAACATTAAATAAGATTAATAATTGCTGTAGTTTTGTTAGTTCACATTAACTAATAACTAATGTTAACAAATGAAACCTTATTGTAAAGTGTTACTAAAAAAAATAAATAAATCATTGGATATCACACATATATTGTGTGTTATAAATTATGAGCCAACAATGAATTTACACAGTTTTGTTTCATGATTAAAATGAATTGGAAACCAGTGTTCTCTTTTTCTAAAATCACTCTATTTACGCCTGCTTTGCCAATTACGGAAGTTAAATAAAGCATCTTTTAATACGATTTATTGCTCACATTACATGTATGATAACTCGCGTAAATTTTTAATGTACCGTAAAATATTGAGAAAGCAGTTCATTTAAATAAATAAGAGCAATAACAACTGCTAGACATTCAGCATGCTAAGTTTCAGTGCTAAAACTCTAAACTAGATCTAATTCATAAGACAAAGCATCATATTTTTGTACACAGACAAAGTTTCAAAATGACCTAAATACATGTTTCTTATTAGAATAGTTTAGAGCCTTCAGTGTAGATCATAAAAACAGGCTCGTTTTGGGTGAAGATTTGTTTTTTCATAGTTTTTTTCTGGAATGAATTAATTGAATTACACTAAATGCAACTCGAAAATCTTGAGGAACAAACTATATAAATTCCCAGGTTTTAAGAAAACTGGCCCAAAAACAGTTCAAAACCAGAACGTCGTCGCTAAACGGGGCACAATGTGACTTCAGGAGGTTGTCATGGTCGAAGGGTCCGTCCACATGGCCGCCACATCTCTGAACCTGCAGAGAGTAGAACAATGTTCGCTTTTGATTTAGTTTTCATTGTTCCCTGTCACTGTTTTCATGAGTTCTTCTTACTATTGGGTTTCCATGGTTTCTGATTAAGTTACGCACAGGGTTGAGGAGTAACGAAATACTAGTAACTTAATTGGGAGATATAAACTTGAAATACTGACTTTTTTTCTTGCAATTGTGAATTTAGAATGTGAGTTTATATCTCATAATTCTGACTTTTCTCAATATTGCGAGTTTATATCTCATAATTCTGACTTTTCTCAATATTTTCAGTTTATATCTCATAATTCTGACTTTTCTCAATATTGTGAGTTTATATCTCATAATTCTGACTTTTCTCAATATTGCGAGTTTATATCTCATAATTCTGACTTTTCTCAATATTTTCAGTTTATATCTCATAATTCTGACTTTTCTCAATATTGTGAGTTTATATCTCATAATTCTGACTTTTCTCAATATTGCGAGTTTATATCTCATAATTCTGACTTTTCTCAATATTGTCAGTTTATATCTCATAATTCTGACTTTTCTCAATATTGTGAGTTTATATCTCATAATTCTGACTTTTCTCAATATTGTCAGTTTATATCTCATAATTCTGACTTTTCTCAATATTGTGAGTTTATATCTCATAATTCTGACTTTTCTCAATATTGTGAGTTTATATCTCATAATTCTGACTTTTCTCAATATTGCGAGTTTATATCTCATAATTCTGACTTTTCTCAATATTGTGAGTTTATATCTCATAATTCTGACTTTTCTCAATATTGTGAGTTTATATCTCATAATTCTGACTTTTCTCAATATTTTCAGTTTATATCTCATAATTCTGACTTTTCTCAATATTGTGAGTTTATATCTCATAATTCTGACTTTTCTCAATATTGCGAGTTTATATCTCATAATTCTGACTTTTCTCAATATTGTCAGTTTATATCTCATAATTCTGACTTTTCTCAATATTGTGAGTTTATATCTCATAATTCTGACTTTTCTCAATATTGTCAGTTTATATCTCATAATTCTGACTTTTCTCAATATTGTGAGTTTATATCTCATAATTCTGACTTTTCTCAATATTGTGAGTTTATATCTCATAATTCTGACTTTTCTCAATATTGCGAGTTTATATCTCATAATTCTGACTTTTCTCAATATTGCGAGTTTATATCTCATAATTCTGACTTTTCTCAATATTGTGAGTTTATATCTCATAATTCTGACTTTTCTCAATATTGTCAGTTTATATCTCATAATTCTGACTTTTCTCAATATTGTGAGTTTATATCTCATAATTCTGACTTTTCTCAATATTGTGAGTTTATATCTCATAATTCTGACTTTTCTCAATATTGCGAGTTTATATCTCATAATTCTGACTTTTCTCAATATTGTGAGTTTATATCTCATAATTCTGACTTTTCTCAATATTGCGAGTTTATATCTCATAATTCTGACTTTTCTCAATATTGTGAGTTTATATCTCATAATTCTGACTTTTCTCAATATTGCGAGTTTATATCTCATAATTCTGACTTTTCTCAATATTGTGAGTTTATATCTCATAATTCTGACTTTTCTCAATATTGCGAGTTTATATCTCATAATTCTGACTTTTCTCAATATTGTGAGTTTATATCTCATAATTCTGACTTTTCTCAATATTGCGAGTTTATATCTCATAATTCTGACTTTTCTCAATATTGCGAGTTTATATCTCATAATTCTGACTTTTCTCAATATTGAGAGTTTATATCTCATAATTATGACTTCATAACTCACAATTGCAACTTTATATCACACAATTCCGAGGGAAAAAGTCAGAATTGTGAGATAAAAACTTGCAATGACCTTTTTTGTGTTTGTTTCACACTTATTAGTATTCCAAAGTATTCTAAAGTATTTAGATTAAGTTACTAAACTTGAGTAATGTAACGAAATATGTTACAAATTACTTTTTAAAGCATTATTTTGTAATCTCTAGTGAAATACATTTTAAAAGTAACCCACCCAGCCCTGATTACGCACATGTTCCGTTAATTATCTAGCTCTCAGTTCTTTTCTGTTCATGAACGCATTTGTGTTTGTTTCTCCTTCTTCGTCGTGTACTTACTACAGCCACAGTTCGTGACAGTTATAGGGTTCAATTTTAAAGAACAATTGTGCACCCACCTATAGGCGTATATTACTAACTCGCCCTTTAAATAACAAAAAGTACTTTAGAGCAGGTTTTTGTTGGTCAATGGCGCAGTCGTTTTCCTCAAAATAGCAACACGCCAACAGTGCACCTGAACACTGTTTTCAGACCAGCACGCCCAGTGTTGTTTTATTCATTAGTGTGTGTAATACAAAATACATGTTTTAAGTTCTACTAAAATAATCTTTGAGTCGTTTACCTAAATGTATTCTGAGCTTAACGGGTTTTACAACCACTGCATCAAAATAATTGAGAAATGAGAAACATTATGTACGGTAATTCAGTGCACTTAAACATTAAATGAAAACAAACTGAAGCTTTTCAGTTCCACTTAATTGAAATGTGTAATTACTTAAAAAATTTGAGTTCATTTTTTTATGTCTACAAGCTGTTTAATTGAATGAATTAAAATATAGAGGTAATTAATTAAAACTAAATCCATAAAGCGCCTGACAGAACCCATTAAGAGTGAAAGAAATAAATCTTTTAAAGATAAAAAGCATGTGCCAAGTTCTTATAAATGTCATCTTTGTTCTTACGTTGGTTTTAATAGTTTTTGTTTTTGTCATAATGCGGCATAACCATTAAGCAAAAAGTAAAAAAGTTTGTGGTCAGCAAAAACAAATAAATACTTAGTTTTCCAGCAAGGATGCATTAAAATGCAAAAACAACAGTAAAGACATTCATAATGTAGCAAAATCTTTCTATTAAAATGAAAAATTCTTTCACATGTCCACAAATCAAATCAATATTTTCACGTAATACTAATAAGAATGGATTCTTGAATATTAAATCAGCATATTTGAATAATTAATCTTACGGATCATGTAACACCGAAGACTGGAATAATGGTTGTTAAAAATGGAGCAGGAAAAAAGGAAAATTCATTTTATTACTATTTTAAACTGTATTGTTGATCAAATAAATTAAACTTTGGTGAACATAAGACTTTAAAAAAAACATAAATCCTAGTGACCTCAAACTGTTGAACATCTTAAATTTATCTGAGTGTACAAATCTTAATCATAGATTACAAAAATAATATTTGAAATATATATTTGATTTTAAAAAAAAAACAAGTTTTAGGTTTTTTGGAAATTTTACAATCTGAACGAACCTTGCCTTGTCATAAAAAGGTTAAACTATTTGATATTTTTGACCGAGACGCACAGTCATGAGGGGCTGCATATTTCTTTCTTCTTAAAGTATTAAAATGACTTTTAATTAAGATATGATGTGCCTGGGTGAAATGCAGTGTAAGGAGCTGTAACATCAGTGTGCGGACCTTTCTAATCAAGAAATGTGAATCATATTCATGTGTTTTTTCTAGTTATTGCTTGCTTTGAGACTCACCTGGCATTTATGAGGTACTGTGCCAGGCTGATGTTGGCAGGTGTTCCTGTAATGGTGATCTGACGGTCTGATGACCCCTCCATGGCATTAGCAATTTTGATCTGAGCCCCAGACATCTGACGGATTTCATTAATTTTGGTGCCCTGACGTCCGATTATGCAACCTATTAGCTGCAAACATGAAGCAGACAGATTCAAATCAGTAGGGAAAATCAAGGACTCTTCTATGAAACAGTTCCCAGTGAAGGGGTTCCTGAAGACACAATAATGCTCACATCATTTGGAATGGTGAGTTCATGAGTACTGGCCTGTGAACTGGCATCCACACCTACAAACAGAACCAGAGTGGGAGAACTGAGAAACACAGAACAGCTTATGCAACATTAACCATGTTAAAACCCTGATTAAAACCTGTCAATTGGTTAACAGGAAGTTGCCTTTCTATACATATATATGTATATATAACTATATATATGTATAATATACATATGTACAAATGTAACGATTGGCCCTCTAGTGGTTAAAAAACAAAATCGCATGAATTTTGTGTAAGAACATTGTTTTGGTTGTGCTTCGGCATCTGTGCGGATGAATACGACACAATAGATAATGTTTTACAATTAAAGTTTGTTTGAGAGCGACATATCTGTTCAATAAAATACCTTACTCACCTGTAATAAACATTGATCTAATTCTCCGAAGCTGATCACCAAGCTTACAATTTGATATTTGATATCATTAATGAAATCTGACAACAACTGTCTCATTAGTGTTGTTTCTTACACTCAAATAACGTTAAAAAAGCGCATTTTTCACACAGTGCTCTCAGAACATAGAATGTTTCTATAGTACAGTAACTGAACGATCAGCGATTGGCTCTTTTATAAAGAAGGCGGGACTTATTCCGCCATATTGCGTGTTGCACTTTCTCCCGTTCAAAAGTGCTCCGTCTTTATGAATATAGAGTCTTTATGTCATAGTAGCCGCAGCAACTATTTACGGATCTGACAAGACAAGCGCGGACGAGTGACGTTTGTACGCAATTACTCGCGAAAACCATCCCGACAGGTCTAAAACATAAACACTTATAATAGGCTTGCCTAGTGGGGAACAAAATACATTTGAAATACATTTATTTTATACTAAGTATACTACAAATACATTTATATATTTACGTGCTAAATAAAAATACCCTGCAATTGTACTTTTGATATACTAAACTGGTATATTTAAAGTTTGCTAAATTGGAACAAGTAATTTTGAACTTTAATTGTGCTGAGATCCAACTAAAGATCTAATCTAATCTAATATACTTAAAATATCAGCATATAAAGATTGATATTATACAAAGAATCCTTATTAATAGTGATATTAAAACACTTTTTAGGCGTAAAATTAAGAAATTTTACAATAAAGAAATACTCCAAATGAAGTTTAATTATAATTTTATATAAGTAAGTCTTCAGAGGTCAAAAAAGTGCACTAAAATACACTTTATTTCAGTACACTTATAGTGACCACTTGTAGTACACTATCTTTTAGCTTTTATATATATATATATATATATATATATACACTCATCGGACATAGAAAATAGACTTATTAATTAATTAAAATATAAGAATTGTATATAATAAATATATGCAAAATGTATTTATAATGTATTGCCCACATACTTTTATATAATTCATTTCGAATGTATTTTAACTCTATTAATGTTCCATTTACATGATGTAGTTAAGTATATGTTAATGGTGTTTTACTTGTAATTAATATATTTTTCATTAAAATCCATTAAAAATAGAACTTAATGAAAGTATATATAAAAATCCACAATTTTATGTAAAGCGTTCACAGCACACTTATAAAACGCTTCTGTATTTTTGGTTTACTTTATCTGATTATACACTTAAAATCAATTTAAGTGTTTGTGCTTGCATTTATATTAAGTGTACTTCAGTACCACAGTTCGGAAAATGTACTTATAACTAGTACATTAGTAATATATATTTAATAAAATCAATTTATAACATTTCTGCTAAGATTTAACAAATTTTTAACGAACTTTTAAGAAATACACTAATAAAACTTTGCAGTTGTATACTTTATTTAAATGCACTAAAAATCAGTTTAAGTATTAGTGGTATACTTTTTCAAGTGCACTGAAATAGAAATTTTAATTAGTGTATTCTTATTTTATTTAGCACGAAAATGATGTACTACTTGCTTGTATTTAAGTATTTTTTTAGTGCATTCAAATATACTTAATTCTTACCTGGGTTAAGTGATATGTCAAAGGATTTGAGGTATACTTAGTATAAAATTATATTTTTTTTACTAAGGTTACCGTTGTACAGAACATGACAAGACAAAAACATGTTTTGGAAGAAGGATTGATGATGTATTTACTCATTGTTTAAATGTTGTTAGTTTTGGACAAAAAAAAAATTACATATTGTGCCTTTAAGTAGATTTAACTCTTAAATGCAATGAAAAAGTATGGTTTGTCAAGTTGCCCATCCAGGGGGAGAAGAGTGAAAGACAAGAAAGTGAATGAAAGACCTACAGGTATATAGTGAAGGGTGTGTGGCGGGAGGGTTGGGTACGTACCAGGGAAAGCGGGGGTGGTCTGTCCGAGGGAGGTAAAGGGGGTTTGCTGCATAGCCAGCTGATGGAGCTTTGTCAACTGCTGGGGGAGGGAGGAGGGTCAGTAGTACACCTAAGAAGTTATCATTAAATAAAGGAGTACTACTTGGACCTTTACAAACTCATCTAGACACTAACAAGGGGGAGCTGTGAGAAAGCTCACATACGAATCTGCCTTCTGAAAACACATAGAAATAGACCTATCAATTGTATGAACTTTAATAAAGCAGGTCATGAAAAAGCAAAAGTAACAAGAACGCTATGCTAAAGAGGGATGAAGATTTAGAAAGTATACATTTTACTCACGTCTGGGTGTGGGATGGCGTACTGTCCCTGAATGGTGTAGGTCTAAGATGGAAATAGAAAGGAAAGAGAATCTTTATACGTTATATCAGTGTACAGTGATATAACAGGGTTTTCAAGCATCAAAACAATAAGTGTAAAACAGCTTTGAATTGTTTTTCAATACATCAGAATGGGTCCTGTTTAATTTGTTTGTTTATGAATTAAATATCATACATGATTTACAGAAGACGGCCGCTAAAATGTCTTTCAGTGTGACAATCTTGTCAGGGATATTTACGACAAAAAATCTATTTATGCCATATTAAACACTAATTATGTTTACCCTAGATGCGAACTACTTGTAATTTTAAATTTTCGGCAAGATTTTTTACTCATTTAAAATGCAAGATTTTTTACTCATTTAAAATGCAATAAAATTTAGTATGCTCGCTTATTCTTACATACATTTTAATCCATACAGGTCAGAACAAGTATGTTGTTTCAGTTTTGACAAAGTATACAGTTTCAATATAAGTGAGTGTTGTAAAATGCAGTCAACTGTTGCTAATCTGCAGGACGTGTTAAAAAGTTTTATTAAAAGCGTATTAAGCCACGAAAGAGGTAATGTTCCCTAGACGGCCTGAGTGTTCGCACGCTCTGACTCGATAACACACATAACCAAAGTATACTGTGGGCTTCGGATACGCGCCTAAACGGTCAAATAGCCTACACACAAAAATGTCAAAATGCCATTTTGGTGAGTATCCTCGTAAACACGGTGGCTGTGTCCGAAATCGCCCCCTATACCCTTAAATAGGGAAATAGTGCAGTACAAGCGGAAACCAGGGATAATGCAGATATTACGTCACTGACAGGTGACAAGTGACGAGGGAGGGACGTGCACTATTTAAAATTGTGATTTTTTCTTAATTTACAGAAAGTATACAGCTGAATGAAATATATAAGACTGTGCAAGAGGGTTTTTGGATATTTTAATATAAATATCTTACATATTGTGCCTTTAATTAACCTAATATTAGTTTTTGCTGAAGTATTGATAATTGTGAATGTTGACGAACATTTAAAATTGCTCAGACTTGTAATCTATAGTCGTGATTTCAGATTTCAGAGTTAAATCAACTCTGCTCAGATAACATTTGGTCCCTCTCTAAATAGTGTTAAAGTAACACTGAAGCAGAGTTAAAGTTAATGAGATAATTAAGCAATTAATTAAGCGATGATTGAACATTAATGATGAACACCTGCTGTTAACAAGCAGAATCACTGAAGAAAAGAGAAACACAAGAACAACAACTGACTTCAGCCACAGTCTTAGATGAAATCAACTGACGATAAAAGACATTCAATCTCTGAAGAGTGTTATTTTAACACTAGTTCAGTGTTACTTTAACACTATTTAGAGAGGGACCAAATGTTATCTGAGCAGAGTTGATTTAACTCTGGGGTTTTTACTGTGTATGTTTGTATGTAGGCCTACTGTGTGTTGGGTCGTAATCGTGTATATCCTGACCATACTTACAGGCAGAGGCTGATGCTGCAGTAACAAGCTGAGGTTGGCTGTGGCTGGAGCGGTCAGAGTGTCTGCTCTTACCTGACCCCCAGAGAAAATGACCGGCGCAGTGGCAGGCTTCGGCCTGTAGGGGATTGTAGCACCTTTGGGCGGGGACTGGCAAGGATCAGGAGAGGAAAAAAGAAAAGTGAGGGTAGACTTTAGTAGAAATGTAATAGATCAGGGGGTTCACGAGGCAACTGCAGAGGTAATGTTAATATCAAAGATAAAATTAAAGGTACAGTGTGTAATTTTAGAACTAACGGCGCTCCCTTTCGAAGCACATAGAGAAGCTATGGTGGCCGACACGGGACAAAGTTGTCACGTCTGAGACAGCAGAGAATAGTCAGTCAAGCAATGATATCTTCTTCTTACTTCTAATAAAGAACGGTCTCTGCTTCTACTAAACCAGACGATGCAATCTGGCTCTAAAAACACAAACGATTTAGAACAATATAGTGATGAAACGTGCTCTGTGGTGCAGTTTGTCCTTTTAGGGCTGCTGTAGAAACATGGTGGTGCAATATTTGTCTTTTCCTTACCTCCAACATGACCACACAGATCTGCTTCACACACTGGATGATGGCTTCTGGAGCGCCTGAGATCGTGACCGCCCGCTCCGTGGAATTGGGCAGCATGTCTCCAGCCACTTGCACCTGAGCACCTGTAGACTGGAGGAAAGCGCAAAAAGATTCGTAAAGCTTCGAAGCAGTGTTTTGAAATCATCCATCACTAGATAGTTGTTCTTTTGGGGGTTTTGTTGGCGCACAAAAAGTACTCGACGCTTTCTAATATTGAGGTTGAACCACTGTAGTCACATGACCAGTTTTAAATATGTTTTAGTATCTTTCTGAAAGTGTTCATTATCTTGTTGTCAATAGAGACTCACTGAGCCAAAATATCTTCATTTGTGTTCTGAAGATGAACTTACGGGTATAGAACGACATGAGGGAGAGGAATTAATGACAGAAATTTAATTTTTGGGTGAACTAAAGCTTTAAGTCGCCACAGCAGCTGGTTTATTAGGCTACTGTCACTTTAAGAGCTGCTGCTGCCGAACAAGATGTGCATCTCATTTCCTCACAACACTTTAAGTTCATTTAAGACGTTATTTAACTCATTTAAGACTCGACAAACTCTGCATTTTGTCATAATTCTGTCTTTCTGTGCACGAGTCTCGTGTGTGTCACATGACACGACATTCACGGAGCGCGTTCTTATTTGTCTTGTGGTGCTTGAATGATTTAAAAGCATTTGCGTGAATAAGAGCGCTATCATATAATGTGTAACGATGAGCGAGTCAGTGGGTTTAAATCCAAATGCAGCTTTATTCAGAGACGTAGTCAGGCAATGGTCAACTCAACAGCAAACAGAAATAGTAGGGAACAGGCAAACTCGTAGTAAATATCCAGGCAATAGGTCAAAGGCGGGCAGATAAACATCAAAAAACAAGGTAAACAAGATGAGGAGAATGCTCAGAAATGTTACAGGGAAACAATACTTCGCAACCAACAGGTGTCGGAGGGTAAACTTAAATAGAGAACTGGATTGGTTACAGCTGGACCGTAATCAACATCAGGGTAAGGGGATTATGGGAAATGTAGTGTGAATGATAGAGTCCATGATATGAGCGGGCGACCTCTGGTGGCAGGTGGATAGAGAACAACGGGACGGATTCATAACATAATGTAACACTAGCCAAATTATGACGGAAAAAATGGATGCTGCGTTAATAAACTGAAAGAAAATAATCGCATGCATTAACACGCTAATTTTATAAAATATGTTGATTATAAAGAAGCTCTAAGTTTAAACATACCTCCCTCATCTCCTTGATCTTGGAGCCTCCTTTCCCGATTAGAGAGCCACACTGACTGGCTGGAACCACCAAACGCAAGGTCACCGGAGGCTTACTTGTAGCCTGACTATTGCTCATAGAGTTAATGATATCCTGGATACAACCAAAACATCAGTTACTATTACTTTTACAGTTTTTATTATGTATATATAATATTTTCATTCAAATATAACGTCTGATACTTCTTCAAACTTGTATGCGATCATGGCGAAGGCCTTGAATATGGCGTCAGTGGGTCCTGTGATGGTCACTATCCTCTCCGGGCAGTTCCCCTCGGAAATATTTATGCGTGCGCTACTCTGTAGAAACAGTTTGTGTTGTGTTTTAATAATCATGTTGCACTTATAACAGCACATAAAACTAACTGTAACGTTACTTACTTCCTCGCGCATCTTCTTCACAGTTTCCCCTTTCTGAAAAGAATACATACATTAAAAATCCATACGTTAATTTAAACATAACTGATATAAACTCAAGGGTTTGCAAGCTTTGGCTTGGTGTCTGAATGTAGTAATTTACCTTGCCTATGATGCTGCCAACCTCCTGCGAGATAAAAAGAGAATGTGTTTGGTATTGCAAACTTACAATCCAATTATCATGCAGCTTAACTAACACTAAAGTGCCATAAAAACATTCATCGGTTAGATCTATTTTCTTTTAAGGCATTTTTGTTCTCTTACAAAACATATTGCATCCACAATCTGTTCATCGTCACTGGTAGACGTATTAACATGGTAAAGTAAATTCTGCGAATGGAAATCTTAGATTTTTACCTTGCCGTGCATGAGGAGCCTGATAGTCAGAGTGACATTGAGCCCTCCTTCAGACTGCACTTTGTTGGGCTCCATGCTGAGGATTTAGGATTGGGTGAATGACTTCAGGAGCCGTTCAGGAATACAGGGGCTGGTGGTCAGCGCACAGTCACCTGAAGGTTCAAAAGAAGCAAACAAACAAACAAAAATACTCATTGTGAAACAAAAGCAGATTAAAATGTATTAAGAGCGATACAGGACTAAAAATAACATGATCCTAATGCTAGGAATATGTTTATTTATGTTATTATATAAATAACCATATATTATTTACAATGTGTATTCGGTACATTTCACTGTGGATTCTTTGGTAAATCAATCGCATTTCGCCGCAGGCTTTGCAAACAGACGATATTTTACTGTGTTAATTCCAATGCCTGATCTGATATGATTCAAGTACAGTCAGATGATCTTTGTGTCAGTAAATCAAACCAGTGACTAAACTTAACTTTGTTTCTCTTAGTAGAATGAAAATAATCTGTTATTTAAACAGTGATTAAATTATAAATAGAAAGCGATCAAAGAACGCTCCCTTTACAATCGCTGGAGCTGTCAATCAAACAGCAAAAACGCCCGTTTCATTCAACAAATCTTTCTGTTTGCACTGTTAGTTATGATGAAAGAATTCGTTAGTGTGTAGAAATTGAGTGTCAATGACGAGATCACTGCTTTCATGCGCTCAATAACATGTCTGTGATGGACTATAATGTTCATCACTGCAACCTTTCATGCCACGATCTAAATATAATGCCACAGATCTAAATGCAACGCAACACTTTTCACGATTAATAAACCTTGAGAGCTGTAACAGTAAAAACGAGTAATACTGAGCTATTTCATATTGCAAAGATGTCAGCCAATCACAGCAGTGGGCGTTTACCCTGAAGTCTCACAGCAGACACGCCCCTTAAAACAGAGCGTTCCAATCAGAGAGCTGAATGAAAATGCCTTTTATTTCTAAATTATGACAATTTTTTATGTAAAAAGCATACTAACATTATAAGTGCACCCAAGGAAACATTTTAAAACAATAAAACAACACAGTTCATGACTCCTTTAAGAGTGTACCTGGTGAAAGCTAAATAACTAAATCTGAAATAACTAAATCTAACTAAATCTAAATCATAAACACAAAGTAAATTTTCTTACAAGCAATGCACAAATATTACACTAAATTAGTAGAATGTGACGAGCAGGGCGGGTGAGAGCCGTGAGGGAACAGCGCGAGGCCGGTGACGCGAGTGATAATGAGCGTCACCTGCGTGCTACACCGGTCTCGTGTCTCTCACGGAGGAGCTCCGGAAGCATAAAAGAGGAGCGACTACAGTGAAGGACGAGAGAGGACCAGGCCTGGACTTTATGTTGTGTTTTTATTATGTTTGTGTGGGCGGCAGTCGCCGTGAGGAACTGCCGCCATTTTACTTTCGTTTTATTGTTTGTTTATTTATTTGATTAAAGTCATGTTTAACGTTCGCCGGTTCCCGACTCCTTCTTCCCGTTCTCTTTGAACCGCGTTACATAGATGCTGTGCCAGTGACCAATGTATTTCACAGGGCTTTTGACAGCATGAAATAATTGTATATTATTATTGCTGCAGCTTTTGATGTTACAGATTAGGATAGTCGCTAATTAAGTGATTGTGTGTGTTATTGTGCGCCATTAGCCAAGATTATCAGCATATCCATATCAAGCGGCATGATTTTACGGCACTTACTGAAATAAACAGGTAATATGTATATTAAATAAAATGCTGTTTTATTCCAAATAAGACTGTATTAAAAAACATTGAGTCTAAATAAGCAACATGTCTCAAAATGTTGAGCATTGCCCCGTCTCAGACCAGCCGGCAGTGGTCAGACAGAGATGGATGAGATCTACAGCCAGATGTCCTCCAATCTCCCACAGGACACCAGATTACGTAAAGACTTTAATCCAGATTATCAACATCCAGGGGTTGGTGTCCAGTCCCTCTTAACAGCAAAAATAATCTGAAATCCACTAGATTTGTGCCAGGCCCTGAAGCGGATGGCGAATCGACTAAAAAAAGAAGAGTTTGTGTGTTGTAGAGACACATCTTGATGAATTCGAATATTAAAAGCTCTTTTGAACAGTAGATACATTTTTGAAGAACAAAAAAATGTGAAGACAGCAGGATGAGCCATTAATCACGAGGGAGGATTATACACAACACACTTTCATAAGGGCCAATCAGACCCAAACAGATGGCATTGTTTTGCGCAAAGGGGATCATAGATGAATCAGGTCTGATTCTGAAACACTTTTGGGTCCATAATGCCTCTGAGGTAGAAGAGCTTTGTTTTTGCTTTGTGAGATCTAATTAGAGTTTCACTTCTGTCTGATGTGAGGAGGTTGTGCGGAAAACAAAATGGCCACATATGGCAGCGTTTGAGGCATGTTTGCATCAAATTAGCAAACTCGTTCTGTTTTTGCAAACTCGTGTTGAACACACTGATGCAAAAGTCCACGCATTAACTAACAGATGTTTAAACAAGGCTGAATCTGGGTTTCTCGTTTTCTTTTATTAGTAAGTTAGACATTAACGCTCACACTAATATACCTCATTGTGCAGCCAGTTCTACACTGTAGGAAAAAAAGCGTTAAAAAAAACATTAATTTTATGACACTGTCTGTTTAAAAACAGTAAAAAACATAGATAAACTGGGGGGGGGGGGCAGTAAATTCTTATGCTATAATTGCTGTTTATTACTTTACAAAATCTCCTCATAATCCCATAAAATAATTTACTTTGGTAATTCAATCGCATTTCGCCGCAGGCTTTACAAACAGACGATATTTTACTGTGTTAATTCTAATGCCTGATCTGATATGATTCACGTACAGTCAGATGATCTTTGTGTCAGTAAATCAAACTAGTGGCTAAACACTCATCTTAACTTTGTTTCTCTTTGTAGAATAAAAATAATCTGTTATTTAAACTATGATTATATTATAAATAGAAAGCGATCAAAGAACGCTCCCTTTGCAATCACTGGAGCTGTCAATCAAACAGCAAAAACTCCCTTTTCAATCAACGAATCTTTTAGTTACATCATGTTTGTATTGTTAGTTATGATGAAAGAATTCGTTAGTGTGCAGAAATTGAGTGTCAATGACGAGATCACTGCTTTCATGCGCTCAACAACATGTCTGTGATCGACTATAATGTTCATCACTGCAACCTTTCTAAATATAATGCCATAGATCTAAATGCAATGCAACACTTTTCACTTGGGAAAAAACAGTAAATTCTTATAATATAATTGCTGTTTATTACTTTACAAAATCTCTTTATAATCCCATTAAATATTTCACTTTTAACATACATTAATTGTTAGAGTACAGTCATACACCTCTGAAACACACACTGTAAAAAAAAAACGGGCAGCTGTGGTTTACCGTAAAAAAAAAAAACGGTAGCAACATTTTAGGTTTTACTGATTTAACCTAAATTTACAGTTAAAACTCGTATTTTATTAACTGATATAATCTTAATTTACCAACCTAATGAAGCACTAATATCTGCTTTGTATCTTTGTAATACAATGACAACCACCAATAACAAACAGTGATGCGAGTCACATGATGAAAAAGCCGAGAAGGACAATACTAATATATAGAAGGAGCACACAGTGTCATTGTTATTGTCAATGTTATTTTAGTCCTGTGTCGCTCTTCTCTCATCATCATCATCTCACTAACACACCAGTGGGCGGAGCTAAAGTTGCAACGACGAAGTGGGCGTTGATTTCTTCTGTGGAGGCGGAGTTTCGCCTCTCTAGACACATTCCAGGATCAGTCGTTCGCTGGACCTGGTGTCAATAAAATTGGACTAACAAAGAAGTTTTCAGCTCTGAAACTTATATTCTTATAGTACGATGACCTCTCATATATCAAACAATCAAGGAAAAGAGGATTTATTAATTGATGACCCCTTTAAATTTAACTTTGTTTATTTTAAATACACAAAGGCATTATCATTTATGTTTTGGTATTAAAAATGATATAAGAAGTGATCGTTCTGTATATATATATATATATATATATATAATTTTTTTTTAAATTTAAATTACTTTTAAACTTAAATTAGAGCGATCTTCCTCTTTAAAGGACATTTTACTGCTTCTTTCTCTTCAGTCTTTTGTTTTTCACAGGCTCTTTGTATGAGTTACACCCAACCCACGTCAAATCTGGTTTGACTCAGCCAGTCTTATTTGCATGATTTTACAGCCTTTGTTACACTAAGACAACAAGATCATGCCATGAAATACATTTATAAAGTATTTTCATTATACCACAGCATCTCACAGGCTAGTATTGTGCAGAATAGCAGTGGTACAGTACTGAAGTTTGAGTGTGTTCAGAAGCCCCGTCTGTGATTTTGGCCTGTGCGGAGCACTGTAAGAGCAGCACAGCTCATGACATCTGATTGGGAAAGTGGGTCAAGCTTTCTACTAAAGAGCTTCTGGCCTCTTCCTCTGTAGCGGCTATCAAATTAAGCACGCTTTGTGCATGGCTGAGCAATGCTCAGAAAAACTCCCCCCGTTTCCACTGCGCATCTCTGCACCGCATTCAGTGCAGAGAAATGTATTGTAGACGAAGGTCTTCCCTCTCTGCAGCGTGACTGAGGTCTCAGCTCTCACACAGAATGACATCTCTTATCTAAACCCACTGAGGCATGCGTTAAATACTGGAAGGAAATATTAACAATGAATAAAACATTAAAAAGAGACCACTTCATTTATGGATTATATACAATGTCATTAATTGTATACTGTACACTCTAAAAAAAAAAAATGCTGGGTTAAAAATTACCCAATTTGGGTTACTTTGGCAACCCAGTGCTGGGATGAACTCAGTGCTCAGGTGTTTTGACCCAGCATGTTGGGTTAATTGTGTGACCCAACATGCTGGGTTGTTGTTTTTACCTACATTTTTGGTGTAAAATTACTACATTGTTGGATTAAAATGAACCCAAAATGGGTTTGAAATGAAACCTTGAAATCTTGGACGTTATAAAATCACTTGTACACACACACACAATGAATATCAAAAGGTAAAAATGTTTTAAAAACAAGAATTAGAGCAAATACAGACAAAAGTAACAATGTGCATGTGAGAAGAAGAGCAGAATGGCAAATCAATTATAACTGCAACACGCATGAAGTGGTTTGTCATATAATATATTGTCATATAATTTTATAATATTGCACTGTAAAAAAATGCTGGGTTAAAAACAACCCAAGTTAGGTTGAACCCAGTGATTGGGTTAAATGTGAGTAGTTTTATTTAACTCAACTATTGTTTAAAAATGAATGTATTTCTTGCTTAAAATTAATATGTTTATTTAGTTTAACGAATAATAATTAAACAATACACATTTATTAAATTGCTTACTAATAAATGTTCACCTTTTGATTATTATTGTTCCCTCTAGTAATTATGAATCTGATTTTTAATTTCCAACATACTTTGGGTTCATTTTAAACAAGCAATACAGTAATTTTTAAACAATAGTCGAGTTAAATAAAACTGTCCAACGTGTTGAGCAAACATTTAACCCAACCGCTGCGTTAAATCAAACTAATTGCTGCGGTTTGTCCATTTTTAACCCAACTTGGGTAGTTTTTAACCCAGCATTTTTTTTTAGAGAGGGAACATTTATTTAGTTTATTCTTTTAATTTATCTATTATTTAGTACTGAACTTCAAACCAGAAGTTTCTGCGATTGAACACAAACTCACACTTACACAATTTATGTTGAGTAAACCTACTAATTAGTTAGAATTTCAGGAACAGTCACAAGAAAACAACATGATTTTCTCGAACGTGAGATCCAACTAAACATTTTCGTGAAATAATAATTACCTCATCGTTGTCTCTGTACAGCATTCACTCAGTTTAATAGCTTCTAAAATAATGGAAATGATTCTGAATTATTCTGAAACGAATATAGGAGGTTCTGTGTGAGACTTAAACCATTCTCTGATCAAAGAAACGTCCCACGTTTGCCATTTTCAGGCGAGGACATGGAAAACTGACACAGTCACTAAAGATCATTGTCTTTTAGCATTAACTTACTTAGTATGTGCATATTCATGGATCCCCACAAATGACTTTAAGATTTAAATCAGATTCTGAATCACCCTAGTAAAGCCAAGAGCATGAATTGATATAGCTATTTTATGATGATAATCTGGATAATGGCTGTCCAGTTCCTTTTGTTCTGATATTTTCAGTTCTGATCAAAGTCAATTCCGGCTCAACGCCACCTCAACTATCTGTCACATGCAAAGGCGGTGCATATATCCACAGACAAGTCTCGTGGTAATTAAATTATCCTACATAAGCGTCGTTAAAAGAAATGCAGGACATCTAACTGACCAATTCTCCCACACTTTACCCAGAGCTCTTTTGTATTTGTTTAATTAAGTGTAGGGACTCGTTTAGGAATGTCCTCGAGAATCAAATCCAGCAAGGTTTAAACAATAGTTGTGGCGATTCATGAATTAATGATACGACCTACGGTCGGCCTCGAAGCGGATACGGTGAAGATGTTTTAAACCAACATCTGGATCGTTTTGCAACGCTATTTAGAGTACGGTCGGTCAAATTTAAGTATAACGTCAACATTTGTGTGTTTGTTTTCAGTCAAAAAGAAATGCAAAAATACATTGAGAAAAATGTTATCAATTTCCATTTTCTTTCAAATGTTCAAAGCAGAATTCAAAACATCCTATTAAAACATAGAAGCTTGAAAAAGAAGCTTTACCTTCGGAGCTTCCGGAAGCAGATGGACACCACTTTCGACGTTTGCGAAAAGATTAATAAAAACCGGACGACGGGCAAAGGGAAAATTATTTTTTCCCTATCCTCTTGGTTAACTCAGATTGAAAGGTGGCATCCGATTGGCTAGAAGACGGAGTCATGTGAACGCAATGTCACGACACGTGACTTTCTGGAGTGATGGCGAAACGCCGTTGGATGGACTGGAGTGATTTCGGGGTTCGGACAGTGTTGAAAGCGGGTCAGGAGACCACGGGCGCAGGGGTTTCCCCTCGGATCTGTCCAATGAGACAGCAAAAGCAATCGGATGGTGCTCATCTGTGTCATCCGTGCTCTTTACCCCGAGGGTGTCCCGGTTATGATGATAGATATTTACTCCTACAATGAGTAACATACGTACATCTCCTAATCACCCCCTGCCCCACATCCCCAAACAAAGCGGCAGTGTTTCAAACCAAAGACGAAGAGTATAATAGCCACCAACTTCATAACCACTTTCCTCACTGATATCTACATCTTCACATTCAGCACACAGTCGTGAATGATGGTGTTTAATGTCAAGTTGCAGCCCTGCTTTCAATTCTATGCTCAAGCCATCCCAGAATTACGAGCTTTAGCATTTCTCCTCCATGGATTAAGTGACCCAGAGCAAATCCATGGCGATAGCAGGACAGTTGTGAAGGGATTAAGCTCCCGTCATCATGACTGAAGTGCTCCGTTCAGTGTATTTTTGTACTTACATGAGACATTAGAGAGGGTTTATATATAAAAACACACAAATAATGCGCAGCTTTGTCCTACTTTATCCCAATTGCTCCAAGTCGCTCTAATCTATACTGAGCCTCCTTCTTAAAAAACACTCACACTTATTACGTAGAAAAGATTGCTGTGATAGAGTTTCGGAAAACTTTACAAATTGGTTTATGACAGCGACTGTGAGACGCAGCCTGCCGCTATTGAATGGCCCCTGGGAAGATGACACAAATAGAGCATTAAATTTGCTCCACATTGAAACAGGCAATGCAGTGAAGCTCCAGATTGTTGTGAAGAGAAAGGCTGGCCAATCAAAGGAAATAAAGCTCATGTTCAGGCATCCTTGTTGTAAATTGTCACACAATCACTTTTCCAAACCCCTTCTTCTTCGGAGATATTGGATGCTGTACCTCGATACCTCAGATACCCTACACTGGGTCGATAGAGATCACATCATTCTCTCTGCTAACATGAAATAGATCGTCTTCAGAGGTTTAGGACACTTTAATATCTTCTGAGCCCCTATTAATTATGTTGTTTTAATAAACAAAGTTTAATTGTGTGTATGTGACGTGTATTTTGCCTCTTAGGCTGGCTTTGACATGTGTATTTACAAAGTATAATATAATTATGACTAAACGGTGTAAGTTAACGTCAAGTACAAAGAGTGCTGTGAATCTACCTCTTCAGTTAGTGTGTAATGTTGCTGTTTGAGCAGAAACAACATCTGCAAAGTTACGACGCTCAAAGTTCAAAGCAAAGAGAGATACTTTCTTTTACAACAAACGGCCGAAGGGACTACAACGAGCTTCTTCCTGGTTTAATGACATCACTAACGCTAAAATTTACATAAACCCCGCCCCCGAGAACACGCAACAAAGGGGGCGGGGCCATGTCGGGCCGCTTTAGAGAAGAGGAAGAGTTGTTGTAGTCGAGTGTTGTTGATGCCGTCATTTTACGCCGGACTGCTTCACAAACGAGGGTCGATTCAAGGAAAAAAGATGAACGTGACGACACATGCTAGTGATGAGTTGATCAACTCCACAGCAACTACATCAATTTATCCACTAACCGTTCAGAAACGTCTAAAAGTTGGAACTTCTTCCTGAGTCTCTCCATCGGTTTGAACACTTTCCTCATTTTGTCTGCGTGAGATTCTCCAGCTTTGTTGTTGTTGAGCTGTTAAAGCTCCGCCCTCTTCTGGAAAGGGGTCCGGGAGCAGCAGCTCATTTGCATTTAAAGTGATACACACAAAAACGGCTTGTTTTTGCTCACACCCAAAAAAGGGGAAATTTGACAAGCTATAATAAATTATCCGTGGGCTGAACCTTCAGACACATTCTGAGGACTAATATTACATCTTGTATATAAAAGGGGAATTATAGGTCCCCTTTAAAATGGCTTGTATTATGGGGCTGGTGAATGCGTGAATCGGATTGGTTGACGAACGTTCTAAGGTGTGCGATTATTTTCAGGGAAACGCACTGCTAAAGTAGTTCCAGGCAGGTCTTGACCACATTACATTTCCATATCACTTCGCCTAATGATTTCTGTTATTTCAAAGGTCCTTACAGCCGACAACAGCAAAACAACCAAAACTCACAACGACACTGACCAAGCGAATAAATATAGTAAACAAATGGATAAAAACGACAAATTATTTCCATGTTTTTACCACAAAATTACGTTTTATTATGTATAGAAAGCACAACTCGCACACATTACGGACACATGCTCGCACAGAAACGTGTTGTCAGCGCTGCTCTGATGATTTAAGAAACTAAAAAATGTAACAACTTAAAAGCTGCATGAAATATCTCTCTAGTGAGGTAAATTTAAAGCTGTTCTTGAAGCAGATAAACTTACAGTTTCGCTATTAGCTGCCGAACACTGTTTAGAGGTATGGGATGAGAAGCGCAAGAAATTAGTGAGCATTTTATGGACAAAAACCTGACGAATGTCTTGAAATTCATCATCTGAACAATGTTTTGAGGTGTGGTAGCCATAGTATAAGCGGAATAATGGACTCACGGCCGTTGAATTATTGAAAAGGTGAAACACTCCGCATTGCATCGTGGCCTCATTACCACCTCATTATTTTCCTATTAATTCAACGTCCCGTCATCAATTATTCCTTACATAATATGACACATTTAGGGTATTATTTAATGGCATTCATGGAACAATATAAGGTTTGATATCCTTTCCAGTCCCAGTTTGGATGTATTGAACATAATGAGGACATGACGTCACTACGGTACCTCTTTATCACAAAACCCAGTCTGCATCGCCCCCAGCAAGGAGACCAGCCTCTGTTCAGTCATCGACAGGCCCTGATACACACATCATTTCAGTGTTCTAATGGACCCAGAGAGGCATGAAGGTCAGAGAAGCATCCTATAGGCAAACTCGATACACTCTCCAATGTGGTGTTACAAATAGTCTATTGATTATATCCACTAATTAGCATAACAGATTTATTTCACTCATGAACCTGATGAGCATATAGGCATAAAAATTCATAATAACCATTGTAATGTTTGATATAATGATGTGATTTTTTAAGTTACTACTATTTGTATCTTTTAAAATACATTGATCTTGTCAAGAAAATAGCCATAGATGCTGGTAAAAACAAACAAATATAACAACCATTGTTGTGAAAGAAAAGTGTTGATACCCGTGAAAGTAATTCTCATGTTCTCAGGTTTGAGACGCAGTGACGCACGTTTTATGGATCGGCCCCCTCTCACGTGGGACCAAAGATTAGGCTTTATTAGGGCCTGAAGGTTGTACAAAGTATTCTCCGTTATTATGCTATATGAGCAATGAAAGCCTGATGTATCAGATATGTGTTCAATATACATACTTTTGTTCGACTGGGCCATCTGGCCAATCAGAGCAGAGTAAGCTCTTGGAAAGGAGGAATTTAGTCATCCGACAGATCGTTTGAGAATCACTGAATAATGTGGTGATGTGCAAATGAAAGTGTTTATTGAACTTTGATGCATGTAAACCTGTTGTAGGGGACTTTAATGATAGACAGGTGAACATAATCAACTAAGGAAACTCATTAGGGTACGGTAAAGACTAAGACATATGAAGACATATGAACAAAAACAAAACTAAACAAGACATAACCCTGACAATAAGATACTCAACCAAAAGATTATGCAAATTATTTTTTTTGGAACATTATGCAAATTTATTTTTTTAGATTTTTTTTTAAATTCCATAATCTGTTCCATGTTCCATGTTACATTTGAATAAAATAGATTTTCTTGATAGATATATATATGTGTGTGTGTGTGTCAGGTATTTTCAGATTAAATTATAATAAATTAAATTAAAATTAAAAAAAATTGTAATTAATAAATTTTAAAATATAAATATAATAAACTACCTAACAAAAAAATGTGGAATCATTTTTACAGTTTTTACACAGTTCAACAAAGAATATGAGAAGGGGGTAAAGAGATGCACCATTGCACTAACACTGGAGAATCATGTGACCATCTCAACAGCCAGAGGCTGCAGTTCCTTTATTCTCAGAGCAACAAAAGGCAACAGCTTGACCATGTCTCCCACATAAAGCTTTTGCACTCCTGACCTGGATCATAATGCTGTACAGTACAAAAAAAAACATGACATGCTGTTGATGTCAATGAGAGGCATCATTTCCAGAGATTTATTCTCTTGAATCTATGTCAGCTTCTGGTTTTAGAAAATAATTAATTCGACTTTAGAAGTTTTGAGTGAAGTGACAAATATCCCCAAACATAACAATAATTTCTCTTGGTGCTGATGCAAACAATGCAAAGCAGGGATGTAAAATGTACAGTGAAATTGCTAATAAACTGCAAGTTATTAATAGGCTCAAAATCTCACGTCAAATACAGTTGAGAAGTTCAAGCAAATGCCAATAATGTGATTGTGATCTTTACTGTTGATGAAGTGAATGTTCGTTCTATTACTGCTTTTACATAAAGATGAACTAGTATTTTAATGCATCTATTGTTAAATTCCTCCAAAATCCTCTCCCCATTCTCCTATCCACTTATAGATGATCAAAGATTTTTGCAATATAAATAAAATGACATTTTCACAAAACAGATTTTAAAAATGAAACTAAAGTACCTTCATCCGGATTAAGTTCCAGAGTTAAATTCATGTGAACATCACTAAGCTTCAAAGGTCCAACTTTATATTAATGTCTGCATTAAACTGAAGTTTAATAAATCACAATTCTGTTTTTATATCTCGCAATTTAGACTTTTTAAACTCACAATTCTGACTTTATATCTCGCAATTTAGACTTTTTAAACTCAAAATTCTGACTTTATAACTCACAATTCTGACTTTATAACTCGCAATTCTGACTTTATAACTCGCAATTCTGACTTTATATCTCGCAATTCTGACTTTATAACTCACAATTCTGACTTTATAACTCACAATTCTGACTTTATAACTCACAATTCTGACTTTATATCTCACAATTCTGACTTTATAACTCGCAATTCTGACTTTATAACTCGCAATTCTGACTTTATATCTCGCAATTCTGACTTTATAACTCACAATTCTGACTTTATATCTCACAATTCTGACTTTATATCTCGCAATTCTGACTTTATAACTCACAATTCTGACTTTATATCTCACTATTCTGACTTTATATCTCACAATTCTGACTTTATAACTCGCAATTCTGACTTTATATCTCACAATTCTGACTTTATAACTCACAATTCTGACTTTATATCTCACAATTCTGACTTTATAACTCGCAATTCTGACTTTATAACTCGCAATTCTGACTTTATATCTCGCAATTCTGACTTTATAACTCACAATTCTGACTTTATAACTCACAATTCTGACTTTATATCTCACTATTCTGACTTTATATCTCACAATTCTGACTTTATAACTCGCAATTCTGACTTTATAACTCACAATTCTGACTTTATAACTCACAATTCTGACTTTATATCTCACAATTCTGACTTTATATCTCACAATTCTGACTTTATATCTCACAATTCTGACTTTATATCTCACAATTCTGACTTTATATCTCACTATTCTGACTTTATAACTCACAATTCTGACTTTATATCTCGCAATTCTGACTTTATATCTCGCAATTCTGACTTTATATCTCACAATTCTGACTTTATAACTCACAATTCTGACTTTATATCTCACAATTCTGACTTTATATCTCACTATTCTGACTTTATATCTCACAATTCTGACTTTATAACTCACAATTCTGACTTTATATCTCACAATTCTGACTTTATATCTCACTATTCTGACTTTATATCTCACAATTCTGACTTTATATCTCGCAATTCTGACTTTATATCTCGCAATTCTGACTTTATATCTCGCAATTCTGACTTTATAACTCACAATTCTGACTTTATATCTCACAATTCTGACTTTATACCTCACAATTCTGACTTTATACCTCCCAATTCTGACTTTATACCTCCCAATTCTGACTTTATAACTCGCAATTCTGACTTTATATCTCGCAATTCTGACTTTATAACTCACAATTCTGACTTTATAACTCACAATTCTGACTTTATAACTCACAATTCTGACTTTATAACTCACAATTCTGACTTTATAACTCGCAATTCTGACTTTATATCTCGCAATTCTGACTTTATATCTCACAATTCTGACTTTATATCTCACAATTCTGACTTTATATCTCACAATTCTGACTTTATATCTCACAATTCTGACTTTATAACTCACAATTCTGACTTTATATCTCACAATTCTGACTTTATAACTCACAATTCTGACTTTATATCTCACAATTCTGACTTTATATCTCACAATTCTGACTTTATAACTCGCAATTCTGACTTTATAACTCGCAATTCTGACTTTATAACTCACAATTCTGACTTTATAACTCGCAATTCTGACTTTATAACTCGCAATCCTGACTTTATAACTCGCAATTCTGACTTTATAACTCGCAATTCTGACTTTATAACTCGCAATTCTGACTTTATAACTCGCAATTCTGACTTTATAACTCGCAATTCTGACTTTATAACTCGCAATTCTGACTTTATAACTCGCAATTCTGACTTTATAACTCGCAATTCTGACTTTATAACTCGCAATTCTGACTTTATAACTCACAATTCTGACTTTATAACTCGCAATTCTGACTTTATAACTCGCAATTCTGACTTTATAACTCACAATTCTGACTTTATATCTCACAATTCTGACTTTATATCTCACAATTCTGACTTTATATCTCACAATTCTGACTTTATAACTCGCAATTCTGACTTTATATCTCACAATTCTGACTTTATATCTCGCAATTCTGACTTTATATCTCACAATTCTGACTTTATATCTCACAATTCTGACTTTATAACTCGCAATTGTTAATTAAAAGTTTTAGTATTATTACTGCCTTATTGTTAATGCTAGGTATTAAAAATGTTGACGTTAGTTCGCGGTGCATTAACTAATGTTAACAGATACAACGTTTGATCCTAAAAATGTATTAGGACAGCTTAACGTGTAAAAGATAACTTTTATAGCGCGTCTGGTTAGGACACGGTGTAAGGATTACGAGGACAAATGAATTTTTAAAAAATAATAACGTGCACGGATAAGTCCTTTATAATAAATACCGCAATATTCCATAAAAACAATGTACCTAACATTTTTTAATGTAAGTGCATAGTAGTTAAAGATACTTAACATAAAGTGTGACTATATTGGTTGTATGTATTTAGATTATGACTTACTAAATTAATATATATATATATAGAGAGAGAGAGAGAGAGAGAGAGAGAGAGGTTTTTATGTTTCTATTATGTTATTACATTATTTCTACTCCCAATAATGTACTGTTATATTATTATCCATCTTTATCGTGAGCTGAGATCACAACAAACCACAAATATCTCATACTCACCATATACATGTTCCAAATCATTTGTTCTTGACCTCTTTGTGTGTTTATCCACATCTTATTGCGCCACCTACTGGTGATGTTTATAGCAGCAGGTGGAGATTGTGAATATTTTCACAAAAAACAGAATATTTTGAACGTGAATATTAATTATTGAATGTTGAATGCTAAAATTATCTGTGATTTTGTTGTTGTTGTTGTTGTTATTATTATTGAGATATTCTCTGGATATTTAAATATGCAAATATGTGAAAGCTTTACAAATAACATCCATCAGGATATAATCATTCAGCTTATTATTAGTTATGAGATAATCAACGACCTTATTCCGACGAATATTATCTACCACGCCACATAAAAATGAGTAAAAGAAACTTCCTTTCCTCAAACGGCCAATGAAAACAATGAATATTGGCACCTGTTCTGATTGACCAATAGGGATGAGCGATAAATGGTTTTCCATTTAAATGATTGGCTGAATTCATCGGGGCCATGTCAGTCCGCGACACCACCAGCGCTGCACGATGGCTGGAATTAAAGAGCTAGTGATTCTTATTCTATCTTTTTTGTATTTGACATTTGTGAATGGTACCGATGATATTTTGGTAGGCTGTGGGGGTTTTGTCAAGTCAGATGTGGAAATCAATTACTCTGTCATTGAGGTAAGGAGACTTGTGACTTGTGGTAAAGAATGGCTAGCTGGCTAGCTAGCGCGCGCCGTCCCGGAAGTGAACTGATTCTCCGATCTGTATGTCATCCGCGGCGCGCTGAAGTGATGCTGACGGGATGTAGATCGCGTAATCTGTCGCGAACGTTGCCTGACAGCGACTGTCAAGCGTTGTCAGCATGTTTAATATTATTATCATCACAGAGCGTTTAATTAGATTAGCCTCACTCAGGCTAATTTATCTGAATTCACTGCATTTAATCCAGCAGTATTATTAAACGTTACACATTAGCCTTCTATTTGATGATCATTTACAGATATAAATACTGTGGTGTTGTCATTCATTTTAAAGGAGTCAACATTCATCATGTGTGTGTTCTTTACAGATAAAGTTGTACACTAAGCAGGGCTCTCTGAAGTATCAGACTGAATGTGCTCCAATCAACGGGTACTTCATGATCCCTCTCTATGACAAGGTACAGTAACTCTGAGTCATGAGGAACACTCTTCATTGAGATGGCTTCACTTCCAATATACAGGAAAATGTAATCTCCTCTTTTTTTTTGTTGAAGATTTTAAGCCATAAAATAATGACACCTGCATGCATAGAACTAGGGATGCGGCGATATGAAAATTTTGGCCGATAATTCTTTATATTTGAAAGGCGATATATTAGCCGATAAATCTAAATCATTATTTTTTTTGTTAATGTTTGAAAGCCTGAGATAGAGATATATATATATATATATTATTTTTTTATTTTTTTTTTTTTATTTATATATATATATATATATTTATTTATATTTATTTATATATTTATATTTATTTATTTATATATATATTTATCTATATATATATATTTTTATATATATATATATTTTTAATATATATATATTTATTTATTTATATATATATTTATCTATATATATATTTTTTTATATATATATATATATTTTTAATATATATATATATATTTTTATATTTATTTATATATATATTTATTTTTATATTTATATTTATATATATTTATATATATATATATATATATATATATTTATATATATATATATATTTTTTTATATATATATATAAATAAATATATATATATATATATATATATATATATATATATATATATAATTTTTTTTCTGGGAAAAAAAATCCAAATGAACAAGCAAAATTATCTGCCAACGGTTTAAGAAAAATAATCTTGTTTCTGTTTTGGACAGAAACAAGAAACAAGATTTCAAACAGAAACAGGATTATTTTTCTTAAACCGTTGGCAGATAATTTTGCTTGTTTTAAGCAAAAACTCAATTCATTTGGAACACAAATGAAAAAATTTTGAAAACACAATTTTGTTTTTCTTCAGGATTCTTTGATGAATAGAAAGTTTAAAGGAACAGGATCTGAAATATAAGCTTTGTACCATTTATAAATGTCTTTACTGTCATTTATGATCAATTTAATGCATCCTTACTGAATAAAATATTAATTTCTTCAAATCTTTTCAAAATAAATCAATTAATTTTATGGGAAAAAAAATCCAAATGAATTGAATTTTTGCTTAAAACAAATGGGGTAAGAAAAATAATCTTGAAACAAGATTTCAAACAGAAACAAGATCGTTGGCAGATAATTTTGCTTGTTTTAAGCAAAAACTCAATTCATTTGGATTTTTTTTTTCCAGAAAAGAGGAGAAAAATCTTATCATGTTACTTAACTAGTAAAACCATCTGGATTTAAGGATTTTTAGATATTTTTTCAGGAAAAAATGGACAAATTCTAAATAAGAAAAGCACTTTCTGCAGTGTAGTGAATTATATTTAGTTAACTATTATTTTTCATATATATTTAAGGAAATATTTATTATAGTATAGATTCTTAGGACAAGCTAAAGTTGCTTGACTTTATATTTTTATTCAAATAAGAATATATTAGTATAAGTGCACTGGGGAAAACGCCTTTTTCTCTTGAAGATCTTCCCGTGCTCTTTTCATCTTCAAACCTTTCCGGATTGATGCGTTAAAATTAGAGATGCACTGATGCTAAATTTCTCCACCGATCGTCGATTATTCAGAGTGATATCTGCCGATACCGATAGTTTAGGGGTTCTGATCATTTCATTATAATTAATAATTAATCATTTTTAATTTTTATATTTTGAAAGAAATGCAAACAAAAACTAGATTATCTCCAATCCATCAACTTGTTTCAGAGTAACTGGTATCGGTTATAAACGCATTACTCAAATTAACGTCAACGCATATTAACTAAATTCTGAAGATTACGTTAGTATTTCTCAGCTTTCTGAATGTTATTAACTCATATAATTACATCAAACTGCTTTCTTAGTATTTTCTTTACGCAAAGCACAAATTACAGTGATTGACAGGATATATCAGCTCTGATTATCGGCTCTGAATTTATCGGCAGATACCGATTATTGGTCGATATATCAATGTATCTCTAATTAAAGTCAAATTGCAATACATATTTGAACCAGAATGAGTTCATTTATAATACATCATGAAATTCAGTATATTTTGCAGCCCTGATCTGCAGAATGGTAAAGATTCCCCAGTGGAGTTTACACTAATCACATTTGGACTTGCAAATTGCTGCAAGCTTCTCTGGTGGTGTAAATTGGGGCGAAATTCATTTTTGACATGCCCGTCTATTTTTATCCGGCTGAGGGACCGCCTGTCAGGCAGTATTTCATCCTTATACCTGCAGCTTCACCTTAATTCACACCATCACAGAGGAAGTTTGCAGCATCAGTGACTTAGATGAGTGTCAACATGTAGAAAAACTCAAAGATAGTCATTATATGACAATGAATCATCAGCACGCAATTCATGATCGTAGCTTGTGTGTGTGTTTGCACTAATTTGGACTACCATCTTTCACAGGGGGATTTTGTTATAAAGATTGAACCACCGTCAGGATGGAGCTTTGGTAAGAAACAATTTCATAAATCAAGTGGTGTTTATATCATAGGATCGTACATTATTCAACCTCTTCAATAATTCAAGTTCATGTATACTCTTTAACCTGTCATGTTTTATCTGTGTGCAGAACCGACGACTGTTGACCTGCATGTGGATGGAATTACTGACATCTGCACTAAAGAACAGGACATCAACTTCGTCTTTACGGGGTTTTCAGTCCTGGGAACTGTAAGTTGAAGTTCTGTACATCTGACTTTTGTACATTAATTTTTGGTACGGTGATAAAATAATCTGCTCATTTTCTTCACTCATTCAGGTGTTGAGTAAAGGACATTTGTTGGGACCTGCAGGGGTTGAAGTAAGTTTGAGAAGAGCAGGAGAAGATGATGTTCTTCAGAGTGTCCTCACTCAAACTGGAGGACAGTGAGTAGATGCAAATTAAATAAATAAATATTAAAATAGTATAAATAATAAAAAGGGTTTATTCGCCTGCTGTCACTTTAAGAACTAATGCACGGATCCAATATAATGTTACACAGCATGCACTTAACTCAACTATTTATGCTCCTGTGTTTACGTGAATATTCAGAAAGACCATCATTTTGACATAAATTTGACCGTTTAAG